>LR755135.1:252941-621130 GCA_902729485.2 Mus minutoides | reverse complement strand
GACAAATAGGCATGACTCAGTTCCATAAGACTGTTTAGGAAACAGGTGGTGGCCTGGATTTGTGTACATGGCTGTTGTTTTCTTATCTTTAACAGAATATAGATTATGAAAAATGGCAGCAGTTCTTCAGTGGAAAGTAACTTTGATAACTCAATTCCCATTTAAACTCACTTGGGAAGTGGATTGTCTAGTGAGCTCCTCATCTTGTCTTTTTGTATGAAAAGTAGTTTAAGTGCTTATACATAGAAAAACATTTATTTCCTGTATACGTGAATCTTACCAGTCAGTTTTTAAATTCTAGAGTCATGAACTACATTATCACTCAAAGATTAAGAACACTTACTGCCTTTGCAAAGGACCCAGGTTTGACTCCCACATGGTTTGAGCATCACTTGGTGGTTCATAACCATTGGTAACAACAGTTCTAGGGGATCTGACATTCACCTCTGACATCTGAGAGTGACAGGCATGCACGTGGTGCAAACATGAAGTATAACATCAAGCACATACATACATATAGGCAAAAACCTTATATACACTCATTCAATAAATAGCAATCGAAAGAAATCCAGTGACATGGAAGAAAACCTCTTTCAACCCCCGGAAAACAACTTTGCAGTTCTTTGGTAACCAAATCAAAAAGGACAGCCAGACTGTTGTTTATTTTTCAAGTATTACTACACTTATTCATTTTACATGTATGAGAGTGTATATGTTGCAGCACCTCTGTAGCCATCAGAGGACAGCTCTGTAGTTGGCTTTCTGCTTCTGAAAGTTGTTTTCTAGGGACAGAACTAAGGTTGTGAGTTGAGGTTTGAAATAGTCTTTACCCACTTGGCTGTCTTGCCAGCCCAAATCAGCTTTTAAAATAAGTGTGGCTAGATTTGTAAGGATATAGATGATGCTTTACTGTGTAGATCTAGATGATGCCACTGAAGGGCTAGTCTTCTCAATCACGAAGCATAATTTCAGCATGCACACTTTATGCATTTGTCAACCTCAGCTATCCAGAGTGTATTTTAGTACCTGGAAGAAAGACTTTTGTCCAGTTAGAATAAATGTCATATTGTTCACTAAGCATTTCTTGGGCTATTACAACCTGTTCACTTGTCTTAAAATTAGTCCAGTGTGTGTATCTCAGCAGATCTGAGGCAGCAAAGTTAGGTTGGGGTTTATTACTTTTAAAGAGAGTCAACAATAACAGCAGGTTCTGTTAGCTGACTGCTTGACAACTAGAATTAAAGGGCTGGCAAGATGGCTAAGTGGATAGAGACCCTGCCACCAGGCCTGGGACCCACCTGATAGAAAGAGAGCCAACATCTGAAAGTGGTCTTCTGACATCCACATATGCACCATAGCACATGTGTACATAGACATACAAATAAATAAAAATGTAATGAAACAACTAAACTAAAAATGAGGATGCATTACAACGGCGTTTTGGGGCTGTTAGCAAGTCATATTGTTTGTAGTCCATTGTATATTAATCCATATTATCACACCTCAAATTTTAAGACTTGGTTTCTACTAAATAAAGTAGATGAGTTTGTTGTGTATTTTAGATTTTATTTTATAACAACATTTTAAAACTGCCTTGTCACCCAAAGAATGTGATAGCTGTTTCTATTATTATATGAAAAATTCACTGGAGAAAAGCTAACCCTAAGTATCCTCAGCCTTCCCATATTCTTTTATCTTTCAAATTCCTCTTGTTACTCTTGGGACTTTTGTTGTTGTTGTTGTTGTTGTTGTTGTTGTTATTGTTGGGTTAGGTCAGATGACATTTATTTATTCATTAATTTATTTGATGTGTATGAGTGTTTTGTCTGCCTGTATGTCTGCAGTGTGTGTGTGTGTGTGTGTGTGTGTGTGTGAGTGTGATGCCTGCAGAGTACATAAGATAAGCTGATGGAATAAAGTTACTGAACAAGAGGCTCTTACTGTAAGATCCAAACCAATAGGCAAGCCAAACCTGTGCTTTGCCGTATACGAACAGCCCTGTTTGATATGGGTACAGCTGCTTTCCAGACCCTGTCTGGTGTTTTGAGACAGGGTCTTACTCTGTATGTAGCTCTGCCTGTCCTAGAACTCGTTATGTAGATCCTGCTGGTCTCAAACACACAAAGATCTGCCTGGCTCCTGTGTGCTGGGATTAAAGGCATGCACCACTATGTTAGGCCTACATCCTGCTTATTTAAATTGCAGAAGTCACTGTCCTCCTCCACATTGACAAAGCAGATACTTTTTCATTTCAGATATAAAGAGATAATTGATTCTTTCTTCTTTTACAAAGAGTGCTTCATTAGCCTTTTATAGACATTACCAAAATTTTTAGTCTATTTTTTTTTTGGTGATATTGAGAGAGAGAGAAAGAGAGAGAGAGAGAGAGAGAGAGAGAGAGAGTGTGTGTGTGTGTGTGTGTGTGTGTGTGTGTGTATACAAACCTAAGTAGCCATAGGGGTTATTATGTGAGACTGACAGTTCCTTTTCTCTCTTTATTACCAGAAACTGGTTGCCCAAATGAAGCAGGATCCACAGGTAAAAAAAGTCCTATTATTATGAACTTAATTTTTAAATGTAAAAACAATTGAAAATGACAGTAAACTGTTATTGACAATTAACAATAAAATGCAGGTGTTACTTAAATTAAAAACACTTTCATCCCAAGCAGCATGTATGTTGATATTCATGTTTTATAGGTTTAAAGAAAGTCCAGTTATAGAGTAAAATCGTTCAGCCTTGTTACTGTTGTTTTGGTTTTTTATTAATTTCTGTGAGTATCTGTAAAAACCAGCCCAACAAACAGACGAAAAAAAAATGAGGTTTAATAGACTTCATATAACTTGAATATCTTTCTTTAGAAAACTTTTTTTTTTTTTTTTTTTTTTTTTGGTTTTTTGAGACAGGGTTTCTCTGTGTAGCCCTGGCTGTTTTGGAACTCACTTTGTAGACCAGGCTGGCCTCGAACTCAGAAATCTGCTTGCCTCTGCCTCCCTAGTGCTGGGATCAAAGGCGTGCGCCACCAAGAAAACTACTTTTGAGACTCTATGCTGGCTTTAAACTCTCCTCCCTGCTTGACTTCCCAAATGCTGAGATTATAAGCTTTTGCCTCCATACCTGGTATAGATTAATTCACATCATCAGAATTAGAGATTGCCAAGCTTTTAAAGTCTCAAACTTACTGAAGTGCCCCCAAATCATTTTTAATTGTGTGCAGTTTATATGTAGGATACCTGAGTACTGGATTTACAACATTCACAGCAAAAACTTTAGAATAATTTTTTAAGAATGTTTGAAATTTGTATTCTATTTTATTTTTTGTTTTGGGACAAGGTTTCATGTTCTAGAATAGCTCCAAATGCCATAAGTAGCCAGGAATTGTATTGGTTCTCTACCCTCCTTCCTTTAATCCTCAAAGCTAAGGTTATGTAAATGTGCCATCACACCTGACTTTGAAAGGTTTAACCTGTAAATGAACTCTTTTTTTTTTTAAGATTTATTTTATTTATTATATGTAAGTACACTGTAGCTGTCTTCAGACACTCCAGAAGAAGGCGCCAGATCTCGTTACGGATGGTTGTGAGCCACCATGTGGATGCTGGGATTTGAACTTATCACCTTTGGAAGAGCAGTCGGGTGCTCTTACCCGCTGAGCCATCTCACCAGCCCCGTAAATGAACTCTTAAAGAGGGTTTCAGACATACCATACACAATAATCTATAAACTGTTAAATTTACTTTTATAGGATCTTTGTCTTGGACATCTTATTCTTTTATAGAGAAATCTTCCCCAAAGTTACCTTGCCTTCCAGTGAGTCATATTTATTTTTCAGTAGTGTCTTCCTGGCACCCATTAAACATTGGGATACATGCATCTCTGTAAAGTAAAATAAATTTCTGAAGAGTAGTACTGAGGCAGGTTGATTTTTTTATTTTTTTCAAGTGGGAAATAATGCTCATCTTGAGAAATTAAGTCTCAGTGGTCTGATTGTTGTATTTTAATACAATTCATTGGCTCTGAGAACTGGTAATTTTGGCTCACATTTATTCCTATTTGACAGTTTGCCTTCCATGAGAAACATCCCTGTTTTAATTTTTATTTTCTTTTTAGTGTATTCACAATTTGAATTGAATTTAGAGGATCAAGTGGCAGCAAGCAGATTGCTAGGTGATCTATATTGTCAGGAACTGAAGTGTTCTCAGGGCTAGCAGTTCTGTTAGTTCATGATTGTAGAACAGCAAATTCTTAACCTGGAAAGTCTGAGGGTCATCAAATTATTGGAGAACAGTTTAAGTGACCTCAGAGAAGTCTAATATCAGATACACCTGAAAAGTCTCAAATGAGGTAAGCTGAGTACAGGAGAGAATACGCGCCCCAGCCCTGACAGACCAGGCAGGGGAATGAAGGGACTGTGGACGAAACAAGGAAATAAGTCTCTCACTGGGGTGACATTCAGGCTTTCTGCTATGTTAAACATTTGAAAACTTTAATACCCGGATCCCCACCCCCAGAAAAGGCAAACGTGCTCAAGTGTATTCCATCTAAAATAGTACTCTTTTCGATTCCTAGAATTTCAGCACGTTGATTTGAATGGCGTGCTATTAAGGCAGTTACAGTGCTGACAGCTTCCCAAATCTAGGCTAAAATAACAAATGTACTTTTCTAAATAAGAGAGAGGACAAGTAGAGAAAAGCCTCTTATCCTTGTTGATAATGCGGCTAAGCAGCAGGGTCTGCATACTTTAACCTCCATTTTCCTGTTTTTGTCTGATTAGTGGAGCTTTAGATTTTCTGTCAACTGATACTTTCTATAAAGAATAACAATATTTTAGGGGAAAGGTACTATTAGAGTGTAAGCTGAGAAAGTATAAAACTTGCTGTAGTTCAGAACAGTTAGGAGGAAACTGCCCCTGTTTTATCTTAGAAGCTGATGTTTTGCTTATAATTTAATGCATGGAAAATTTGATAGCTAAAGGTTGCTTCGTTACTTGTATGCAGTATGCACAGTCTTCCCGATACTATTATGTTAACAAATGAATATCTTTCTCACAGATATTTTTTCTTTCCAATCAGAATGCTGACTTAAAGAAACAGCTTCATGAACTCCAAGCCAAAATCACAGCTTTGAGTGAGAAACAGGTAGGGGAAGGCGGGGGACATATTTTTAACATTGTGTTCTAAAGATATGTGTGTTTGAGGCTTCTAAGAGGACTGCTGGTTTGGTTTTTTTTTGTTTTCGTTTTTTTTGTTTTTTTTTTTTTTTATGTGTGAAAATAAGTGTGGGCAGCCAGACTCAGTTTAATTTTGCTTGAGCTGTTTAGCTGTTTATTTATTTTTATTTTTGGTTGAAGTCAGTCTCTAGAGTATCCCATGAGTATATGCTACTGGCAGATACCTAAAAGCAATGTGGCAGGCTGCTGTTAACTGTGTTAATTAAACTGTAGTTTACCCATAGGGGAAGGGACAGAGAAAGTTAGTGGGCGTGTGTGGTATGGAGTCCTGTAGCGGTGTCTTCTTACCTGTTGCGAAGGTTTGAGCTGACGTTTCACTTGTGGGTAGCTCCCTATGTACGTCTCCTGTTGTGAGTGTTGTCAGACTTTTATGCTAGTCTTCATCAGAAGCTGCCCTACTCTTTGAAAACTCTTTGATGGACATTCCTAGACCTACTCTGTGTAGGACCAGAAAGGAACATCTTGTATTTTGTATAAGGAAAATGCCGCTGGTACTTTTTGTAGAGTGCCTTCCATTTACCAACCGAAGCAGCTCCTGCCACCAGGTGGAGCGTGACAGTTGACTGCTGTGAGTTGATGTTTGTGGCAGTCTGAGGAGCATCCCCTCCCTGTCTTCTTCTCTCACTCCTCCCACTCTGGTGTAAAGAGCAGTTTCTGTCTTGGAGTAAGGAGCAGATACCTGTGAATTAGTTGACAGTTCTGTGCTACTGAAACTTTATAGAAGAGTTGATAAAAATGGTTTTCAGTAATTTTGAGTTTTATGTTGTTGTCTAAACAATAGCAACAAACATTTCTTTCCTGCAGATTTCTGATTATGTTTTTCATTTCACTGAAGGGAAAAATAAATTTTGAGAACCATGGATGATATAATCTTCTAAGCTGAGTGAAACACTGTTTTTTGATTCTTCTCTCTTTAATACTTTCCAATCTTGTCTCTACAGACAGGAGGTATTTTAGAGTAGGAGGAGCCAGAGTAAAACTGGGAGGTGACAGGATACAGAGGCAGAGAGGAATTTGTAAGGGAAGATGTAAAGAGGACTTGTTAGTGTGTGACTGGGTTCTCTAGATGGAAGCATGTTGGTGACAGGGCCTGGCTTTAGAGCTCTCCGAGTTCTGAGCCTCCTTACAGTTGCAGGGTTTCTCTGACAAGATGCCAATAAGTGAACCACTTTTGTTGAGTTTGATGTAGCTGGCATAGACATTGAAAATGATTAGTATGATGAGGGTGGAGAATACGTTTAAAAGTTAAAAGAACTCAGAGATACATTTCAGAGGATGGGCAATCACAGAAAAGTTTACTTTATTTAAAAAGTCTGTTTTTGATAACTAACTTTGTGATAGGTTTGTGTCTTAGTCACTGTTCTATTGCTGTGAGGAGACACCATGACCAAGGAAAGCATTTAATTGGGGGTTGGCTTACAGTATCAGAGACTTAGTCCATTATCATCAGGGAACGGGGTGCTGGAGTAGTAACAAAGAACTACATCTGATTTACAGAGAGGGAGGGAGACAGACAGACAGACAGATACAGACACACATACACACACACAAAGATAAAGAAAGGGAGGAAGAAAAGAAAAGAGGGAGGGGAGAGAGGAAGAGAGACTAAGCCTGGTATGGGCTTTTGAAATTTCATAGCCTGCTCCCACCCCATGGGACACTTCCTCCAGTAAGACCACACCTCCCTAATCCTTTCAAAGAGTTCCATTACCTGTCGACTAAGCCTTTGGGGGCCAATTTTATTCAAACACCATAGTTTGGCTTACTCTGTTACTTGTTAGTACTCAACTGACCTCAGTTAGAGAATTGCAACTGCCTATTCATCAGCTGACAAAACTCTGGCTCTGAACTTACTAGGTAGCTCTCTATGTAGCTTCAGGAAGACCTTAAGCAAAATGCAGTCTTGCTGTGTTTGTGTTTAACTATAAAAGTGCTGCCTTGATAGAATAGGGCAGGGCAGGGTTTAGAAAGGGAACAACACCGGCTCTCAATGACAGAATTCCAACCAGAAACCTTGCTGGTGTTCATTATACTATAATCTAAAAGTTTTATTTTATAATGAATTTTTTTTTTTTTTGGTTTTTTTCGAGACAGGGTTTCTCTGTATAGCCCCGGCTGTGCTGGAACTCACTTTGTAGACCAGGCTGGCCTCGAACTCAGAAATCCGCCTGCCTCTGCCTCCCAAGTGCTGGGATTAAAGACATGCGCCACCACACCCGGCTTATAATGAATTTCTAATGCCACCTGTTTGTTTTTCCTTGTCAGAAGACTACTTAGACTTTGGCAAAACTTTTCCTTTCACTTTAGTAACTAAAATCTGAATTACCTTATTTACATGACTAATAGTTTAACTTAATATTACATTGTTGTTGTGAGAAAAAAAGTAAGTACAAAAACCTCTGAAGAGTCCTTTCCTTTTTATCTGCTGGTGACTGTGCTTAGAGGCACTCAGAATGGTCTCGTGTTTGACACACTGTCCTAGACTTTCCTAAAATACAGCCTCTAACAAAACTAGGATGTCTTGAACCCTTGGCAATAGGATTGTTTACCTTTATACCAAGAAGGTTGGGAAGGCTCCTAAATCTGCTTACAGTATGTGCTCATACGGACTTTGAGGGCTTCATGCTGTGAGACCCTAAGTTTTTATTTTATATATTTTCTAAGACTAAGAAGCACGTCAGCAGGGACTGTGGTGGTCCCATGTGTGCCAAGTGTGTCTGTGACAGGATCAAGCGGGCTTTTCTTATTGAGGAGCAGAAAATTGTTATAAAAGTTTTGAAGGCATAAGCACAGAGTCAGAAAGCAAGATAAATATGCAGCTTTTATAAGTAATAATATTAAAAAAAACTCTGAAGAGCAATGTTATATACTTAACCCTTTGTCATATTTGCTTCCATTTTTTTCTGTATATATCTATTTGTAAACAAATAAAATATAAACATTTTCCTATTTTGCTTTATTAAAGAAATACAACGTTGCAGATAGTCACCATTTCTTATAGTAGACATATTCGTTCTTATTCACTAATACAACTTTAGTTTTTGAAAGTTAGCGCTTTGGGAAAAAATGATCTTTGTTCTCTATGGTAAAACTCAGCGAATTTCCTTGAATTCCTGTTTGGAAGTTTTTATGGCTTTCAAACTGTAACTTGAGATTTGTGAACAGAAATTCTAGGGTGGATTTGGAAGGCAGCTTCACCTGCAGGGATTCAATTTGTATCTGATAGTTTTAACTCAAAACATTCCTAGACTCACTTGGCTAAATAAACTGTATGCTACGTAGTCAATTAAATCATGGTTTAGTAACACAAAATAACCTCTCCTAAGGAGGCATTTATGACATTGTCTGCATTACAGATACCTTTGTGTTTTCTCTGTGTATATGCGTAAGTGGGCATGCAAATGTGTGTGAAAACAGAATCAGATATTGTTGGGAGGTGGTATTTTACATTTCCCCCCTTATTTCCATGTGTGTATTTTCTGAAATCTTCATGGTACACATGCCTCATTTTTAAAATAGCAAATAAATAATTAATATTATTTCAAAACAATTGACACCAATCTCTGATCTGTACATGGAATAGTTAGCATTTGAAAATCTTGTGATGTCTTCATCATGACCGATGATCCCTCTAATCGGAGATTTCAACTCTCTTGAACCATAGTGGAGCAGTGTGTGGAAGTAGCTCTTCATTTCCTCAGCAGGATTCATTCTCATTCTGCACTCCCCCCCCCCCCCATTTATATCTGACAGAAATGTGTGGTTCGTGGCAGGACACAGAGATTCAGATTCTGGAGCCAGAATGCTCAGTTGCTTCAGTGTTCTGTCTTAATTCTAATTTCTCATAGAAACAACACTCTTCCTTCTCTTCTTTTCTTTCCTTCTTTTCCTTCTTTTTTCTCTCTTGGCAGTTCTGAGCTTTGTAAATGTTAACCAAGTGACTATTATAACTGCACTCCTAGCCCAACAAGCAGTCTTAACATTCTAAAGTGTCCCTTGTCCCTAGGAGGATTTAGGCCCTTGGTGGTATTCATTCAAGTTAGTATTCCCGGCCTCGGTTTGCCAGCCTGTCTCCCTGGTTTCATCTTACTGCTAAGAGTTGTTACATCCATCCACTGAGCAGCGAACCCTAAAGACCTTTCTCTTTCATAACCTTATTGAAGCCTTTTATTTTCTTTATAGTTAATTCTATTTACAGTCAGGTTTGTCTGTGAATGACTGAGACCCCCACATAAAGCTGGCTTAAGCAGCCATACTTGGACTTCTCTATCATCCAAGAGCTCAGCAGTCGACTGGGCTGGAAGAGTATTTGTACAGTGTCAGTGACCCAGGCACCTCCTGTTCTGTTGCTCTGCCATTCTCAGCGTGAAGCTTCACATCAGAGTCCAAAATAGCAGCTCCATCTGGTGAGAAGGGGGAAATCAACATAGAGGGAGCCCTTTATTTTTAAGGATGTTTACTGGAAGCTTTATGTACCACTTCCAGTTAAATCTCCTTGATTTGAACATAGTCACATGGCCCCACTAGTTGCAGGGAAGACTGGGAAGTGTAGTTTATTTCTGGAGGCCGTGGCCAGATAAATTTAGGCACTGTATACTGAAGCAAAATACAGTTTTACCCACTGTAGCATAGCACAGTTTGTGATTACATATCTGCTTATAATTACTATTTTTAAAATGTCTTACTAAATGGTTTCAAGAGCACAGGGTGCTGACAGTGGGACTTGGGGTGTTTCTGACTCTTGCCTACTCTTGGGACCCTTTTTCTCCTACTGGGTTGTCTCACCCAACCTTGATATGAGGGAATATGCCTGGTCTTATTGCTATGCCATGTTTTATTGATGTCCCTGGGAGGCCTCCTCTGTTCTTGGGGGTTGATGGGGTAGTGTGGGGCTGGGGGTGGGGGTGGGGATTGGAGGACCAGGAAAGAGGGAAGCTGCAGTTGTGATGTATTATATGAGACTAAATTAAAACAAATGAAGAGAGGGAATTTGTTTCATTTCCTTCTTTATTACTAGTATAATACTTCCTGTAATATCTACCATTTTGGAGAGAGGTAAACCCCTGCCGCTGTGTGTATGCAGAGGTTGAGACACCTTGAAGGAGTGGCTTTTACTGGTCTTTGAGTTCCAAGGATCAAATTCAGGTTGTCAGACTTGTGTGGCTTTAATTCTTTTAAAACCTATTTTTAATGATGGTTCCTAAACGATTTAACCTCTCTTGTATCCCACCACCTACCAGAGGTAGTGGGAAAGAAATGAATAGGGGGTGGGGAGGGATGTGGACCTGTTCAGAAAGGTTCTTTGGAGCAACTCCTGTCTGTGTTGTCTGGAAATTGGCAGTTCAGTTCACAAGTTAGTGGCAGCAGCTTGATCTACTTGCAAACACTTCACAAATGCACTATTAATCCAGTTCGGTAAAGTTGGGATACAAACATGAATCAGCAGTGGTGTCACTACCTAGCAGAGACAGCCAGGTCTCAGCCTCTGCTCTAGTCAGCAGGAAAGACCAGAACAAAGAGAAGATCAGCAAAGACAAGAGACCAACAAGTATTGCACAGCTAGCTCTATAAGCAAGCCAAGCTCAGCCTCCATTGCTGTCCTTTTTATACTCTCTCCAAACATCTCGTGTCCTCTGTGGGTTTTGCCTCAGCACCGGGCATCTGTCTCAGCTGACATCACTTGGCAAATCTGCAGAGTCCATGGAAGTGGCAAGAAACTGCAGCACATCACCAGAGTTTTTTGGTGTATTTCTCTCTATGGAGTCTTGACAAATGGAGCTCAACTATGCAGTGTAAGATGAACCAATATGTGTGTGTTGTTAGCAAAGAATTATCCCTTTTATGTGCTTGCTTTAACAGAACATCCTTCCTCCTGTGACTGCTTCAGTGAACCGTTCCTTTATGAGTCTGCTTTAGTCTTTCACCTATGTCTGCTTCAGGAAAACACTCCTTCACGAGTTTGTCCCAGCAAAACACCTTCTAACACAACTGACTCTCCAAAGAACCCTTAAGTTACCACTTCAGACTTGGCTGCAGGTGCCCTCTGAGGTATCTCATTGGCCCTTTTATAATATTTGGAGAGAGTAGTGTATACCACAGAAAAATATATTGTGTTTTTTGAATAGATTTTATCTGACTAATCTTTTCTGTTTACAGTTTTGTTTTTTTCTATTTTAAAGAGCACTGTATCTTGATCTTTTGATTCAATCTAATACGAGTGTTTTCTTGTTTTTTTGAGTGTTCCTTTGTTTGATTGTTTTGGAAACAGGGTCTTACTACAGTGCCCTGTAGGCAGTTGACTGAGTAGACTGGATAGGCCATGAGGTCAGATTCACCTGCCTTTGTGTCCTGAGGGCTGCAACCTAAGGTGTGTCAGCACTCTTGTTTTTAAGTGTTCCTTTAAACATGATTTTTCCACACCCTCAAGTATTTGACTATTCGCAATTTAAGACTGTTTCCACAGTGATGGTAGTTTTTTCTTCTCTTTTCTGGTTTGAGTATTTTTATGATTAATCTTTTTCTTTTATAAATCAATTGTTACTCTGATTGCCTTAGATATGGACCTGATGTATTGACCAACTCTTCTCATAGCAGTTCTGTCTTACAAACCAGTTTTACCGAGTAGCTTATAATAATATACTAATTTTCATACTAGATCTACAGGTCACTTAGAGTTTTCTTGATCCAGGATGGCTTTGGCCAGATAGATCTGCTTTCATTTTTGGGTTGGCTAGGCCTGCCTCCATGATTGTAGGTATGCTTATGATTACCTTATTCTGAAGCTTAGCATGAAGAGACTAAAGCTTCCTTCATGGTTATCACCAGAGCACACAGCCAAACTACTAAATTCACACTGAGACTCTATTGGCATTACACTGTTACCATCCTAGGAATCAAATCAAGCCATGTGACCAGGCCTTGCAGTGTTATATGATAAAAGGTATGGATGAAAATTTTAAAGCAACTGTAAATGATCTACAATTATATTTGGTCAAAGGCATAAGAAAACATCTATCAAGTTAAAAATAAGTAACAAGCTAAGTCATGTGCTTCATGTCTATAATATCAAGTTCCAGGCAGGCCTAGACTACATAGTGAGTTCTAGGCTAGCCTGGGCTGAACAGGTGGGATGAGAGATAAAGCAGCTCATGTCTTCTTTCCTATGCAGAGTCTACTCGCACACAGAAATGTTCTGGGCGAGTCAGGAGAGTGAGCAAAAGTAGGAGGAGATGTGAGCAAGTCGGGCAGGTTGGATATGACTAAGGTGTATCCGTAGTGTATATCTTGTGTGAGAATGATAGACTTGAAATTCATCCAGCGCTAACTAGAAGTATTAATAAACAAGACACAGGAATTAAAAAAACAAAAACAAAAAACTTCTTTTTTTTTTAATGTATTTCCAAATAACCTCCAGAATGCTTTCCTACAGAAGGCGTTCTGGGGGAACATAGTGCTGTATGTGCCATGCAGATTGTTGGCTGCGTCCGTGCTTACCTGAGTTTGGATGTTTCATGGAGTGTGCCGTTCGCCATCCGGGGAATCCCAGAGATTTGCCCTTTACTCTTAGTTTTCCTTTCCTTTCACCCTTCTTTTTTTCCGTACTGTTTTTGGAAAGATAAAATCCTTTGTTGTCTCTGATTCTGTGTTTGTTTCTCTGACTCTGTTAAAGTGACTCTGTCACTTTATGCAGACTGTTTTCACACAGTAGAGGAGGCACTTTTCTGGGTTTAACAAATAGTTCGCATGTATGGAACCATTTTCAATTGATCATTTTAGTAAAATAGATTCCGAAGTATTTGCAAAGATCTCTGTTTGCTGTAACTGTTTCCGTTGCATTGAACAAGTCAGTTGTGATGCACCCCTTTGATCAGCACTTGGCAGGTGAATCTCTGAGTTCAAGGCCTGCATGACCAGCATAGTGAGTTCCAGGCAAGCCGGGCTACTATAGTGAGACCCTGTCTCAAAAAAAAAATCAATCCTATGCTTATAATAACATAATTTGAGCCAAGTCACTGTATTAATTGGCTTCATGCTACTATACTGAAATTCCTGAGGTAATTAATAAAGAATTTTATAGGCTCAGAGTCTAAGAGCAGATATCCCTATGCTTTGACACTGTAGTAAAGGCAGAACATCCTAGCAGGAGCACAAAGCATTACAAACTGCTCTTATCACAAGGCAAGAAGCAGAGAGAAAGACTGGGTCTTAGTGACGTCCAATAAGGCCCTACCTTCTGAAGACTCGTATCTTCTTCCAGTAGGGCTATCACCCTGAGGACCAGGCCTTTGCATGAGCCTTTGAGTACACTTTAGTTTTCATGCCATGGATGATAGTAAGTGACTTGACAATGGCAAGTAGATAGGAATAGGCCTAGGAGTTTATTTCTAGTGGAGTAGTGGTTAAGGTTCTATATGTAAACCATTTAGTGCATCTACTTCCTTACGTATGGGAGGTTTGTACAGCAGTTCCTTTAGCAGTTAATGAACATGTATCTGTTAAGTGCATCCAATTTTGGGGAACATGAATTCTGTTTAGATAGGAATTGTTGCCTTTAGTTGTACAACTCACTGTATCTGTGTGACCCCTTCATCCTTATGTGAAGCATTGACTTCTGAGGAGCTAGAACACCCACATGTAACTCAGGCGTGAGTGCGTCTTTGGGTCATTGCCTTTGCAGTGTAGCCTTCACTGATGTCAATGTCCTCTTCATTCAGTTCTAGGTAGTGAATGACTTTCTAGGATTTTATATGTTAAATGTTTTTGGAAATAGGACATTAAGCAGAATAGCTATCGTTTCTTAAGTTCTCATTGATTTGTGGTTACAGTGCTCAGTGTCACTTGCCTGACACTTGACTATCTCTGGTTTGAACTAGTACCCTTAGAATGTTTTCTCTTTCATAATTTGGCTAGTATGATTGGCTAATCTTTTTAGCGCAATTTATAACTGTTATTTCCTTAGAGATCCTATTATTATGGCTAGAGACTTATCTTCTTATTTACCCAAAGCTTATGCATTCCCTGAATATCAGTCTAGTTCATGTTGCCTATGTAATATTTATGTGAAACTCCTTGACCATTTGTTACTGTCACTTGTGTACTTTGGACATTAGCTCCTGTTTGCATCTAATGCAGAAAGATTTCTGGGGAAATCTTACGTGTTTATTTGTGCAGAGATGGAGGAAGGACTTAAATACTAGCAAAGGATGTGAAGGTTTTAAGAGTGAGGTTTCATGTGTGTGATGTGGTTTAGGTCCCAGTGCTGTGTGGGAACTACTTAGTGCCCATGCTTTCCCCTTTGATTCTTATAGTGTAGTTGCCAGTATTTTGTACTTGTCTGGTTAAATATTTGATGATATCTTTAAGAGAGAAGCTTGGTGGAGTAACGATGCTATCATTGCACCAGAGTACGGCAGAGGAAATGAAGGCAGTCAGTGACTGGATGTTGCCCTCTAACAACAATGTTGTGCAGGAGCACCCTTTGTCCTCTCAAGAGCTTGTTCCAGTCATTTAGCTTCAGTGCTGGCAATGGAACTGAAAGTTCAACTTGAAGTTTTTATCCCTCACATGAGGCATGTTATATGTTGACACAGGCAGCTATACTCTACAGTATGTTCTTTGCCTCTTTGCTGGGCTCCTCCTTAGCTTGGAGCAGTTGCTTCAAGCTAGTGAAACCTAAGCTAGTGCCTAATCTGGTTGGAACTGTTTTTAAGAACCTGGATCTGTCTAGATCTTTCATGGACTCTCTATATTTCAAAATGTTTAGGGATTCTGGCTCTTAGGACAACATTATTCTAAATCGTGGTTGAATAGTAGTGTACATCACAGATGCTTTTCAGGGGCCAGTGTAACTCTGACTCCACCTTACAACTATATTAGGAACTTAATTTGTGTGTTTGATTCTCTCCATTTATTATGTTTTCACTAGGAGCTATCCTTTTTTCTTATGCAATACCCTCCTCCCCTACAACTTACACACACATTCGGGGCCTCAAACTCTCTTGTAGCCAGACTAATCTACTTTCTGAAACTTTCTAAGAATCTGATGCACCTGTTTATTCCACGTGCATTTATAGAGAGATTACTATGGAGAAAATCATGGCACCCCAGGAAGGGCAGAGAACGAAAATCTTAGTATCGCTCCCATAAGACTGGTCCCTGTAAGGCACGGAAGCTCATTAGTACGGACACTTGAGCAGTTCTTTCTCTTTGCTCATCTTATATCCCTCTCTTCCACTCATTCCCTGTAAGCCCCCAGTGTCAGTCTTTTCTTCTAAACCTCATGTTTTCTGCAACTGGATTTTTCCCTTCTTTGCCTGGCACATTCCTGTTTACTTTTTGAGGACCCTTTTGATAGTCCTCTAGAGAGCTTTCCTTGGCTTCTCTCTACCTTCCTCTAGGCATAGCACACATGCCTCCTGGTTTGGTTCATACTACAGTACTTTCTTATAACCATTGAATCATTATGATCATCAGTAAGGTCCGGTAGGGCAAGAGCTGTTGTCTTAGTTACATCTGTACTCATGAACTCTAGCATGGTGTGCAAGAAGAAGGTATGTTTGAATATGTTAATTCATTAAGCATTCAGGAGGGTAATGAGGTATCCAAGCATATCCATATTATGGAGGTTGACCATTAAAAGATTCTCTTTCAGATTGCCCCATTTCTTCCTTTCTGGGTAGAAATGTTTAAAAAATTGTTTCAAGATTTATTTAATTTTATGTGTTTTGAATGTTTTGCCTGTATATCTTTGCAACATATACATGTTTGATGCCTTCAAAGGTCAGAAGAGGGCTATATCCCCTGGGACTGGTGTTACAGGGAGTTCTGAGCCACCCTGTGGTTGCTGGGAGTTGAACCCTGGTACTCTAGAAGAGCAGCCAGTGCTCTTAAGCAACAAGCCATCTTTACAGTCCTTAGAGTCTTAATATCATTTCTTGTGTTAATGTTTTAAGGATGTTCAGAGTAGGTTCACATCAGTTTCATAAAAGAAAAATTTTATGAAGCAAAGTTATATAAAGTAATAAATGAGTCTGAGGTTAACTGTTCTAGGATCGTCCTCCAGTTTTGCTACATAACTTCCCTCTGAAATCCTTCATTCTTCACCCCATGCCTGCCTGCCAGTGTCTGCAACCATTCAGACTTGTTCATCTAGAATTACCTAATTTCTTGGTTATACTGTGTTATTTCTTCAACCTAGGATATTTGTCTACCTTCCTTCCTTAGTGCAAACCTAGGGTCTCTGCCTTTGTATAGTGTAACCTAGGCATAGCCAAGGGATACAAAACAGACTGCTGTAGAATGTGGTATGTGTGTGTTAGCTATGAGGGCATGTTATGGAAGTATGGTTTAACTAAATGGAAAGATAGGTTAAAAGTGAAAAAAAACCTTTAAAACATGAACACTATAATTCCCTTTTTAAGAAATATAAAATATTAAACAAATCATTTGTTTCTAGGCATATAGTCATTTATTCTTGAAAACTATAGAAACCAATTCAAGAACATCTAGAATTGTTTGACACAGCTATTCTCAGTGCTTTCCTCCCAGAAAGTGAGATTCAAGACGATGAGTATAGAAATTTGCTGCTTTTAACCTTGCATGCTCTTTAGTTTTCTTTGTTTGTTTCTTTCTTTGTTTGTTTACTTTTAAGGAGTATATGCTAGGTTGTTTGTTTTGTTTTTGAGACAGGTCTCAATATATAGCCCTGGCTGGCCTGGAACTTGATATGCAGACCAGGTTGGGCTCCAACTTATGGAGATCTAACTGCCTCTGCCTTCTGCATGCTGGGATTAAAGGAGTGCTACCTTACAATCATTGACAATACTGATACAGAAAAACACACATTTAAGTATGAGTACGTATTTATATGTGTTGGCAGATGGTTCCGATTCGTTTTTATACATTGAAACACCTGGGTGACTAGTCCCCATGTCAGTGAACAGAACATTCATATCACCACAGCAGCATTGTTGTTCCTTCTGCATTTCACCAGTTCCTTCTGCAGAGACTCTAACAGGAGAGATTAATTTGGGGAACTAGATCTACACTTTTCTGTCTGATGTATTCTTTTTAACATTGTTTATGAGATTACATCTGTTTCTTTTGACGTTTAAAATTGTTGAAATAATTATAGATTCGCAGGTAGTTTGTTTTTGAAAATTTACATCATTAAAAAATACTTTGTTGTTTCCAGGATTTTTCTACTTTAAGATCTGTTGATGTAGTGAATTGCTTTCTTTTTTGGTAAACTAACAGTCTCTTGGTCTATGGCTTTTGCCTAACTCATATCATTAACATCTTTAACCACTTGCTTGTCAGTCTCCTTCCTCTATATTGTGATCTTCTGCGAACTATATCCTTTTTACCCCTCCAAAAAACAAAAGAAAAACAAACAAACACCCCCCCCCCCAAAAAAAAAACCACTTAGTGCATGTGGTTTTCACACAGTGGTGCTGAACAGTTTAAAGAAATGAGTCCTGTCTGCCATTCTTAGATTGGACTAACACCTACAGAGTTCTCTGACCTGGTTTTCTTATCTGTCACCGTCAGGTAAAAGGAAGTCCCTCTGAAAGTGACTGATGGGAGTGGGCTCACGGCTCCCTGTCATGAGAATGTGTGTTAGCTCATCAGCTCCACAATACCTCCAGGAGCAATGAATGTTCTCATCATCTTTCTCTGCTACTCACAGCCTGTTGACAGATACTACTTCTTGTCACTGGATGGTTGTTGAAGCTCCATCTTTGCCTTTTTACGTACCAACATCCCAGGCAAGAAAAGGCCTATTTCTTAAATGTCTTTTCATAAGAGCAAGGAAAACTTTAACTAGAAGCCTCTCATTAGACGTTATATCTTTTTGGCATACCTCTGCCTCCTGCCGGCAGTTAGCTCTTGGTAGGAAGAGTCCGAGCCTGACCAATACCCTGGAGCCGGCAATCCAGCTCTCAAGTGTTTGGAGGCTGGATAGCAAACAGGATTGGTTTTGTTCAGAAGGAACCGGATCAGAAGGGATAGGAAATAATAAAAGCCGAAAAGGCAATTAACATCATCTCTCTTGCCACTCATGTAAATTAGATGCAGTATATAGATGAAGACGCTTGCACTCACAGACTATAATTTTTCAGTAGCCATTTGTGCTCATCACCGGTTTTGTGGATTATTTTAGAAGTCTACTTTTGTAATCCCAGTTAGCAATATGCCTTTAAAGCAAATCCATTTTGCTGTTGCTAAAACAATACATTATTAGAAAGTAACTTATTTCAAATGTAAATTACAGATATCTCAAAGTAGTCTGTAAACCATCGCCATCATCATCCCATGCTGTTGAAGCAAAGCGACCTGGTGTCCTTTGCTTACTAATGCCACCACATTTCAGGAATGCCAGGCTTAGCCAAGCCCACACAATATGTTCATATTTCCATTTTTTAAAAACATGTTGAGCACTAAATGACAGACCAAACCATACATCTTCCTTTCTTTTCCTGTCATGTTAAGAATGAAATAAGCAGGCAGGAAGCAGTTTCCTCTGTAACTAGTGCCCTCATGGTGCTTGGTTGGTGGAGGGGCTGCTTTTGCAAAACTTTAGTCTCCAACAGCATTTCCAAAGGCGATTTGCTTCTGCTTCAGGACATAGACACTGGTGAGTCACAGGGTTAGGCCGCCTTCTTCATAGCCGCGCTGTCTGCAGGTGACATGATGATCAGTTTCCCAGCATGCCTTTGTTCTGAAAAATGAAGCTCCAGAAATTTTCAGTTGATTTGTTTGTCACCTTTCTTCCTGTCCCATCTTTATTACCTTTTAATAGACTCTTTCCAGCCCTTTCTGCTGTAACAAATTATGTCATTTTGACCAAAGATGTTAAAGGTAGAGGTCTATTGCTGTCTCAGCATTATCCAGGGCTCATGTCTTCTGGTGCTGGGCAAGTGAAAAAAGCTCCTTCCCTTACGCACAAAGGAGCTCTCTTTCAGAGTTTTGTTGCCTGAGAATTTAGTGAAGCTAAATGTTCACACAACAGGCAAATCAGAATGAGAAAAGTGTGTGTTCTCTCAGGGTTGTAGACAGATGCATATAAACAGCTTTCAACTGTTACTGCTCTCTACCATGACTTTTGTCAGGACTTGATTTGGGCTAGTATGTTCAACTGATAGAATTTGAAATATTCTCTTCTGAACATGTGATCTCATTTTAGTAAAGAAGTTTGTCATGAAATGAAACACAGGGTTTTGAGCTAATCCATAATTATTACCTTTAATTAAGAATAGAATAGTAGTAGTTTTATTTATTTATTTTATTATACCAGTTAGTAATTCATCTTTTCCATGGAAAATTTATTTGACTTAAAAAAAAAAATCTGTAGTACTGGGTTAGAAAGATAGCTTTGTGGTTAAAGGTACTGGCTGGCTTCTTATCCAGAGGACCCCAGTTCACCCCAGTGGCAGCTTACAATCATCCATAACACAGATCTAGGGATCTAGTACCTTCTTCTGCCTTCGAGGGATACCAAACACACATGCTACACAGACATAAAACAGACATAGGCAAAATGGTTGACACATAAAATAAAAATAAATCATAATTTAAAAAATCTGTAGTGAGTTGTGTATTGGTGGCTCCCTGGGTGTAATCCCAGCACTTGGTATGATGAAGTAAGAGGATGGAGCATTTATGACCTGCCTTATATATAGTAAGCCTGTCTCAAAAGCAGTCAAGGTTGAGTGGAGGCTCCCAAATCAAGTCCTGACAAAAGTCATGGTAGGGAGAGGTAACAGTTGAAAGCTGTTTATATGCATCTGTTTACAATCCTGAGAGAACACACACTTTTCTCATTCTGATTTGCTTGTTGTATAATGTGATGAAGTGATATCTACTGTTTGTCAGGAATGCTTCTCCCATAGCTCTCTAAGACCTGATAAGATTAGATAGGACTTCTCAAATGGCTTGGTACCTTTCTTTTTCTAACTTTTACTTGACTAGTTTTTTTTTTTTTTTTGATATAACCCCCTTTTGTTATTTTAGAGTATCCTTCCAAAAAGAAATTGATTAGCTCTCCAAAGACTAGTAACTCTCTAAGAGTATCCAGAGATCTGCTCCTGGTCAATTCTGGCTTACTGTATGATTTTCTAGATGAAATTATTGGAACTCAGCTATTCTCTTTCTTTATGTATTGTCTAAGGCTGCTTTCTTGTATTACATCAGTAGACTAATCTCAACAAAGACCTAGAAAGCTTTATGCTAGTTACTGTCTGGTCAGTTATAGAAAGTTTGCTTGACATTTTAGGATCTAGAGAAACAATTAGAAAAATACTAAACTCTAAATGTTAGCATGCATTCACAGTCTAGGGCAGAGGATTATCTTGGACTATATTGGGCTGTTTCAATAAAACCAAAAGCAAAGAAAACAAACAATGCAGGAGCAGTCTAGGAGAAGAGTGAGTGCTGAATAGAAATAGGCATATACTGAAGACCTAGAAGCACCCTCATACCCAGGCCAGTCCTTCATTCTTTTCAGGTTATTTTTTTTCTCTTTTTCTTTTATCTATCTATTTATTTATTTATTTATTTATTTTTGGTTTTTCAAGACAGGGTTTCTCTTCAGGTTATTTTTTTTCTCTTTTTCATTTATTTATTTATTTATTTATTTATTTATTTTTGGTTTTTCGAGACAGGGTTTCTCTGCATAGCCCTGGCTGTCCTGGAACTCACTCTGTAGACCAGGCTGGCCTTGAACTCAGAAATCCGCCTGCCTCTGCCTCCCAAGTGCTGGGATTAAAGACGTGCGCCACCACCACCCGGCTTCAGATTATTTTTAATACTTCATAATTATTTTGGCTACTTTTATAGCTGTATTAAGACATAATTATTCATTAATAAGCTGCACCCCTTAAGTCTCAGTGCTGATGGTATGACATCATTACAGAAGTCAAGTTGAGGAGCCTATCTACCACCTCTGGATGTTTTCTTATATGCCTGTTTCTTGGAGATCCTGTTCTTTTTCTCCTAGCCTCGCCCCCAGACAAGCACTGTCTACTTTTTATGCTGTACATTTCCTTACAAACTGTAGGATTTTAGCAGATGGATTTGTAAAGTGTATATATTTGTATTGATTCTGATTTTATTTTATTTTTAGCTATTATACATAAGCTTCTGTAGTCATTCATAAGTGTCTATATGAAGCTGGGCTTTCATTTCTTGGGTCAGTATCTCAGGATGTTCAGGGTTGTATGGTAGGTATTGTTTCTTCTTAGAAAAAATTATTTTTATCTTATGTGTATGAGTGTTTTCTCAGAATTTTGTCTTTGTACCATTGTTGTGTGACAAATTTTTTCCTGATGAGACACAACCCAGATGTCTACTTAACCTAGATCCTGTCATCTACCACAGACCAAAGGACAAAACCATGATAGTCCAATTTGAATGAGTTTCATTGGGTTATTTACAGGAATATGGGTGAGGAATTACTTACAGGAGCAGAAATGACTCAAAGATGATGCATCACCACAGCCCACACCAGCCTGGGTGACAGCTCACAAAACTGGGAACCTGCAGCACAAGGCACAGCATACAGAAAGCTCAACAGTTTGGAGAGTGTCCGTTCCTAGTGACTCTTACAGGAAGCTTGGCTGGCTTCTTCCAGGTAGTTGGTCTCCTCTCAGAATCTTCCTTGCAGCTCTGCTTCATGTTTGAGGGGAACGCTCAGCTTTTATTGCTTTACTCTGGCTGGGAAGGCCGGGTGAATCTGGTTAGTTTCAGGGATTTCCTAAAGTTCTTTTGAGTTATTTACTTTCCTGCTTAAGGAGGTCCCCTGTAGGATGGGATGTTTCAGTATGGAAGAAAACTGT
Source organism: Mus minutoides (assembly GCA_902729485.2). Taxonomy (NCBI): domain Eukaryota; kingdom Metazoa; phylum Chordata; class Mammalia; order Rodentia; family Muridae; genus Mus; species Mus minutoides. Next base: position 599,065 of record LR755135.1, on the reverse strand, counting down.
TACACAATAATAATCATGCTTATGCCTAGTACCCTAGGAGCCAGAAGAAGACAGAGCCAGGACCCAGTGTAGGGATCCTTGGAACTGGGCAGAGTTACAGATGGTTGTCATCTGCCTCTTGGGTGCTGGGAACTAAAGCTGGGTCCTCTGGAGGAACAGCCAGTGCTCCTAACCACTGAGGCATCTCTTTAGGCCATTTTTAACTTTTTAATAGATGCCCAAATGCTTTCCAAGGTGGCTTGCCATTTTGCATTCTCACCAGGAAGCATCGGAGAAAGCTAGTCACTAGGAATCTTTAATACTTCATTCTTAGATCTTAACAGTCAGGCATTGCCATTAGCCCAAAAGTAAGGCACATGGAGATTTGGGAGGGATATTGCAAGGGAACCTTAAGCTTAGATTCTTGTATCAGAAGAGAAAGTGCATGGGATGCTGGAACAGTGGAACGATGAAGAAAAAAAGAAGTTTGTTCACAGAAATCTTGGGAAAGAAAATTAAAGCCATCATCCTGTAAAGAGATGGAAGAGACTTTAATCAACAAAAGAGGAATGTTGATGTGGATCAACTCACAGGGCCCATGCTTGAACTAATAGACATTTTGAAACCTGAGAATGGATGAAAATGGAGAAGAGAAAATAATTCTGTGACTAACACAAGGAATTTCACCACCACTGAAGGGCATATAATATGATATTAATGTAATCTACTTTATCGCCTAGTGCTATGAATAGAAAAAAAGCACCCCGATATACCAAAGCAGATCATTGTAAAACAGTAAAATCAGGAACAGAATGCCTAAGCTTCCTTAGAGGAAGAGGAAACCAGTTGCAAATGGGAGATTGGTCATCAAACCACTTTGAAACCCAGGAAGCTAGGACTCATTGAGAGGATGAGGATGGTTCTGAAAACCAAGTAGAATTCTGTATCAAAACCATCTCTTGATCATGTCTGGGGGTAGAGGAAAGGTAGTTTTAATAATGGAAGGTCACAAAATGTAACTCTCATATATCAGCTTTGAGGCTGTTTTTTGTCAAAATAAAAAAATTAAACAAGATGAAGATAGGTATCCAGAAAATTCAGTACAAAAAGGATGATAGAATGTGTTTGATGGAAGGTAAATCTGGATGACTGTTACACAAAAGTCATAGAAGCCAAGCCAGGTGGTGTTGGTGGTGGCACTCATCTTTAGTTCCAGTCTCAGGAGGCAGAGGCAGATGGATCTCTGTGAGTTCAAGACCAGCCTAGTCTACTGGCTGAGTTCTAAAATAGCCAGAGATACATAGAAAAATGTTGTCTGGAGAAACAAAACAAAACAAAAGTCTTAGTAAACAACATCAGGTTGGCCAGGAGGATGGAAGAACTTAGGAAGGATGTAGCAAGGAAGATGAAGAAGGAGGATGCTAAACAGGCAGGAGGAAGGGGAGGCTAAACAGAAAGGTCATAAGGGATGTTTTGAGCCATTATTTGCCTTTTTGTAGCTTCTTTAGGGTGCATGGGGAAGAATGAAGACAGGAATAGAGAAAACCAGGTAAATGATAAAATGAGGCAGGTTTTAGCTCCAGGAGTAACAAAATGTGCCAGAATATATGTGTAATTGTAGGGCATTAATTACCCTATCAAGCACTGTTACATAAATAATTCTAGTAGTATAAACATTCACTACTAATTTAGCTAGAAGTTACAGTTCGCCTGATGGGATTAGGGTAGGAGGAAGAGTAGTGTAACTAAAGTTCAGTCAATAGTGGTAAGAATTCAGTGCAGTGATCCAAAGAAAGTCACATATACACTGTGTATGCATATAATATACATGAATGTAATATCTATGAATATATATGAAGTAAATATCTGAAAGAAGTTCCCAGAAGAGTTGAAAGTTATTTTGTGAAAGAATAAAGATATATGAAGAGAGTTGGTTCTCAAGGCATTTGTAATTTTTTATATTAAAAACTTTTATGTTACATATATGGGTCCTTTGCCTGCATGTACAAATGTGTACCACATGCATACCCAATGACCGCAAAGGCCAGAAAAAGGCACCAGATCCCCTGGATCTGTAGTTATATGCATGTGTGAGCTGCCACATAGGTTCAGGGATGAATCCCAGGTCTCTGCAAGAACAACCAGTGCTTTTAACCACTAAATCTAACCTAAACTCTGTGTATTATTTTGAAACAAAGTCTAACCTAAGCTCTGTTATTATTTTGAAATAAAGTCTAACCTGTGCTCTGTGTATTATTTTGAAACAAAGCCTAACCATTCTTAGTTAGGTTGCTATGGCTAGCAACTACCCTAAACTGTTACTTTAATTATTTTTCATTACTGGAACCAAAATACTTATGAGTGGTCATATTCATTTTAGGTATGGTGTCAGAGCACATGTGCTTAGACAGAATGCCATGACCATTGGAGCTGGGGCACAGAAGCTGTTTACCTCATGACAGACATGTAAAGAAAGGGAAATGTGAGCAGGGCCAGTCAAGATAAGGGCACATCCCCAGAAACTTGTTTATTCTCTAGTGTCCCAATATGCAGTTGTGTTATGGATCCATCATAGAATTAGCCATGGATTAAGTCAGAGCTGTTATAATCTAATTGTCTCTGGAAGTGCCATCACAGACATATCTAAGGCTGTACTCTACTTATCTTCTAAGTACATACTAACCCAAGCAAGGCTCCCACCTGTCACAGGCCTTTAGGGCATCTTAAGCATCTTTCTGAGGAGAAGCTTCATGGCTGCTACATTTGGTTAAGATGTTACTGGGAATTCACAGGTTAAAAAAAAGGCATATACATTGTAGTCAGTTTCTTTTCTCGGTGGAGAATATAATCTAGGCCACAGCATTTGATAGTGTTTACCCTTTACCCTTAAGCTGATACCTTTAAAATGTAAATCTACTGAGGTCTGAGACTTTGCCCATGTTGTTTATTGATGCACTGGAACTCAGCACCTGTGGAATGAAAGCCTATTTCTTGAGTTATTTCAGCCTCATTGTGTGTATCTTGAAAGGTTTCCCTGAGCTCTTTAGGGATATGGGTATATAAACAATTAAAATAAGTGTGAAATCAGATTCTCTGTGTGTGGTACCCAGAAAGGGGAGAGTCTTCTCTTGGCTGAGAGATATTGGCAAAGTGCTTTCAACAGAGCTGATTTTTCTGGGTTGAGTATTGGAACTCAACAGATTTTTTTTTCTCCACCAGAATGGCTATTAAGTGTAAGTTGTGTTTCTTTTGAAACTGTATATGTCATTTGCTCCTGTTATTGTAATTGTATGTTATAGTTAGCTATTACTAATCATGTAGACTTAGGAAAACTAAGTTGTTTCCATGAAAACTATATCGAATGCTTTGGGATGAGTGTTTCAAAGTATTTTAATTTCATATATGAAAGTATCATAATGATACTTATATGATTATGTGGTTATAAAACCACATTGTTTTATATAATTAATATACACTTTTTTGTCTTAAAATTATTTTATGTGTATGTGTGTTCTGTCTGCATGTATATCCATATTCCAAGTGCATGTTTGCTGCCCACAAAAGACCAGAAGGGGCACAGAACCCCTTGGAACTAGAGTTACAGTCAGTTATAAGCTGCCCTGCTGGGCTGAGAATCTAATCCAGGTCCTCTGGAAGACTAGCTTAAGACCATTCAAGTGCTCGTAACTGCTGAATCATTTCACCAACCCACACACTAATTTTTTTTTTTTTGAGGGGGGATTTGAGACAGTGTTTCCCTGTGTAACCCTGACTGCCCTGGAACTGACTTTGTAGATCAGGCTGGCCTTGAACTCAGAAATCCGCCTGCCTCAGCCTCCCAGCCATGCATATATATTTTAAGTTCTTACCATACTTTAAAAGTTAAAAATAGAAATGGTCAAGAATGCTACTGTCACAGCTATAGCTTATAAGAAACATTCTGCACTCTTACCCATAAAGCTTTATAAGCCAGAGGTCTGGTCCTGTACTGTAAGAAACAAAGGTTCATTTAAATTAAAATGAAGTACTGGATATGTCTATCAATTTTTTTATGAATCCTTGATATATGTGGCTTTTTTCCCCCCACCAGATCATTACTTACTGTTATGAGAACCCTACTGTATTATTACAAGTTGCTACTAAAAGTGAAGTGTGATCTTTCACTGTTCATTTATTCCGGTATGTGTATGGAATGTGTATTCTGTGGAGCCATTATGCGCAGCTCTGGAACACAGCTAATAGGACTTCTCTTCTTGAGCTTATCAGCCAATGGCATGTTCCTGTATCAAAATGATTATCTTAACAGTTGTAGAATAGTTATCAAAATAATATCTAGTCTTGGTGATGAAGGCCAAAGCCACAGTTACCTCAAGAGTGTTGAGCCTTAACCCCAGCATATACCCTGAATAAACTGAAAAGATTTTGAAAAATGTTGCATCTAGGACTGTGTTGAATGAGAGTTTCTGGGAGGGGGCCAGAAATGCAGACATACTTAAGAACAGGCAGGATAATTGTAGTTAAGGTAGTTGACAATGCCCAAACTAGATCTGATAATTTCAGGTTGATTTGACATGGCATTCTCCTGACTCATCTGGGGACCAGTCTACTAGACTGAGTTTGCCATTGATGAATTATTGGTATCTTCCTAGAGAACAAACTTTACACACTATAAAATTCAGGGATCAGTATGATATTAATACTTTGGTTTTCAGCTTTTCCTTTGAGAAAAAGCATTCAAAGGTAAGTTGACATATAGGTAGAAGTTTGCAACTTTAACCAAAGCGTTTTAGCTTTCAGCAGTAAGAGCTCTTTATGGCTCAGAAGCTTTACTAAGGATATTTTATATCTGTCTATAGACATCTAGGTAGAAATATAGATATATGCATATATATTCTATATATTATTTTCTTTAAACCCAAGCAAGGCTTATGTGAAACATTGGGGTTCTTTTTACTTGAATTAAAAGTAACATGAAGTCATTATATGTGGTGAGCCAAGGCTAACTGATGTAAAAAGGTATGGACAACAATTTGAAATAGAGCCTTCTTCATCTCTCCTCCTCTCAGTTTGACTTTTTTGAGACATCTCATTATGCAACCAAGTCTACCTTAAACTTGCAGCAGTCCTTCTCCCTCAGTTTCCTGAGTTTGGGGATAACAGGTGTACACTACCACACCCTGCGAAGTAAGAACTCTCAAGGACATGTCCATTTGCTTCTGTTGGTGTTGCAGGTGTGCCACATGTATACCTTTCCTTTGGTGTTCTTTTGAAACACAGTTGCACATTTACATGTTTTGCTGCATGCACCACTCAGAAGACTTCAGAGTAGTCTCTTTCTTTCAGTATATATTTTCTCTTATATTGATATTTTCCAGATCAGGTGCATATGCCAGAGGAGATTATGACTCCAGTGTCTCTGAGAGATCTAATCTAGTATTCCGTGAAGCCAAGTATTTATCAGATCATGAAACCAAATTCTAGAATATACATTTTATCTAATTATGAATTTTGGATCAAAGAGACAATGTAAATAGTTTACTTTTGCCCTTATAATAACATCACTTTGAGGCAGGCCACACAGGCAAGACACAGTGAGGGTCTCACCTTGTGTAGCACTAGCTTTCTTTTGTTCTTGATTTGCCCTGGTGTGAGAATTTGCCTTACACATCCCCTAATGCATTTGTGTGCACATGAGCACTTTCTGCTTCTTGAAGGTGGGATTGCTTGCTTCCCTTTCTTTGATCTGGTTACTTACCCCTCATGGTAATCATGGTGATACTGTCTGGGCAAAAAACACCGGAAGGCAGAAAGGCCTTGCTAACAGAAAGGGGAAGGGAAAAGGAAGCACTTGGTAGTTTGTGAGGCATGAGCTGTTTTGATAAAGATTCCAGAGCCCTTCCAGGGCAGTGATGAGAAACTGGTAAGCAACTATGTTACTTCATGGGTTCTAGCAAGAAGGAACAGTTTGGCCCCTTAGTATCTTATTCCTTCTACCCCTTCCTTCTGTTTAGTTAAAGTAGGGATGACTCCTATGTAGTGCTTATCAGTTTGAGAAGTTTGCAAAGTAAACAAACATGCCCTCTGCCCAGGGTTCAGGAACCAGATGTAGTAAGGTTGAGTTATTTGGCTGGTATATTACAAGAACTTTCTGGCTTCTAGTAACAGAAGCGCAAGTCAACATGATTGAAGCAAAAGAAATTCTTTGGCTTATGTAGCTAGCCAGTTTGAGGATGTAGAGGGTCTCAGGTGTGGATGAAATGTGCAGTCTTCTCTCCTTGGCATCATTGGCAGTGCACAGACTAAGCTTGTACTAAGCAGGTTGGCTCTAGCAGTTGTAGGTTTGAACTTTTTTTTTTCTTCCCCACCAACATTTCTTATCCCTAGAAGTGCCAGCCTGAGGCATGGATATGATTTTCAGGTCCATTCTTGAGCCAAACTTTGTTCACTGTGGTCTCTGGACCACAGTTTCTTTATCAGCTATGCTCAGCCATGTGCCACCCCTGAAGCAGGGCTTGGGTGTTTACTGTTATGTTGATTGTTATCCTGGGAGCAACTTGGGAGACTGCCTTAGCTTTGGAGTTTTCTCGTAGCTGGAAACAACACTGTGGAGAAGTAGGCTTGATAGTGTCATTTGTAGATTTTTTTCTGTGTTCCCAACATCACATTAGACTCCTGACTTCTGAGCGGGAAGATTTTCTTTCATTTACCCTTTCCAGCGTGTTTCTCCCCTCTGATCACATTCCTTTCAGTTTCTTGGTGAAAATTTGTTTTTCATCTAATCTCTGTCTTTTCTGCTTATGTTCTGCTATGAAGTGAGTTAGAGAGTACACCCGCCTCCTTGGGTTGAGGCATAACTACCATTCTCTTCTTTCAAAGACAGTCCTACTGCAGAGCTTAATATATCAGATTAACAAGAACTCCCAATTTCCTGGTGTAGATAAGAAGCCTTGTCTCTAAAGAGCAGAGTGGGAGTATACTGTCTCAGGTTCAGTTGAGTATCTCTGGAAGCACGAGAAGCCTGAATAGTGAAATGTGGGTTTAGAGACTTTCTATAAACACTCTTGCAATGGCTTTGGGAATGGAGGCAGGAGGTAAGTTAAATGCTCTGGTTTTCATTCTGTCACCAGAATCAAAAAAAAAAAAAAAAAAAAATGACCTAACTGTATTTTAGGCCCGCAAGCAGCAATCAAATGACATGCCACCTGCTGACCTAATCCATTTCATTCTGGTACTAGGATTGCCAAAGCAAATTTGCTCAATTGCAATTGACTGTTTACTCTTGAAAACAACAACGATTAGATCTAATGTTAGAAATCATATATTTTATTACAAATTAAAACTTTTAAGGATAAAGTTAATCCCTTTAGAAAAGAAGTCATTTCAGAATGGTGTGAATCCTTTAGAAACTAGTTGTACTTTTAGAAAGCTACCTTTCAACGCTTGTCTAGGAAGGACAGACTGCTGATGAGACAGACCCAAGACAGCAGAAGCTAAGTGAAGCAGGGAACTAGGCATTATGTTTAACTTTAGGTAAATTTTGCATTTTACTATGGGAAAACAAAATGTGTACCTTGCCAGGGATGAACTCGTGTTACCCCAGAGGCTGTTCACCTGGTAAATGGAGCAGAGGGTGTGTGCTGGTGCAGCCCTGTGCACTCAGGCAAATGTGCCGCAAGACCACCTGTGGCTGGCTTCTTCCTCCTTTAGTTTTAATTTCAAGAATACCATTTTCCCCTCATCAGAATGAAGCAAGACAATTAAAACTTGCAAATTACAGTTCCAGGACTCAGACTTTGGTCTTGAACATTGTACTTAATAGTCACCTATAGAACTGCAGCTGACGTGGTAGAGTTGAGGAAGCACGGGCTTCTCACTCATTCCAGAGATCCTGACAATCAGAAAGTACCAAGCTGTCAGATGCAGGTGTCTGCTTCCAGTTCCAACCCTCTTCTAGTTCTTGTTGCTCTCGAGATTCTCCAGCTATGGAATTTGCTTCCCTGCATGAGCTGCTTGCTCAGAAGCCAGCTCTCCTGCTCTGCCCAACACGCTCACAGTCAGCAGAACAGGAAGTCACACTGATCAGCACACCACTCTGTTGATCAAAGGAAGTCAACCACTTTTCTTCAACAAGACCCAGCAGTATCAGTCACTATGACTTCTCTTCCCCTGCCGAGAGCAAGGCCACTGGAACGCTCCTGGCAGTGTGAGTCTGTGTGTAGAGAGCATGGCTGTTCCCTTTGCCGTGCCTGTGGCCAGGAGAGGACAAGGAGGTGGGGAGCTAAGGAGAGAAACAACAGCAGCCAGAGTCTTTCCTTCCGGGAGCTGCGAGTGATACATTTCTTGTCGGTGGCAGTCCCTAGTGGCAGCCTTTACATTTCTTGGGGAAAAACTTAATATTTGTTTTAATTACATAAGAGCCAAGCCCCTCAGCAAATTGAGCATGTGGTGACTACATAAAATATATGATAGAATATGGTTTTACTTTGAGTTAATCACAGGTCTGGCAAATTAGAAAATTTAAACAAGTCACTTTTTTTAAAAGGCTTAATCTTGTGATTATGTTCCTTTTTGCAGTTTGCTGGGTAGTTTTTTGTTGTTTGTTTGTTTGGTTTTTTTTTGGTAAGGAACCTGCAGACCTCAATGCTAATTCATTGTATATAGGCAATAGTATATGCTATTTGTGGCTCTTTCCAGTCTATACTTCTCTTCCTCATAAGCTGTTGGCATTGTAGTACAGTTTATAATATAGAATGTGGAAGGAACCCTCTGAAGAGGACAGTGCCTATTCATTGTCACTTGCAGCTGTGTTTGCAAGGGAGCATTCTGGCAGCCAGCAAGGATAGTGCTGTGACAGGTGGGAAGAGCAGATGCAGAGATGTCTCCTCTGTTCCCTCCTTTTCCACCCTCTTTAACCTGACTTCATGTTTTTCTTCTCCTTCCCTTTTAGAAGCCATGTGTCCCCCACCCACCGCACCCCATACACACATTCTTTTTGGCTTGCAGAAGCCACTATACAAGAATACACTGGAAGCTAGCCTGTACTTGACCTGTCCTGAGCATAGGTTGGCTGGGCTCAGCCTGATGTGCAACTGGAAAGGTGAGGGCCTGCCATAGGAGATTTCATAGAGCGGGTTTGGACAGCTTACTATCTGAATCTGAGGAATGATAGAGGACTTCTAAATTCTGGCTCTGCAAATTCTGTAGTATATTGTATCAGAAACAGAAGTAACATTTTCTGTGTATAAAGAAAGCTGCTTCCTTACCTTGGTCTAGGCTTGGGTCTAAGTGAGCAGGGAGAAAAGGAAGCAAATGCCCCAACAGTTTGTCTTTCCTCTCTGAAAGTGAAGCTCTGCGCCCTGCTGTGAGGAGCGCAGTCGTCGGTGGCACAGCTTGTCATCTGGCTGAACTACTTGAGCTATTCCCTGCACAGGCATCCAGCTAAGGATTTCCTTTCTATGGTCTCCCTTCAATTATCTTCTCCTCAGGCATTGCTGGTGGGAATATAAAATGGTACAGTCACTTGAAAGACAACAGTCTGGCAAGTTTCTCAAAATGTTAAGCATGGAGTTGCCATGTGACTCAGCAGTCTCACTCCTGGGTGTGCACCCAGGAGAAATGAAAACACGCTCAGGCGAAAGATCCAACATGATTGTTCATATCTTCATTGTTCATGATGGCTCAGAAGTACTAAGGCCTCCATCAAATGAGGAATGGTTAAAGAAAATGGGGTATATCCAAGGAATGCAGCAACAAAAACAAATGAAGTGCTAATGCATGCTACAGTGTTCTTGAATCTTGAAAATGTTAGGGTAAGTGTAAGAAATCAGGCTGCACATTAAATGGTCTTGTTTATATTGGATGTGTCATATATGCAAATTCATAGTGACAGTGATCGGAAATTGACCACTGTTGCCCATGGGCTAGGGGAAGTGTGCAAGTCTCAGAGTTTGAGGAGTTTCTGCTGATGCATTCAGTTTCTTTTTGGGGTGATGATATTCTAAAGTCTGCTGTGCTTATGATCACAGCACTCTGTGAAGGTGTCTGAAGCTATTGAGTTGTATACTTTAAATGAGTGGATTTATTACATCTGAGCTATCTCATAAAGCTGTTAAATATTTCATTTACATCTTGATGAAGACACTGAATGTTTTCTTAAATTAGCAGTGTTAGAAGCCACATCTCAAGAATGCCAAGTTTGTGACAGACATCACTTACTTGTTTGGTGTGCCACTGTTTTCAGTTTTCATCTCTTTATCTGGCTTGATCCTGATCAGACCCCACTCTGCAGATAAAACTGATCCACATAAGAACAGATGGCTTTACAGGACTGTACAGCCAAATGGTGGGACAAGGATTCACTCTCAGGCTTTGTGCACACTAGTCAGTGCCCTCCTGTGGCACATCAGTGACCTGGGATGCCTCTCAGATTGATTAGCCTTTAAGTTTTATTTCTTTAATAGAAATAAAAAAGTCACTTTAGGTCTCTGGATTGCTTTCCTTATCTGGAAATGGAGATAATGGTATTTTCACTTTAAAAGTCATTTTCTCCTTCTCCTGGTTTGTTTATATAAAAATGGGTGTTGGGGGTGTTCCCTGTCTTGGGATCATACATAAAGACTGCTAAAAGACAGTTAAAACTTCTGCCTGACTGGACAAGTGCTTCACAGTAAACCACGAAGGAATGTCGTTTCTCTTGTTTTATGCTTTTCAACCGCACAACCTCAGCAGGATTAATAATAACCACTTATGTCCCTGTTCCCGGAGGAGCAGAGCCACTGTACTGACAGCATCAGATCAACCCTCATCTCTGCATGCTATATGGGAACGGATGTCCGAGGAGCTGGGGTGGAGTAACTAGCTTGCCTGAAGCTCTGTCTCAGGCTGCCTCTCTGCTGTGCCAGTTGTACATTTATTCGTCCCTAGTGGTATTTGTTTGGCCAGTTACATTTATTTCCATGGGTTTGTTACTTGTTAAACATGAAAAAAGGCTAGAATAGTGCCACTAGGTGGACTTAACTCTATTGAGAGTAAAGCTCTTTGTTTTGACCTGGCTGTGCCATCCTTGATCCAGGCTGCACAGCAGTTCAGAACCTCTAAATGCAACTTGAACCCTTATATTGATTCTGAGAAGCAATGCCAATTGTGTGTCCTGCTGTATAGATAGGAAAGGAGCCTAATGAATGGAGATGGTTCCCATTGTGCAGACACTTGCCACACAGTGAAGAGCAACTTCCAAGTCATGCAGCATTACCAAGTGTTTACATGGAGAAAGTTTGTTCACCATCAGCATTGGCTTCCTGCCTTTACCAGACCTTTTGACAGAGGATGTATCTGAGAGACTTGGGTTGAGAAGGACCTTTGTGACACAGCCTAGAAGAAGTTTCTCAGAGCCCACAAGAAAGCAGGGAAACACTGAGAAGTATGGGGCTCTGACTTTCTACAGGCATTAAGAAGCATGTCTCTTAATGAGGTGGCTTTTCAGGGTTTGTTGTTGCTGTTGAGTGTTTTTCAGTTTTCTCTTTTGCTATGGCTACATCTTGTTTGACCTCTCTACTCCAGAACAGAGTTCTCCTTGTATGTTAGCCTTGTTGGTGTGTTAACCCAGAGGAGAGAGGGCCCCACTGCCATTGGTGTTGTTTTGTGTATAGTTAGGCAGACCTGGATTGCTGCTGCTGATACTGCTCACTGATGTGTGTGTGTGGTGTGTGTGTGAACTGAATATAGCACATGTATGTAAGCTCAGAAGCCCACGTGAAAGCAAACCCTGAAAACTGCAAAAGATGGGAATTGGGGTAAAGCCTTCAGCTTTTAAATAAGCTTGGTAATCTGGCTAGCTGAATGCCAGAGCTCACAAAGCTGAGAATTGCATTTCTGAAGATAAGATAGGCCCCTTTTGTATTTTTATCTTTTTCTCCCAAAATGTGTTGAGTTTTAATATGGTGCTTTATCTCTATAAGCAAGGAAACAGAGCCAGTGGTGAACTCATGAGCTGCTAAGTCCAACCCAATAGTTTCTCTTTCTTTCTCTGATGACCACATCCTAAGAAGATGAACCGTGTACAGATTCCTTCTCCTTAAATGCCTGCCTGTCATTTCCACACTACAGCATGAAGTTGCTTAGGGGCTCATAGAGGGGAAGAAGAACTTTTCAGAAGTCTGTTGTAGGGAGGCCCAGAGAGCTCTGCAGGTAAAGGTTGTGGAAGTCTATAGACCTGAGTTGATCCCCAGAGCCCACATAGAGGTGTAGGGAGAGAGAGGTGTGGTGGCATATGTCTTTAATCCCAGCACTTGGGAGGTTGGCCTACAAAGTGAATTCTAGGATAGCTAGTGCCACATAGAGAAGCCTTGTTTCAATTAAAAAAAAAAAAGGGTAGGTAGAGAACTGGATTCTAGAAAGTTCTCTTTCACCTCCATACCATGGCATGCACACTCGCTTGTCTCACTAATAGTATAGTGGTAATGGTGATGCCATCTGTATTTACATGCTTTAGAGAACTGATAGTGGTTTGAAGAAGTTAAGACTCCTGCCTTCTGTCATTGAGCTCAGTATCGCAGAAATAATTCTTATGTCTAGTAACCTTTTTTTTTTTTTTTCGAGACAGGGTTTCTCTGTAGCTCTGGCTGTCCTGGAACTCACTTTGTAGACCAGGCTGGCCTGGAACTCAGAAATTCACTTGCCTCTGCCTCCTGAGTGCTGAGATTAAAGGCGTGCGTCACCACACCCAGCCTACTTTGTGATACTTCGAATCCTTCTTGTAGTTCTGTTTATTATAACTAAGAACAAGCTGCTTATTCAAGTGATTCTGAATGATTTTACTTTCTGGCTTAGGTAAATGAAATTAGGAACTCATAATAGGGTCTTTAAATGTATCAGTGGTTGAACAGAGTGCTCACTGCATTATAAAAGTTAACATGTGCACAGAGAAGAACAGGACACTGCATGTTAAAGAGTTAGCATGTGCATGGAGAACAGATATGATAAAAGAGTGTGTGCAGTGGAGAAGGCGTGAGAACCCAAGTGGGAGAGGCAGAGAGAATAGAGGTCTGTATAGCCCAGATTTGCCTCACATGCCTGCCTCATCTTCGTGCCTCTTCCTCCCAAGTGCTTGGATTGCAAGCGCGTGTCTCCATGCCCCATTCAACTGAGGACACTCTAAGTCAGTAGTCCTATGAACCAAGATGGGCAGGCACAAACACAATTATGAATACACATAAAAAGTGTTGATTAAGAAAATAGGCTTGGACAGTTATGGCAGGGCCTCCCTTGTTTGGACAGGCCCTCTACCTGTTAACTTGACTTGTTTGATGGCTTCGGTCAGTGCCTGTTGCTTAAGTGGGACTCTCTCACATCTGGAGGGTAAGTAAGCTTGTATTTGAGGAAATAAGTCTTTATTGGCCTGGATAAATTCAGAGGATTAAATCAGTTCACTATCTTGTAGACAGATGTCAGATCTATAGTTATAAGAGAACAGGAAATTTTCCTTTATAATTTGAATCATGTTTTATAATTGTGAGATTTTAGGTTATTTGCCTTCAAATGTTTAAGAATATGAGCACAGAGCTATGCATGGTGACAGACACTTTCAATCTCAGCATAGGAGAGGCAGAGATAGGTGTCTTTAAGGCTAGCATATGCTCTTTCTAGCCTGTTCCAGGACAGCCGTGGCTATAGCAGTGAGAGCTTCTGTTTAAAGTTACAACTGTAGATTTGGACAAGATCAGCTGACTGTAAAATTCCTACTTGCATCTTTCACCATAGTATGGCTTTTCTGATAGTTTTTTTAAAAAATATTTGTTAAATGCACATTTAGATGTGTGTGTGTGTGTGTATACAAGTACATGTATGTATGTGAGTGCATTCCACAATGTTTGTGTAGGTCAGAGTATATATAACTGTTTTTGTTTTTCCACCATGTGGGTTCCGGGGATGGAACCTAGGGATCCAGCATGGCGGCAGGCACTATTACTTGCTGAGCCATTTCACTAGCTCCACATTTTGCTTCAATAATTGTGTTATTATACAGGACTCAAGTCCTCTGTAGCTATACTGAATGGTGGCTAATGTCCATTGGTTTCCGTGTGTCTTGTTTTATATGTTGTTACTTGTCCCATGTAAAGATCAGGACTTGGCTGAAACTTGATTTCAGTCAGTTTTCTTCTGCTAGGTTTTCATCTTCTCAAGTGTAGTGCACCACTAATGTATTGTTATTGTATGATGAGGTTAAAAACAAAGTTACAGCTGTTAACCAAAAACCCTAACCTTTCTTTCATTTGCTTGATTTAATGCAAATTAAATGATGTTATGCCTGATAGAAATCATTAAGTACATAATTTAAAGCAGTTGCTGTCATCCATCTTTTGCCAGTTTCTGCCCTTACATCCAAATGTGAAACTTTAAGTCTGAAAGGGAGTGGAATGATTAGGAAGCCACCCTTCTGAAATTCTAAGTGAGCACTCCTCTCCATGTCCATGTGTGACATTGGGTCCTTTGAGCCCAGAGCCAGCAATGCACACCCTACATTCAGGGTATAGTCTTCAGTCCTTGACTGATTTGCCTGATTTAAATATTCATGCTTCACCGGAAGGAAAAGCTGCTAACTTTTAAAAGTGGGCCAGGTTTTTGTTGTTGTTGTTGTTGTTGTTGTTTTAATGGCCCCTTTGGCACTCTATGCTAACTTAATCCTGCCTTAGAGAAGGGGTAGTTGGCAGAATGCACCCTTATCACTTCAGGGGCCCGTGGAAGGGGAGAGCATTGCAGATATTAATAACTAATGGACTGCAATAGAGCTTTCTTTGCTTATCTGCTTTCTATTCTGGGTGTGGGCTATTGTGTGTGAGCCTGAGAACATGTATTTGACGTGTATGTGTGGTAACAGTGGTGATGGAGGCGGGTCAGCTGCGGGCTCAGGTGCATGATGCTCCACAGCAGACTGCACACGTGTACTCTTTTGTTTTAGTTTGGATGTGAGAACTTTTGAAAGCCACCTTTGTGCTCATTTTTTGGTCATGAATCTCACTCCTACATCACTCATTTTAGCTTAGGGACTAGAGCACACTTTTAAAAAGTTTATAGAATTTATTTTATTTTTTAATTTTATTATTATTATTTATTTATTTTTGTTTGTTTGTTTGGGTTTTTTTTTTTTTTGAGACAGGGTTTCTCTGTATTTCCCTGGCTGTCCTGAAATTCACTTTGTAGACCAGGCTGGCCTCGAACTCAGAAATCCGCCTGCCTCTGCCTTCCGAATTCTGGGATCAAAGGTGTGCGCCACCACGCTTGGCTGATTTTATTTCATTTCATTTCATTCCATTTCATTTCATTTTATATGTGTGCCTGTGGTGTTGAGTTGCACTGTGTACATGGAGGCCAAAACAGGGTATTGGATCCCTTGGAGCTGGACTTATAAATGAACCATGTGATGTGAATGCTAAGAACTGAACCCAGGTCCTTTGCAAGAGCAGCAAGCACTTTTAACTTTTGAGCTATCTCTCCAGCCCCATAAAGTGTTCTTTATATTGATCTAACTTCTTACATCTAAGGGATCATATGGAATTTAAACATTTATATGTCATATTTTAATCATTACAGAATTTAAAATTTTTCATGTCTTTTATGAAGAGCAAGATAGTCGATGTAAGGAAAGAGAAGATATAAACATAATAAAGGAAGAGGAAAGCAATATGAGGTACTGAGTGGAAGGGATCAGAAGATCCTGACTGCCAGGTGTCTTGGTGCATGGGGTTGCTACAGCAAAGCATCCTGGCCCACAGTTTACCATCACAGCTGCACAGGCTGGGAGTCCAAGATCAAGGTGCCAGATTTAGTGTCCTTGCATGGAGAGTAACAAGCTACACCAAGCCTCTTAAAAAGGCATTAACCCTACTCATGAGGATGGGCCCTCACTGTCTCTACCTTTCTAGATAGCTGTTACTTTGGAGCTTGGGTTTCCACAAAGAATCTTAGAAGGATAATGACTTAAACATTGCTTTATATCTTAGTCATAGAACAGATGACACTGAGAGTTCAGGTGACTTGTCCAGATGGAATAATACATATTTCTTCAATCTCCCTTAAGTTGACCAGTGTTTGCCGAAAGTGTCCAGTGGGTTTGGGGCAACCTTACAGTGTGTCATTGGCCCATCCTGTTGGATTAACTCACATGCTAAGGAACTCTTCCAGAGTTTCATTAATTGCACAGACTAATGTGGCATCTTCTAGTATATTCTTCATTATTATCAAGTCCTATCTCCCAGTTTAAAATCACTAAAGACCTATCCAGTTATCTTTTCTTTTTTTCTTTTTTCTTTTTTTCTTTTTTCTTTTTTTGAGACAGGGTTTCTTTATGTAACTAGAGCCCTGAGGTCCCGGTACTTGCTTTGTAGGCTAAGCTGGCTTCAAACTCACAGAGATCTGCCTGCCTCTACCTCCAGAGCGCTGGGATTAAATTAAAGGTGTGGGCAACCATGCCTGTCCCATCCAGTTATTTTAATCTGATTCCAGTATCCCTATTGAGAAATGTTTGGTTATGTAACATTCCTACAGTTCTTTTTTTATTTGAACATATGAACTGGATTAAGTTGCCTGGCACCCTGAAAAATACACAACAACAACAAAAAAGAATGTTTTAAAAGTCATACCTTTAAATTTTTTTTTTGCATTCATTTAGACAGTCATGAAGATGATTTTGTAAAATAATGTTAAATATAGCCAGAAAGTTACATTCTAGGGGCTCTGGTGAGATAGTTTAAATGCTTGCTGTATAAACACAAGGATCCAAATTTGGCTGTTTAGCATCTTCATAAAATTTGGGCATCATGGCACATAACTGTACCCAGTGTTGGAGAGGAATAGATGAGAGGATTCTTAGGGCTTGCTGGCCTAGCAGTCTAAGCAGTAGGTAAACTCTAAGTTCAGTGGGAGACCCTATCTCAAAAACTGATGTAGGCATGATGAAGAAGATACCTAATTGATCTCCTGCCTCCACACACATGTATCCACACATATACACCAGCCTACATGCCTCCAGTCATAATACACCAGTCTATGTGCATCCATGCATATACCCCAGCCTGAACACACATTGACTCCTGGAGATCGAAAACATGGCTTTGTACTAAGTCATGCCCCAACATAGAAATCACCAGTTTAAATAAACAGGCATCAAGAATTTTAGAAATATATTAGATGAGTCTTGTTCTCTAGGGTCACAGAGTCTAGAGTTTTAAGGAATTCTGGGTTATAACTTTACTATAAGGCACAGAATCCTTTTGAAATAGGAGTGTCTCCCAATGGATATGTAAGAATTAAAGATGATGCCTTATTGTTTAAGTTTCAGATGGCTCATGAGAGAAGAAAGCTGTGTTGCTCTTGAAGGTGGAACTATACATGGAGATTGTGGGCTCATCACAAGGGTTATTGCACTGTTGTTTGAATTATTCCGTAGGTTTGAAGTTTTATAAAGAAACATGAAAATCAGAATGCTTCCTCATTTGTCTTACGTCAGGGTCTTTGTGTACTGGACGCACTGTAGAGTAACAAACCAGACAGCACCAGTCAGTGCATACGTCAATGTAATATATTAAATTTTATACATTGAATAAAATAAAATAAATTAAAAATTATATACATTAAATAATTAATAGTATGCAGTAGAAATCATTACTGCTCAGAAGAAATTAGCTCAGTACTCAGATCACTATTGGCACAGCTGTTTCTCTGAACATGGTAATGAGTCTCTCCTTTGACTTTCTGGTCACATGACTGTGTATTCCAAGTAGTATTTTTGTGGATTGTGAGACTTTAGTTTTTAAGAAGATAACCATTTTTGCTTCTGTGCTTAAAATGTGTTGCAGGCTTTTGAGAAAGAGGCAGAGGTAGGAAGTTAAACTTTTATACAGGTCCTTTGGGAAAAAGAAGTGTTTTGTGCTTGCCACGTTATTTTCACCCTGGGAAGCTGGTGAGGGAATCCTGTTTATTATGTTGTGTGGTCACCACTGGTGCCTTGATGTAGGTGGAACCAACCTGGAACTCTTCACTGACTCCATCTAGAATGTTCATGTGTGTGCAAGCATGTGTGTTCAGTCTTCACGGATCCTCATGTGAGCATACACGCACGTATGTGTGCTCATGCACTCTTCTATTTTGAGCTCCAAGAGTGTAGTTCTTCGAGTGAATAGATTTATATTTAACTAAAGGGGAAGGAGGAGCTATTCCTGGGCTGTTGCTGTTTAAATCTTCAATTCATGAGAGAATCTGGGCTATAATAAAAAAAAATGCAGTGATGTTTAAACTCGAATCTTCTACTCTAGCACAGTACACAGTTTTGTGTAAGATACTTCAGGATTGAGCAAGCATTTGTTAGAAGCAAGATTCTTAATACAGTCACACGTTATTTTCAGTGTGTTGGGCTGTGGTAGCTGCTGAGCCCCGAGTTTCTAATATACAAGAATGAGTCACCTACTGTTCTCTTTTCAGACTCACTTTGGTTTCATCAAGAGCTGCCAAGCTTCAAACCTTAACCCCCAGCCCCACTGTGCTACAGTCGTTACTCAAACATTGTCTCTCCTTTTTATAGTTGTCTTGCCCTTACTTTAGAATTAGAGAATGCTTTGAGCAGTTATTGTCAATGTAATGTACTATTCCCTCTGCTTATTATTGCGAGGAGCACTGTCATCTCAGTGGAGGGGTTTTGGTCCACTTCCACTGTACTTGGCCTCTGTTTTTCCTCCATCCTTTACTACTAAGGTAGGGGCACTATGCTTAATGAAGTTCCATATCTTTGTGACTTGTGTTATGTTATTTCTGTCTCCATAAATCCAGTAGTGGCATGATTACTGCCAAAGTTGTTCAGAATAAACCACATCTGGTTAACCTGTTATTTTGCATGTTTTCTCAGATAACTCAGAAACTAGTACAAAGAGACATGACAGGTTAAATTCTGGTACTATGACAGTCTCATGTGTCTTTAAAATGGGTTATAAAAAGTCTAATTCCCCCACCTCCATTGCCAATTGCATTATATAAACTCATTTGAGAGTTTTTTCATAGTTTTAATAAGGAAAATTTTCAAGTTATTTCTGATGTTAGGGACTGAGGAAGGAAGCTGCAGGCTCTAGTTTGGGCCAGGAGTCTGACAGGGATATTAAGTTTCATGTTGCTCCTGTAATATCAACCTTTGTTTTTTTTACTATTCAGAAACTGAATTCATCCATGTTAGAGCTAGAATTGAACCAATGCCTAGCCCAAGTTTTAAAGATCTTACTGATTCATAGAAAAAGTAGACTATTAGAGGAGGACATGCCACACCCTGTGGTGCTCAGAAGACAGCCTGGGGGAGTCAGTTCTTCCTCCACCATGTGACTTCTGGGATGGAGCTCAGGTCATCAAGCGTCGAGGTAAGTGCTCTTTAATCTGCAGACCCATCTCTAGGGTGGTTGGTCGAATAGCTAACTCCCTTACCTCCTTAAAGAGCCCTAAAAATATATCTGGCACATGTAGATGTTTTTGTAGGAATGGGGATGTATTTCTGTGGTAGAGGCTTGCTTGCCTAGTGTGTACAAGGCCCTTGATTCTATCCTCAGCATCTTCCCAAGAAACCAAACCAAGCAAAGGTAATAAAACAAGAGTGTGCAAATAAACACATGAGTGGATAACAGAATAGACTTGATGTGAGGGTAGGTTAGTAAACTAGAAGAAATCTGATATGGCATCAGGGTCAGAGATGGGAAAGTGAGAGGTAATAAACATGAAAACTGGATATAAGACTTAGCATTTATAGAAGAAGAGTTTCAGAAGACAAGTGGCCATCAAATTACAGAAGGAAAACCACTGACTCAGGAAAGCCAATTGAGAAAGTTTTTGTCAATCAAGATTGATTGGGGGAGAGGGGAGGGCATGGAAACTCATCCTCTTGCTTAAAATGTTAAATTCTCAAGTAAATAGAACACACCTTAGATTTCTTCTCAGTCCAGGACAACAGCAGCTGAAGAGTGACCCATGATGAACATGGGTCAGATCCACAGCCCATCTTTTTCCTGCACTCCCTCTGAGAGGTAGCGGATGAGGGAAGGAGAGAATGGGACCCAGGAGCTTTGGACTTAGAGAAGAAACCGTGGTGGTGTAAGGATAATAGAGTCCAGAGTCTGCTGTGAGGACAGCCCTCCTGATACTGTAGAAGCATCTCTTCCAGCCAGAGTGGTCAGAAGGTCCAGGAAAACAAGCAAAACCAAGTCAATTCCCTGAAGAAGATGAGCAGATTTAACAAAGTTGTTCTGGGTAGTCTCCCTAGTGTGATAGGGTCGGATGGGGAAAGGGAAGCTGCTTTAGTCATTGTTTGCAGGAGTGTGCTTACCTAGTTAGAGAATAGGAGTCAGGATGTGTACTACAGGTAGTGGTAGTGAGGTGCCCACACAAGGCTAAATCAGACCAGAAGCTTGTGTTTACTGAGAAAAGAATAATAGAAACAGTTAGCCAGGTGGCTGGAGTTGGAGATGACAGCCCTGTGGTAAAGCACCTGTTGGGGTCCTGGGTTCAGGACTTGGCACTGGTTAAATAAAGAGTTCAATCACAAAAGAAGTGTTGTAAAAGCTCTAGGTAAACATAGCAAGGAATGTGCAATGCCTGTCCCTTTTCCTTCTCTTATGGACTCACCTTCTCCAGCTTCCCAGTGTTCTCTCCTCTCTCTCTCTTATTCCAGGCTCCAGTGATTGGCAAGCTTTTTTCTCAGTAACTAAACACTATTCTTTCTGGGCCATCACACACACTTCCTCTCCTTTCTGAGGCACTGTGTCTTCCACCTTCTAGATGCCTGCACATGCTTAGGCTGTAGGGTGGGAACTGCTTCCAGCTGGTCAGCTTCAGCTGGTTGTTCATCTAATACATTTTATTCCTTTGTACCTGTCATTTTAAAAATAATTATTTTTTCCTGCATCTAGTTTTATACTCCAAAAGAGCCAGGACTTCATGTACCTACTCAAGGGGTTGTCTCTGTGTCTGACATAATGTAATGTACTCTCTAAGTACAATCAGTCAGTGAATCAATTGCTAGAATCAAAACATACTAGGAAGTGATTGGTGAAACAGTACATTGTTGGTAAGGAACAAACAGATGAGCTAAATAAAACATACTCAAGAGTCAACCTCTATTTTATCAATTGGAATTTTGTACATAGTAGTAATTGTTCAGGTCAGCTGAAAAAGAAGGCTTGTTCAATTAAACCATCTAAGAACATTTAATGTATTTTAGAATGACTACCAAGTGTCTTGACTTTCAATTGCAAGTTACAAACTCACCTCAAACTAGCTTTAGCCAGAGAAGGCTATTGGAGCGATACAGAAAGTATCATAGAAAGGAAAGAAAAGCTATAGCCTCTCCATCTCAGGAAGCAGCAGGGTACTCCGTCTTCACAGATTAGCAAGCTATGGAAATACTCTCTCTTGTGTTGTGTTCTCAGTCCTTTTCTAGTGTGGTACAGCAGCTCTGTGTGGCAGAGACTGCAGCCTTCAGGTTTTGTTACCTTTGGAAGAAAAGCAAATTGTCCAGCTCTCTTTATGTTGAAAATCTCTGGGCAGGTACTTTGATTTTTGTGACTTGGGTCATAAGCCCATTATCCAAGCCTAAAGCTAAGAGCCATCCCTATATCTAAGGAGAGAGGGCAATGTAAAGACTTGAATGCAGGCTGCAGTTTGGGCTCTGTGGGTACGTGTGTGCATGTGTCTCAGGGTGACAGTGTAAAGAAAGCTTTTCTCAAACAAGGTAGGTGTGCAGCTGTTCTCTCCAAGGTTCCTTATGATGAGCTCATCGGCTGCTCTGCCTTGTTCGTTTGTTTGGTCTGTTCTTAACCCCTGATGAGTGTCTCATGCAAAAACAAAGTGGCTAGAATTTTACCTAAAATAAAAAATTGTTAAAAACTGAAAGAAGAGCTGGGTGGTGCCGCACACCTTTAATCTCAGAGCTTGGGAAACAGAGGCAGGAAGATCTCTGAATTCAAGGCCAGCATGGTCTATGCACGAACTGAAAGAAAATGGAATATTTGTGACTTGTACTATAGAAGTAGAAGATTTTCGTTAGCATGTGAAAACCGGAAACCATATAGGAAGAGAGTTAATAACCTAAGAGAATAAAAGGGAATAATTTTCTGAAAATGTCCTTGCAACCCAAAAAGTTGTTGCCTAATTATTAGAGGTAAGTTTATTAAAATAGGTATAGAGGGGTGGGAGAGTTGGCTTGGTGGTTAAAATACTGATTGCTCTTCTAAAGGACCTGAGTTCAATTCCCAGCACCTACCAAGGCTCACAACCATTTGTAACTCCAGGTCCAGGAGATTTGGATACCCTTTTCTGACCTCCACTGGGACCAGGCACATACAGGTATACAGACATACATGCAGGCAAAACACATATATGCACAAAGTAATTAACAACAACAATAATAAAAACATACATATTAGAGTCCATGGTTTTAAGCAGACAAGTAATTATGTACAATGATTATATTTTAGTGAGAAAGTGAATATAAACAAATTTTAAAAAGGAAGGAACTCTTCTTTATGTAAGTAAAGGCAGTAAAATAGAAATTAAAAGAATGACAAAATGTCTCAAATTCTTGTTACACATCTGACAGTTTCTTCGGATTTATATGTTAAAGAGTTCTTGACCCAAAGATATGGATGAACTTCCAAGGGTAACAGGGACAGTAATAGGCAACTCACATCAATGGACAGTAACTATATGAGCACTGAGCAGCCTTATACAACCAGGGAGATAAGATTAAAACCTAGTCTCTGAGCTATCCCCATGGCTCTGTGGATAAAAGAGCATGCAGCCAAGTCTGGGACCCACATGATGGAAGGAGAGTACAGACCCCTATAAGTTGTAAGTTGTCTTCTCTGACTCCATTCAAATGCTGTGTGTCCCCTACCTATAAGTAAATTAAAACAAAGCAGGAAACCCGTAGCCCATATTGTTGGTGCAGGCCTATAATCCTAGCTACACGGGAAACTTGACAGGAGGATGACAAGTTCAAATCTTGGCAGTGCACAGATTGAATTCAAAGCCAGCTTGGACAGATTGTTGAAACCTTGTCTCAAAAAAATATAACAGTACCCAGTGGCTGGTATAGTGGCACATGCCCTTAATCCCAGCACCCAGGAAGCAGAGGGAGGTGGATCTCTGTGAGTTTTGAGCCAACCTGCACTATACATTGAGTTCTAGGCCAGCCAGTACTATATAATAAGCCCCTGTTTAAAAAAAACATTAATAGAAGTCTGGGATGTAGCTTAGTGATAAGCTACTCACCTAGCATGTGCAGTGTTCCAGGTTCAGTTCTTCACACACACGCGCGCGCGCGCGCGCGCGCGCGCACGCGCGCGCGCACACACACACACACACACACACACACATATACGCACACATATATATTTAATATACATATACTTACTTATACATGTAAAACCATGAGACATTGTTTTACCACGTGGGCAAAGTAAACATATATAATGTCAACAATAATTACTGATATGGAGTTGAGAATCCTGTGTACTAGTGGCTGGTTTACCAGATGGGGAGCAGCATTTGTATTTTGAAGCAAATCTTAAATGTGCACTTATGTGTCTTATTCTAGAGCATCATTGTCCAGTGTGGCTGCAAATGTAAAGTAGCATTTTCTAGTTGCTGTGTTATAATAAGAAAATAGGTAGAAGTAATTTTAAGTTATGATCATCAGTTTTAACTACGTATTTCATAAAATGTACTGTTTCACTGTAAATTTTAAATGCTAAAATCTAAATACTTCATTTAAATACTGGAATCTAAAATACTTCAACATATGATCAACATTGTAAACCTCTTGTGAGCTGTTTTACTTTTTTCTTTACAAAATCTTTGAACCTGGTGTTTGTATTTTCTACCTGCAGCATGTCTCATTTGCCATAGCCGCATTTCCATGTTCAATAGCCACATGTGGCTAACAGATACTGTACTGGACAGGGTAGCTCTAGAGATGCCCTTACTGATGCACAGAGGGAATTGTCTATAGTGGCCTTTTTCATAATAGCTGAGACAGAACCAATCTGAGCATCTTTTGACAAATAAATTGTGGTACATTTTTAGAGTGAAATGCTATACTACAGTTACAAAGAAAAATGAATGAACTACAGATTTCTTAATCATCATGGGGAATTTTGCAATATTGGAGGAAAATTAAAATTACAGAGGAATACTTAAAAGCGATTAAAATATAATTGGGGCCTGTGTAGTTGAAATGAGAACTTGGCTAATGTATGAGGTTGTGAGGCCCTAACAACACACACACACACACACACAGTTTCAGTTTGCAGATTCATATGTAGTAAAGTCGTAAATTAAAATATGAGTGAAAAATTCAGAAGTAGTTTTCTCACAAGCCAGAGAGCGAAACAACTGGAGAGAAGTGGCTTGCAGATAGATATTCAAAGATACTGTTGCTAGCCTGATCCTTAGAGGTATATGTACAAGTACATGTCATTAATGCTCAGTATATAGTTGATATTCAGTTTCACTAATCAAAGAATAATAATAATGAAGTGGATTTCTTTTTGCCTGTGAAACTTGTTTAAAATGTGAAGATGTCGTAGTGGCGTGCTTGGCACTGATCCCAGTGCTTAGGTGACTCAAGCCCAGAATCTTGAGAGTCTGAGGCTAGCTGTGCTACAAAGCAGGTGCTATGTTAAGCGATCCTGTCTCTGTGAACAGTTCATGTACTTGGAGAGCAGCAATGCCCACAGATGGATGAGACTGTGCAGCCCTTTGGATAGTGGAAATCTACATTTTAAATTGATTTCAATGTTTTTGTCTTTAGTTTAGGGTTGGGAGTGTGGTTCACTCTAATCATGAATGTTTGGTGTATGCAAGGCCCTAACTTCAGTCCTCTGCACCAAAAGAAAAGCTTTAAATGAAAATACATTTCTGTTTTTCTGTGAGATGCTCACTTTGTGCAGCTGCAGTTATCGTAAGAATACTGGATGGAGTGCTAGACCAGTGGGTCTCACTCAGCCTGCGGGTCGAGACCTTTGAGGTCACATATCAGATAGCCTGCATATCTGATATTTACATTTTGATTCACAACAGTAGCAAAGTTAGAGTTATGAAGTAGCAATGAAATAGTGTTATGGCTGCAGGTCACCATAACATGCATTGTAGTGAAGGGTTGCAGCATGAGGAAGGGTGAGAACCACTGCTCTAGACTTACTAAGTCAGACCCCAGTGCCGGCCAGTCCACGTTTGAGAAACGGCTAGAGGTGGCACAGTTCCGACCCTTTTTCATCACAGTGTTGAGATTGAACCCAGGCTCCCATGCACAGTGTGGAGTGTTCAGACACTGAGCTATTCCTCTATGCCCAAACAGTTTTCTTTAAACCAGCATTTACGATCAGGGTTTGACTGACTTGGCAATCAGCAAATAAAACTATGGTCTTCATTTTGGTGTAGAAAAGAACAAAAAGCTGTGCATTTGGGGAAATTGGGTAGCTATGTGACCCCATTACAATCTAGACCTCGAACCTGCTGCCAGCTTTAATCAGGCATTCATGTCTCATTCTGAGTGAGAGTCACTTCTGAGTATTCAGGGGTACTTTCACTTTGAATAGAGTGCTAATAATAAAGTCTCTGGAAGAGAAAAAATTACTGAGTTCTTTTCTGAACACTGTTTGGTCTCAGAGTTAAAACCAGAGGAAAAGAGTCCCAGCCAGGTGCTCTGGATTTGACCTGCCTCCATACCTCTTAGTCTGAAGAGAGCCTGAGAACCGAGCTGTGGAAGGAACACAGAGCCTTTCGTCTTCCACACGTGGCTGCTTTAGACACAGTACATTTGTGCTGCTTCTCTCCTAAAGAGTATAGTTCCCACTAGCCTTCTCTTCCACTTGCAGCACATGTGCGTTCGGGCCCAGCAGGCTATGAGTCAGTCAGTCAGTCAGTCAGTCTGTCTGTCTGTCTGTCTGTCTGTCTGTCTGTCTGTCTGTCTATCTTAGCCAAGGAAGTGACATCTCAGTTCAAACTGTGGTTTCTTGATTGTGAACTTGGCAGACCTGTGAAAGATGGGTAGTTTCAGTTATTACTGCAGTTGGGAACTAAGAAAACCGTTTCTGACACAGGCAGGAGGCAAAAGACTTGCTGAGGAGAGTTTGGAATGGATGTATCACAGAACAAAACTCAGGATTAGGCATTGATTGAAATGGCCACATGACAGGAAGAAATAATTCTGCAGGTTTGAGCTCATGTGCTCCCTGATACACTGTCCACCAACTAGGTGCTCAGTACTGCCTGACATGCTAGTCCTCAGAGGATCCTCACACTGGAGTTCTTCATGGTTCTGTCTTGTTTGCTGTGTCAGTTACTGACCTGAGAGAAAATACAGGTGTGTCAGCATTCTCTCTGATCAGTCACCCCATTTCCTTCACATCTTACCCAAAGTACAAGTTGTTCTTAGAATCTCTCCCTCTCCCCTCTCCCTCCTCCCTCCTCCCTCCTTTTCACCCCTCTCCTCTCCCTCCTCCCTTTCTCCTCCTATCTTCCCCTCCCCTATTTTTTACCTCTGTTGTATGGAAGAAAAAATATTCAAGTCCTTTAAATGTGATTTTAAAAAGATTTAAAAATAGTTGAATGAGAACATAAAATATTTCATCACTTTTTGATTGGGGGGAAGGTCTATGTAGTTCTGGCTGTCCTAGAACTTGCTATGTACACCAGGCTAGACTGGATTTACAGAAATCCTCCAAATGCTGGGATTAAAGACATGTGCCACTATATTTTTAATGAAAAATGATTTTGTTATTTATGATACAATTGTTTGAAAATGTTAAATTTATGTTTCTGGTTTTACATTCAAGGCTGTTTAAAAATTATTTTTAGGTACATTCAGAGAGTAGACTAATGATACTATATAGCAATAAATTTTTTTTTAAAGTGACTGGAGAAATGTACATAGAAAGTCCAAAGGAGCAAATATGTGGAATGAGGTTAACAGTGAGCATTATAGTTACTAGGAGTGTGTTGCATCCAGGATTGCTTGATATAAGTAGATTACTGCTGTGTTGGGAGGTTGGTTGGTAAGGTATGATGGACGTGTTCATGTCTGTCACTACTGTAACCATTTTACTGTATACATGTGTTTTATATCTTGTACCTTAAATGTACACAGTAAAATTTGTATTTTCAAAAAAAAAAAGTCAGTTAATGAGGCTCAGCAGGTAAAGGCACTTGCTTTTTGAGCCTTATGATCTGAGTTCGATCCCTGAAACCCACATAAAGGTGGGAGGAAAGAATCCATAGAGATGCTCTCTACCCCCACATGCACAGTGTAGCGTGTATGTGCCCAGCATGGTCGTCAGCATCATACAGAAAGCTTTAAAAAGGTAGAATAAGGAAAAGTATTTCTACATCTCAAGCTAAGAAAGAACACTTCTTATTATGTATTTTAGATTCTTTGTACAGATGCTAGTATGAAATCAGGTGTTAATCTCCACATGTTCAGAGAAGCTCTAGATGAAAATGTTCATCTAGATGAAGAAAAGACAATGACATGTCTGAATACAATAAAGGAAGCATTTTTTTTTTTGAGACAGTTTCTCTGTGTATCTCTGGCTGTTCTGGAACTCACTTTGTAGACCAGGCTGGCCTTGAACTCAGAAATCCGACTGCCTCTGCCTCCCAAGTGCTGGGATTAAAGGCGTGTGCCACCACAACCCGGCTAAAGGAAAGCATTTTTGATCAGAGTAACAGCTCATAGAGAAAATGTCCTTGTTTTGACACTGACTCAAGAAATTGGAGAATAGAAGCCAAAAATGTACCTTGGTCATAGTCTCCACTGAGTTATCTACAGAGGGTGGGATTTTAAGCCTGCCGTAGCTTTGAAAGTCTTAAGGAGGTGCAGTTCAGATACAGTCAGCTGTTCTCTGTGTCTAAAGCTGTAATGCGCAACACTTTGCTCTGTTAGCCGGGTGTGTCAGGGCTTCTTTTTTTTTTTTTTTTTTCCAAAGGATAGCTCTTTACCTTTCTGTCTTAAGAATGCATTTCCATGTGGATATAATTATAAAATCAAGTTATAAACACCATAAAGAATAAGTCTTTGAAACACCTTCAGAAATAAAAAGTATTTTACCTTCATCTTTCTCCCATTCTTAATGTTCTTCTTGTCTTTTGTTATTTTTTATTAACTACAAAACAGCTGAGGGGGAGGAAACTTGGAATAGTTCTTAACTAAAAAGACCCCAGTGGCCATTTGTTATTGTATGCTGTTGGAGGTGATGTGGATTGTATTGCTAGCTTTTTAGATTATATTTAAGAGAAATGTAAGGATGAGTACAGCAAAGAAGTATTTGAATCTTAAACTAAGAAGGAAACATAAGGTAATCACTGAGCTGTTTTCAGAATGGTCACTTAGTTGGGGCTGTAGGAAAGAGCAGGATGTTGTTTGGTAGGAGCTTTGATGTGAGGAAAATCTCCAGTTGAGTAATTGTTAGACCTGATAAAAATCCATAGCAAGTAGTGTCAAGTTGTTAAAGAGCATCCACAGCCGCCAAGTGCAGAAATATGACATCATCATTGACTTCTCCAGTCAAGCCCTTAACTCCTCACTTTCATGACAGCTAGGACGTTCACATGCTATACTGTGTCTTAAAACATAAAAATAGGTGAATAAACCATGAGTATATGGGTCTGATATTTGGGTTCAATTAGCCTCCAGCTTCAATTAACCTCCAGGGTTGAAGGTCTGAGTCTGTTCTCTTTGGGCTCTTGTAGTTCTTCCTGAGTGTAGGAAGTCATGTTAAAGCAAAAGAAAAGGTAAACACCTTGGAGAACAAGCTTTTAAAATGGAAAGAAACTCTTCCACCTAGACAGCAGGATGAGAATTACAGCTGAATTGGGGAGCCTTAGAGGAAGAAATTTTTTTTTCCAAAAATGCAGTAGATATCATGTTATTTTAATTATAAAGCAATGTATATTTATTGTAAAGTCCTCTGCCAAGTTACCAAGGCAAAAATTGCCTGCAAGTTCACCAGTGTTCATATTTTGATGCACAATGTGCTTTATTTTCATAGGAATTAATGTGAGATTATTCCAGAAGAACCAAGAGGGATCACTGTGTATATTCTTAAAAATTTGAAATGATGTTGCATCCTGACGCCAGATAAACCTTGGGAAGTTGAAGTTTGGGTGGATGATTAAAAATGCAGGGCCTGGAGAAACAGCTGAGCATCGAGAGCTCTTGCAAAGGATCCCAGTTCAAATTCCAGCACCCTTATAGGGTGGCTCACAACGGCCTATAATTCTAGCTTTAGGGAATCCAACACCCTCTTTTGGCCTCCATGGGCACTGTAATCAGGTGTACAAGCCCATAGCCAGACCACCTTTTTTTTTTTAATTTTTTTTTTAAGAATACAAATGAAGTTTTGGAACAATTGTTTTTGTAGTGTATCCT
The DNA here is from genome assembly GCA_902729485.2 of Mus minutoides. Taxonomy (NCBI): domain Eukaryota; kingdom Metazoa; phylum Chordata; class Mammalia; order Rodentia; family Muridae; genus Mus; species Mus minutoides. The sequence continues at coordinate 569,634 of LR755135.1, read as the reverse complement.
TCAAACCCATCTTTAAAAAATATGTCCACCGGGCGTGGTGGCGCACGCCTTTAGTCCCAGCACTCTCGGGAGGCAGAGGCAGGCGGATTTCTGAGTTCGAGGCCAGCCTGGTCTACAAAGTGAGTTCCAGGACAGCCAGGACTACACAGAGAAACCCTGTCTCAAAAAAAAAAATATGTCCAAGCTCCTCCTGGCTCAGACTTTTTGTTAGCTTACCATCTATTACATCACCCCAACTGTAGTAAATGTTAACCTGTTTGTGTTATTAGACTGTTGCGAAATTGTATTTAACTGATACCACTTCATCCCGGCACCATGAAGGTTGGATGTTGGTTAGGGAGTGATATTTCTGTGGCTGCCAAAAAATACTTCTTAATGTACTTAATACAAATAGGAAAGCAAAATATTGTCGACTTTGCCTGTTATCTTCCCCGTGTGAATTACATGCCAAAAGGAGGATGAAGAAAATAGGAATGATCCTCTAAGAGGTGTGTGTGTCCTCCGCACTGATGTCCGGGAAGGAAGCTGCTCACTCAGGAACAAAGGCGTCTCCTCCTCCTCCCATGGCTTTGGCAGCAGCCCTCGTGAGCTGGGAAGGAAATAGCAAGTGTCTTGTGCACTTGGGTGTTTTAAAGATCTTAAGGATTACATTTAGTTGATTGGTTTGCTACTTTCTTGAGGAGTTGTATGCATTAAAGACTTAATCAAATTGCATTGCATTTTGTGTGTTTCCTGTGTAAGCGTCTGCATTCAGGTGTAGGTAGCACTGTTTTCCAAGCCCAGAAAGGGCAGGGTGCTCAGTTGCCTTTATAAAGGCAATTTCTTGCTTGACTGCGATTGAGTGCAGAATTATAATACCAAGGGCTTAATTTATAACAGAAAATGCAGGAGTGCAAACCTGTTAAACCCCCTCTACATGTATAAATAAGGTAAACAATGGCAGATTAGCATGGAATACTGTTTGATGTGAATAATCTTAAAGACAAATTTCCTTGGCCTCTGCTTGTCATACCTGTTAGCACAGAGAAAACTTGTAGGAGTCAGGGCATCATCTTTGAAATACAAAATCAGAGTGGAGAAGCAGAATGGCCCGAGACAGCTGCTGCCTGGATTGTCAGCCTATTTATAATCCAGGAGGCTCGTGGCTAGATTGCCACGCTCTGTGCTGTGCACGGTGCGCTGCATCAGATGGCAATGACGATTTGCCTGTGTGTGTGCATGCGTGCGGCTGTTCCTGCTCTCAGACTTCTAATTTTTCAGAAAGGGATTCCTTTTCCTGCATAGCAATGGAGCTTGCCAGTCAAAGCAGATTTTGGAGTTGCAAGCACTGAACAGTGTCTCCTCAGGACCTGGGCATTCGTGTGGTGCTGGGGGAAGAGTTCTGGTGGGCCAGGCATTTAAAGATACCTGGCCCTCTCTGTATTCTTCACCAGGCTGCCTCTGCTGAGTGAATCATGTGGGACAGAGTGTCGCATTTCAGTACCTTTTGGCTATCTGTGCACGTTAGACAATAACCATTGCCAAGCCAACGGGTCTCAGGTTTTTAATTATGGATTCAAATGCCCACAGGAGCTCTGCTCATATGTTAATTCCACTGTTTGACTTTAAAGGATTTTTTGTTTGTTTGATTTTGTTGTATTTTGTAATTTGGATTATAAAAGGCAGTCAGCCATTCAATGTGGAGACAGTTTACCACATAAACTTGCTTTGGAGGCAAGCAGGATAGGAAAAGGTAGCTGAAGCCTTTTACGTTTCCAATCTGAGAAGGGAAACAGCCTTCCTTCCTCGGTGCTGTCCCTGAGGTTCATGTTGATAGACAGAGCCTTGACACTTGTTTTCATGGGACTGCTGAAGCCCTGGAATGGTTCTGAGTCCCAGCTACTGTCAGCTCTCTGGACGCTGCATGATAGCTCCTGGTGTCTGCGTCATAGATTGTCTGCAACTGAATTTTCCTCCCAGGCAGTTTCCCCTAAGGCACATTTTACTACAAAACATATCCTGTGCTGCTGTGCTGGGGTGCTTCAGAGCACTCCCATGGAATTTTAATTTTTAAAATACCAAAAAATTTAAAGCTACATATAACAGAGCAAGAGGTATTTTGGCTTATCCTTAGCTCAGCTCTCTTACATATATGATTTGTCACATATATGATTAGTTTCCTCTGATGCTCCATCAGAGACATGTAGAAGCCAGGATGTATTCACTAAGAAGGGATTTTCTTTTGCTTAAAAGATGTTATCGGGTTACTGGCAAAATCTGAAGGTCAACAGGTCATCTTTGTCTATCAGTGCTGTTTTTCCTTCCTTCGGCAGCGTGTTTTGGGAAATTTAATTGTATAAGCAGAAGTTGGAAAGGTTTTGAGGTGACACTCTAGCAGTTGTGGGTCCATTACCAGTGCATGCAACTCTATTTACAGAACAACCTGATTTATTTTGTAGCAAAATAGGAGCAACTTGCAAGTGAGCCCAGAAGAAACAGTATACCCCCTGAGGGTGGTGGTGGGTGGGTGGGGTACTGCTCAGGCTTAACACCCAGAGAATTGGGGTGAGAGACATATGTGACTTTTCTGTCATCGTAACTTTTCCAAAATTATGCCCCAATGGATACTTGTTGTTGACTTGAGCAGGGTCTCTTGGAGCCACACTGGCCCTTCTGAGGGTGGCCTTGAGCTTTTGGATTGCTGCAGTTACTGCTATGTCTGTCATACACATCTCAAAATGGATTTTACTTGTATTAGAATATTGTCAAGATTCTAGAGAACCACCCTCAAATTGAAGGACTCTTCTAGCCAGAGCAGCAGCTGATGAGGGTTTTATTATACTCTTATCAGCAGGATATCTCTGTTAACATAACCCATTGCTGTGGAAGAGGCAGACTTGGTGCTGAAGGGGGATGTATGGTTCATCAGAAGTCATTCACATTTACCTAGAAAGAACTTCACTTGCCTACTAGACCCATCTGTATAAAAAGACACAGTGTACTTTGACCAGGGCAGATTCTATGGAGGTGAGGCACAGGAAGACCTTCATCTCCTCTTTTGAGTTACCAGACCCTATTATAAGATAAAAGGTTTTAAAAATAAAATTCACAGACCCAGAGAGGGCTTAGTGGTTAAGTGTTTGGTGTACAATCATGAGGACTGGGGTTTGGATCCCAGTACCCACAAAACAAGCTAGGCATCCTGTGTAAGTCTGTAACTTCAATTTGAGAGAGGCAGAAACAGAACAATTGCTGAGGCTTTACACTTCCAGCCTAGCCAACAAAATCCCTCATTGCCAAGGTTCAGAGAGAGACCCTGTCTTAAAGGAATAGGCAGCGCATTAGGAGGAGGACATCTGATGCCCTCTTCTGACCTCTGCACACTTGAACAGATGTGCATACCCACATGCGTATGTGTGCATACATTCATGTGTACGTGTGTGTTTGTGTGTGTGCGTGTGTGTGTGTGTGTGTGTCTGTGTCTGTGTCTGTCTGTCTTTCTTAAAAAGTATACCTGCAGTACTGGTATACAACTTTAATCCCAGCACTAAAAGGCAGAGGCAGGTAGATCTCTGTGAGTTTGAGGCCAGCCTGGTATCCAGGACAGCCAGGGCTACACAATGAAACCCTGTCTCAAAAAAACAAACAAACCAAACACACACACATGCATAAATTGTGTGTGTGTGTGTGTGTGTGTGTGTGTGTATGTATGTATGTATGTATGTATGTATGTATGTATGTATATTTTACTTAAGGTTACTGTGGTTGTGATGAAGTATCATGACCAAAAGCAAGTTAGGGAAGGGAAGATGTTTTTGGCTTATATTTTCATATCATAGTCCATCATTGAAGGAAATCAGTATAGGAACTCAGACAGGCTCAGAACCTGAAGGCAGGAGCTAATGCAGAGGCCGTGGAGAAATACCACTTACTGGCTTGCCCCCTCTAACTTGCTAACCCTGCCTTCTCATAGAACCCAGACACCCCAGCCCAGGAATGACACCACCCACAGTGGGTTGGGCCCCGGCCCATCAATCAGTAATTAAGAAAACTTCCCACAGCTGGATCTTATGGAGGCATTTTCTTAATCAAAGTCCTCCCCTCTCAGATTTTAGCTTATGTCAGACTGATATAAAACTATCCAGCACAACTTGTATGCATACACTTTTTTAAAAATTAAAATTATAACTTACATGCCTGAGGAAGATGACTTTTTTCCCATGATCTATCAGTTACATCTTTTAGAGAAAATTCTTTGTGGATAGGCAGTGTATGTTTTCTTTCTTAGTGTGGCTTGGGAGTAGTGCTTTAGTCAGTTTTGTGCTACTAAAACATAGACTAGATAAGATGATGAGCTTGTGGTTCCAAAAGCTAGACAGTACAAGATCAAGGGGCCCCATCTTGTAAGGGCTGTCTTGCTATTCCTAATATAGCATGGGGGAGGGGAGAAGAGGCAGGGGAGAAAGAGAATAAGAGGTGGGGCTGAGCACACAAGAGAAAGAGGAGAATTGTATGACTTTTCCTAGGAGATGTAATAATATGTTCACCCCAAGAAGAGAACCCCCAACAGACCTTTTCCATCTTGGTAACCACAGGGTTGTTGGGGCTCCCTGCAGTATCCATACCACAGGGGATTCCCTCCAGTCCGCTACTCCCTTCCATGTCATGGTTATTGGACTCTCAGGAAGATGGACATCTCAGGGATTTCTTCCTTCCTCTGTGCCGGAGTGTTCATATGCCAGATATCCTGAATGTCTCATTTGGGTTATTGTAACTGCTGTGCTTCAACCCAGAGGAAAAACTGCTTGCATGAGGGCAGAGCCTCTCCTCATGACCTAGTCACCTATTAAAGGTCCCACCTCTCAACTCTTGTATTGGGAATTAACATTTACTAGACATGATATTTAGGGAACAATGTTCAAACATAAGGAATGAATCACTGGTAGGACTAAGAAGCAAGTGAAACAGTGTAACAAGATGTTGCTCTTGAGTACAGCCCTTTGTGGAAGTGTTTCATTTGAAAGGGTGTTCAGTAACAAGGGATAACAGCCTTCCAGGCTAGTCTGTAAAGAAGTAGTCACTGTGATTAGAGGAAGGAAAAGGAAAATTGAAGAAATTTGATCAGTTTTGAGGAGAGAAGGGTAACTTCTTATAGTTGAGGTATAAGTATGAGAACTAGGGAAATCATAGAAAATACTAATTTAATGAAAGGAACTTTATGCCTAGATCAGGCCTTATAATGAGAAGGAGAAGGAGAAAGAGAAAAGGAGAAAAACCAGTAACCTGGTTGGCCACAAAACTAAGAAACATCCCCATCTATCACCTGCCCTTGGCTTGGTGTTGCAGGAGGGAGGGCAAGGAAACTGCAGGAGCTGCAGTTGCAGCCTTCCCTAACTGTGTCCCTTTGAATCCGACAACCCCAGCATATTGCAGGCATTCTATGAGGAAAGCATCTTGTGATCAGAAAACTTTTCATATGTGCTGTTCAATGTTTCTTCTGTGTAAGCCATTTAACTTGGTGTTTGCTTAACTCTGTAGTCACCTTTCAGAACTTACTTCATAGCTCAAGGGACATCAGAATTCCCTGTAGCATCCTCTCTAGAAAGAGTGGTATTTCTTCCTAGTTTGATACATGGATATGGAAATGGATTTTGACACTCCCCAAATGTTATTATGACTTCTGACATGTTGCTAATTAATAAGCCCTCTTGTTCTATACTGAATAGCCCACTGCAACACAGACTCATGGACCAATCCAAGTAGAAGGGGCCTAAGTAGATATCCATCAGTCTCCCCCTGCAGCCCTCCTCTCCTTTTAAAAGGCTCAGGCTACTGCTTATTCCGAACTTACACAGAATCCTGGCTTCTTTTCCAATGTAAAGAATAAAAATGTTTTCATTCTTTATCTTCAGTTATGTTTCTTTCTCTAAACTACCAATCTATTATACAGGGCATAAAGCTTCACTGTCCACTATAATAGAAGTTAACAGTGTTCTATTCCATGATAGAAAAGTGGTCATATATGCATGTGATTAACTGTAGTTCTTTTCATTTGTTTGGCTTTAGAGACACTCTCACTGTGTAGCTTGTACACTCTTCCTGCGTTGCCTTCTGGGTGCAGTAATTACAAGTGTCCAGGATCATACTGTTATTTGTTTCTCTCATATGTATCATTAAATAAGATATTTGGGGACCAGCAAGATGGCTTAGCCAGTAGCGCTGCCCGCCTCTGAGCTTGATGACCTGTGTTAAATCCCTGAGACCCACGTGATGGAAGGAGAGGACTGACTCTTTCAGACTGCCTCTGGCATCTACATGAATAGCACCATGTGTGTGAGCCTTCACACACATGTGCAGACACACACACATACACACATGTGCAGACACACAAAGTAGGTCAGATGAAATGAAGAACGGTTACCCTGTCCCTTCTGGAGGCAGACTTTCTCTGTTGGCTGTGTTAATGCTTGCCTTTCCTGTTGTCCTTCCTTTCCTTCCAAAGTGCTTCCCTTCCAGATTCTGCTTGTCCGCAGGAATTCCCAAAATGAGAACTTAAAATAAATAAACAAGTAAACAAACAAACAAATAAATACATTGGCTTTGGCTTTTAACTTCTGTGATGTTGCCGGGCATGGTGACGCACACCTGTAATCCCAGCACTCTGGAGGCAGAGGCAAGCGAATTTCTGAGTTCAAGGCCAGCCTGGTCTACAGAGTGAGTTCCAGGACAGCCAGGACTACACAGAGAAACCCTGTCTCAAAAAACAAAAACAAACAAAAACAAAAAAACAAAAAAACTTCTGTGATGTCACTGGCCCAGTGTGAACACTGCTGTTCACACACAGAATTGTGGTAGTGGTGAGTGTATAGTTAATTGTTTAGAATTCAGTGTATTTTTAAACTCGGCTTAATTTCCTTTATATATTTTTCATGCCTAAAGAGTTTCTCAACTATGCCTGTTATAGTTTTATCATGTCAGCATTAAGTACAGATTGTGTTCATATTTGAGAAAACTCATAATTTATAGGGCTGAAGAGGATAGCATTTCTTATTTGAGGTCTTTAGATGGTATTAGAGACAAGAGAAGAGAGAGAACATGAAAGTGGGAGTTAGCTGTATCTAGGGTCTGCCTCAGAAGACAAGATAGTCGTAGACGACAGATGAACAGTAGTAGTGCACACATGCAGGGCAGTGCTGCCACCCCTGCCCGTGTATCAGGGGCTTCCCTCCTCCTGCTGGACCAGGGCCAAGCAGACTGTCAGCGCAGGCTCGCCTCTTCCTTGGTGGCAGTTTCAGTGAAAAATTGGTTTGCTGCAGGATCCTAGCCGTTACTTCAGGGAATTCCAGGGAGATCCCCAAACATGTCACGGGATATTTGCTCTACAGACCCAGCATGTGTAAATGAAATGCCATGTTGGGCATGTCAGACAAGAACAGAAGACACTAGGAAATGTCACAGCAGGTGCTGCAAAGTACAGTCCAAACCCAGGAAAAGTAATCATAGTCCAGTCAGAATGTTACTAAACAATAGAAGTGCCCATTCTCTCATGCTTAGTCATGGAGAAGTGAACCCCTGACTTCATGAGGGTGACTCTACCTCTCAGTCACTCTAGGTTCTTGTCATTCATGGCAAATGACCCTTTACAAAATGATAGCTAGCAAGGGAGGTGAAAAGTATAGAACAGTGACTGAGTGTGGTTTGGGGTGGCGCCACCAGTGACTTCCGGGATTGCTAACCTGAGCATCCATGAGCGGGCAGCTCTGTTTCTTGTGTTGTGTGGTTCTTTCTGCCTAGGCTTCTGTGTAGTGTTGACTTAGTGCAAAGCTTCCACTTAATTGGGACAGAGTGAAGGAAAACAGCAACTACAACAAAAAAACAAAGGAACCAGCCAAACCTCACTAGGGAATAAAGAGACTAAATCTCTCTGCTAAGGCTGGAACGCAGTTGCTAAGTTAATACACAAGTGAAGTCTTTAGGTCTCCACAGACATATTACAAGTGGAGCACCAGCAAGAATAGGGCACCCACCACGGCAACACCAGGGCCAGTCCTGAGACATAGCAGAGTAGTTTTAGCCAAATTCCTTTGGGCCTTACTTGGAACAGACTTTGTCTAAACTGATCATACCCATGTGCTATGTGGACTTGGTTTAGTCCACAGAAGTTTAAAAAATAGTCTGATTTTCAGAGGCTTAGATTTTTTTTTTTAAATAGAAGCAGTGGTGACACACATCTATAATCCCAGTACTTGGAGGCTGAGGCAGGTGGATCTTTGAATCTGAGGCCAGCTGGGTCTACAGAGAGAGTTCCAGGACAGCCAGGGCTACACAGAGACCCTGTCTAGAGAAACAAACAAATTAGATTAGATTTTCAGAAACAGTATGGTGAGCAAGCATAAGGGCCATTTGCCCAGTTTTATTTTGTTTTAAGAGCAAATCTGGGTACTTTATGAATCTAGAAGAGAGAGAAATTAATCTGTTAGGGAAACATTGTGTGAGAGGTGGTGTCTGGGTCTCCAGGAATAGATAGGGTTTAACTCATGGGTATTTACCCCCAAGTTCACATGATACAAAAGAGACACTCGCACATCCATGTGGGTGACAGTAGCTCAGCTGTGGCATCCGCCTGGGTGTCCAGCAGCAGAGACCTGGATAAGGACATGTGATATGTATGCACAATGGAACCAAGTTATGGTGTTTGCAGGAAAATTGTGCAATTAGGAATAATCATATTAAGTGTCTCAGAACTATCATATGCTTTCTATCTTTTGGTTCCTAGAATTGTATACAAAGTCATATATACACCATTAAAATAGAAATAAAATTTTTAGGGGAACAAAGGGACTTATAGATGTCAGCATACTATATACACTGAGATGAAAAACCTAAAACATAAATTGTGTGGGCCAGCCAACAAGATGGCTCAGCAGGTAAAGGTATCTGCTCCTACCCTCTGGTCCTCAGAACACACATGGAGGATGTATCTGCTCCTACCCTCTGGTCCTCAGAACACACATGGAGGATGTATCTGCTCCTACCCTCTGGTCCTCAGAACACACATGGAGGATGTATCTGCTCCTACCCTCTGGTCCTCAGAACACACATGAAGGATGGAGAGAGCCAACTCCTGTAGGTTGTCTTCTGACACTTATACGCATGCTGTGACATTTTCTCACACACAAGAACACACAATAAATGTTTTTTAAAATAAATTTTAAAAGCTTGATGTGGTGACACATACCTTTAATATCATTAGCCTTGGGAAGCAGAAACAGGTAGATTCTGTGAGTTCTATGGGACACCAGGGTTATGTAGAAAGACCCTGTCTCAAAAGAAAAATTAATTGTGAGGAAAAAAAAAAAAGAGGGGACACTTGGAGAAATGGCTTAGAAGTGAAAAATACTTGCTACCCAGGCTGGGTTGCCAGTAGCTGTGTGACTCACAATTATCTGTAACTTTTGTTTCAGGGTATCTGATGTCCTCTTCTGGGCCCTGTGGGTACCAGGCATACTCCCACATATGCAAAATAAAAATAAATGAATCTTAAAACAAACAAGAATAGGTAGGTGAGGTTTAGATGAGAGCGGTATTTGGTGGTAGATAAGGAATACTTGAAGCAAGGATACAGGCAGAGACATGCAGTTCATATTCTAGTTATAACAATAATTCAAAGCGCTTGAAGAAGTGGCCATTTTGGTAGATGAAGTACAGTTGTTGAGGGCTTTAAACGTCTTACCCATGAGTTTAGGCATTATTTCTGTTACTAAGGAGACGCCAGGGAATCTTAAGCAGAGAAATGGCATGAGAAGATCTCTTCCTTAAGGACTTTGTGCCAGAAAAACATCTTTCTGCCCTTCATAGAGAGCTGTCTGTTAGGAAACATGTGGAAACCGTGTCAGTGTAAAACCTGGATTGTGGGGTGGATCAGAAATGCAAGGCACTGCCGGGACTGTCAGAAGTATCTGTGTGAGGGATGAGGAGATAAACATGCCTCACACTGGAGTGTCGTTGAGATGGGGAGCTGTATGAAGTTCTGAGCAGGCCGGATTGGAGGTGTCGATGTTATATTACGGCAGGAATGTGAGGCTAGCGTGCAGGAGCGACCAGGGCTGGAGGTGCAGACTTGTTGGGTCTGTGAAGCTCTTGGCCATGTGCTGCCCTTTCTGTTGTTCCTCTTCTGTGAGGCAGGCACTTCTAAAGCTGAGCACCTCAGTTTGAAAACACCGAATCTGGAACATTCCAACCCTGAAACTTGCAGAGCAGTGTACCACGTAGTGGATTTTAGATTCTAGGTTTTTTAGATTAGAGCTATTCATCAAGTAAATTCTATGCACATATTCCAAAATGCCAAAACTCTGACATATGAAATATCTCTGGTACCAAACATTTTAGATATGGATGCTCAACTTATATCTCCTTTTAGAAGTGGGTAGGGGCTGGAGAGATGGCTCAGCAGTTAAGGGTACTTACTACTCTTACAGAAGCCACAGGTTTGACTTCCAGCACCCACATGGCAGCTCACAACTGTCTGAAATTCCACTTCTGATGCCCTCTTCTGGCTTCTGTAGATGGATTATGATATACATACATTCAGACAAAGTATCATGCATATAAAATAAAAATTAAATACAAAGAATTGAGTAAATTGAATAAAGTTAAATAACTGTCTGCACCCATACATCCTGTGACGAGAGCTAGAATCTTATCCAAGTTATGCCATGTGCCATAGTCCATGATGAGAATAACTCTAGAGTTGACATTTAATGTAGTTACCTGGGAATGAGTAGATGGAGTGGGGTGGGGGAGAAGGAGAGGGTGGAAACTTGAAAAGCATCTGGTTTGAATAGTTCCAAGAGAAATGGACCAATGAACTTGTAAGAGTGGAAAGGAAGGGAAGAGGGAGGAGACTGTGGTTGGGGATCAAGGATTCTTTCCAGCAGTGATAAGTGGCTCAGGAATGGGACTGACCAGTCAAAAGGAAGGAATGTGAGGGCACACACTGGACAGGAGCAGGGAGACTGTGAGGACGTGATGGAGTGAGAGACCTTGAGTGGGCACCTTGTTTCAGCTTTTTGTACATAGTGTTCTGAAATTATTATACCTAATTTACAAGACCCTCTCCTTCCCTTTTGTTTTGGTATTCTGCATGCACAGTTTTAAAGTTAAAATAAAGCAAGGTGAGACTTGAGGTACTGCTTTGTGGTTAGTAAATAAAGACTGTTCTAGAGCTAGCTGTGTAGCTTGCTCATTGGAGTACTTGCTCAGAGTGTCAAAGGCCCGGGCTCTATCTCCAGTACCAGAACTAAAACCATTCCAAAACTATCCCCACCTCTATTCTGATTTGAGAACAGACCTCATGAATTCAGAAAGGAAAGGCTTTGATTGGTACCAAGTGAGAACTGTCTTGAAATCCTGAAATTCTGGAGCCAGAAGATATGTTAGAAATTGCCATTCTTATTTCCACAGTTGAGCTCTGGAAGTCTTAGAAATGCCCTACCACTCAGCGGGCTGAGACCCGAAGTTAATTAGAGGAGTTCATTCTTGCCCTCCAGGAGCCACACTCCAGAGGGAAGAAGGAAGCTCCAGTCCTGGGGATGTCTAGGAATAATGACGTATAGCTCAGGGTTTTCTTTGGAGATTCTAGAGAGAATGGGAACATTTTTACCCAGAGGAACTGTGAGCTGGGTTGTGAGTTGGGTTGTCCATGTTAGAGAGTCACAGCACTCAGTCTCACTGCTTTCATTGCTCTGTGTCCCAGCAGTTCTGCCTCAGCATATCTAACCCCACTCCAGTGGGGATGCCAGAGTGGACAGAGAGGGGAAACACACGGGCCACAGCTTTGCATGCTGAATCATGAAAACCATCTATTTCCGAAGCTAAGAAGAGTGTTCAGAGTGTTGTGTTGTGATTATTGTTGAGTTGTAGTGCTGTGAGTTAGCAAATGAGACCCCCCAGATGTTCTCCAGATGTATTCATACCAACATTCCCAACGGTGTAAAGCAGAAGAGTGTGGGCATTCAATTAGGAAACAAAGGTTTGTGTCCTGGTTCTGCCATTTACCCAAGTCACTAATCTATGTGAGCTTCACTTTACTCTTCTGCAAAGTAAACCTCTCCAGGATTTTTACAAGGCAGAGGCAGTGTAATGTATCAAAGAAATGCTCTGTACACTGTAATGTCAGCTGTATTTATAGAATGCTGACATTTGAAAAATAGTTGTATGTCTTAGACTAATGCTACACCTGTTCCCAGGTGACTTAATCATTGAATTATTAAACTTCTATTATTAATTCTTAGAAATACTCAAGGGGCTTTATGAGTATGAGATAGAGAGCTTTAGTTTTTCTTTTTGAACGATCATTTCTTCAGTTAACTCTCAAACTAGGATATTCCTTCATTCATTCATTTCTTCTTCCCTCCCTCCCTTCTTTCCTTTCTTCTTTTCTCTTTCTTTCTTTCTTTCTTGCTTGCTTGCTTGCTTGCTTGCTTGCTTGCTTGCTTTCTTGCTTGCTTTCCATGGTCTCACTGTGTAGCCCTGGCTATCTTAGAACTCACTGCATAGACCTGAGCAGGCTGACCTCAAACTCACTGTGCTGAGATTAAAATCATGTGCCATTACACTTGGCCAGCCCTTTCCTTTTAGGGTTATATTGCTCAGTGACTCCATAGTTTCTTAGATTTCTCAAAAGTTTTTGATTTTGGGCTAGAAACAGGAATAATCTTTGTTTAGAAGCTTGATAAATTAGGATATTTAATTAATAATTTAAAAATAGCATAAAGTAACTGATAACTTGTCTACTTCTTAAAATTAATTTTAATTTATTCTTTGAGAACTTCATACAAGTATGCAGTGTATTATGATCTGAACCCTCCCTTCTCCCCTGCCAACTCCCTCTAAATGCTGACTCTTCCCCCCCCCACACTTCATGTCCTCTTTCTTAATGTTCTTACATCCCACTTAGAGTTGTCTGTGTGCATGTGGGCATAGGGTGACCCATATAGGGCCACAGGCATCTTAGGAGAGGCTACATCCCTAAAGAAAATGGACTCTTCCTCACAACAACCAACAGTTAACGAGCTTTCAGCTGTGGTTGGGGCCATGTGAGCTCCTCCCCCATTCGTGCTGGACTGTTGACTAGCTTGACCTTGGGTAGGTAACAGCAGTTGCTATGCTTTTAGGAGTGCAACAGCCATGACAGGTCCAGGGTAGCATTCCACAGAGCTCCTTCCATCATCCAGGGGTTACATTCACTCCCTCTTCTGCAATGCTCCCTGAGTCTAGCATACAAAAGTACATATTCTCAGCACTTAGACCAGTTGAATCTCTGTGTTAACCACTGCTCACTGCAATACATTTTTCTGACAAAAGGTAGTGTAGGACAGATCTATGAAAATAAACAAATATTTAGAAAACAGTTTGACAATATGATCATTTAGCAAAATAACAATAGTAGGTTACTACCTCAAGCCTGTGACCTTCCCTGCATGGGCTTTTGATGAGGATTATGGTATTAGGCCTGAAATCCCTCCTGTGCAGCAGGCCTCAAATTAAAAAGTAATTGGTTACCCCCAACAGGATGACACTATTGCACTTAAGAACATATCTTGTCTGACAGTTTAGTATTGTCTCATGTGGAGTCCAGTACTGGGTAAGACCATTGGTGTCCTTTTGGCCACTAGTAGCCTACATAGCACCTTCTGGCACTGTGAAAGCTAGCCAGCAGGAAGTAAGTTTTCTAGTCACTTTGGGATAGAGTCCTCTGTCGTGCAGCCAAAATGTATGATGTTTTCAGTGATAGGGTCTTACTATCCCATTATGGTAGGCACAGAGGGGAGGGGGCAGGAGAGGCTGGGAGAGACAAAAGGGCAAGGGTTAACTAAAATGCAGAGTGTGTGAAAAGTTCACATGGAAACTACCATCTTACAACCCAATTAACAGTAATTGACAGGAGGAGATGGTAGGATGCATGTGTAACAAAAGAAGAGAATAATGTTCAGGGTTAAAGATTTAAGTGAGAGTGTAGAGGGAGGGAGGGAGGGAAGGAGGAAAGGAGGGCAAAGAGTGGGAAGAGAATGTGGAAGATAGCCAAAACCAAGAATACATGGAAACTCAATAGTTTGTAAAGGAACTTTAAAATATATTTTTTTGTTGTTGTGCGTTATTTTTTGAGACAGAGTTCTGTGTAGCCTTGGCTGTCCTGGAACTCACTCTGTAGACCAGGCTGGCCTTGATCTCAGAGATCAGCCTGCCTTTGTCTCCCAAGTGCTGGGATTAAAGATATGCACCACCAACTAACTGCCAGGTTCAAAATATAAATTTTTAAGTGGAGGAAGTTTAGACAGTGGAAACTTGCAGAGGTTACAGTACTACTTCAGAAGGCATGGGTTATTAAATGAACTTCCACTCTCTGTGCCGGGTGTGGGCTTCCGACAAGTTACTGGTCAAGGAGATGGTAAAAGTTGGCAAACAGCAAACTCTGCTGCCATTGTTCTTGGTTCTCTTTCTCTCTACTGGTTAGGGAAGTGTTATCTAGGCCATAAAAAAATGCAATATAGTATCAAATGACCCCCATTCTTAGAGTGTGTGCATTCTAGGTTAAAGGATAAAGAGTACACATAGACATTTAACTAACAGAATCTAGGTTGCAGGGCTGCAGGGTTGGGTTGGTTGGGGCACAGGAGCATGGCCCCTGGAGCCAGAGCTCCTGCTCAGAACTGTACTTCTTTGCTGGGTGCTACTTTTGGTGCCCTAGAAAGTTCTCCTTCTGGGCTTTAGCTTCGTCTTTTGCAAACTAATAGTATCTGTCTCTTTGGATTGCTTAGAATATTCAATTATGTAATACACATTGAATTTAGAATGGTGTTTGCTATTATACCATAATAACTAGAGCTGCTGTTACTGTCACATATTTAGATGTTATAGTATGGTTCAGACACAGGATGTAATAAAGTCTCACACAGCATTGGCTGTTAGTCAAGAAAAACTTTGGAGAGAATTGGAACTTATCAAAGCCCTCAGGGGTAGGTGGACAAATAGTGTTGGGAGAAAGACCTGTACTCTAAAATGAGCATCAAAAACAGAAGCTTAAATGTGGGAATTGGTGTGCTGTTTAAAGAGTGGGGAAGGAGTTGGAGGGATCTCAGTTGGCACAGTACTTGCCTAGCATCCTTGAATTCTGGGTTTAATCCATGTGTGGTGGTGCATTGGTATAATCCCAGCACTGAGGAGGTAAAAGCAGGAGAATCAGAAGTTCAAGGTCATCAATGTTGCTACCTGGCAACATTGAGGCTTGCCTGGAATACATGAGACAGTATCTCAAAATAAATACCACTCCACTGGTCCGATTGTAGGTTCTGATTATGTTGGTAGGATGATTGTTGGGCAAATCAGTAATGGAATGAAAGTAGATAAGTATAACAAGTTTATTAAGCTAAAAATACATTTTACTCTCACAAATTTGCTTATGTGTAACAAAAATTACTTTAATCAATGGATTTATTTATATGGGTATAGAAACATAATTTTTTCCACTTTTTCAAATAAATGAACTATGCAGGCTAGTTTCATGTCAACTTGACACAAGGTAGAGTCATCAGAGAGGAGGGAGCCTCAACTGGGAAAGTGCCTACATAAGATCAGGCTATATATAAGCCTATAGGGCATTTTATTAATTAGTGATCAATGGGGGATAGTGGGTGGTGTGACCCCTGGGCTGGTCCTGGGTTCTATAAGGAAGCAGGCTGAGCAAGCTGTAAGGAACAAGCCAGCAAGCCGTTCTCCTCCATGGCCTCTGCATTAGCTCCTGTCTCTGAGTTCCTGTCCTGTTTGAGTCCCTGTCCTGACTTCCTTTGATGATGAGCTGAATAAACTCTTTCATTCCCAAATTCCTTCAGGCCTGGTATTTTATCACAGCCATTGAAAGCCCGACTAAGACATAAACTCACAGAGGTGAGCCTTGTCGAGGAGCACTAGCATCAGAGTTACTTCAGCAGCAGCACGCATGGCTCATCTGTGGGCTCAGAGGACAACATGCGGGAAATAATTTTTTTCCTTCCACTATGGGACCTGGGGACTAAACTTAGGTTGTGAGGCATGATTTTCCCTTCTTGCCCTTTTGGCTGCACACACTGTTCTTTTGAACTCTGATCTCAGTCCTATCCTGACTGTGTCTTGCTGTTTCTCTTCCTTTCCTACTACACAGGTAGACTGGATAGTCAGCTCGGCCACAAAACAAAAACAAAAAAAAAAAAACAAAAAAACCAACAACAACAACAACAAAAAAAACACGTTGCCAGTCTTCTACCTTTGACCAGTGGAGTAGTAGCTGTTAGGATTGGCATTCTCTTAGTGAAACAGTTCTGGGTCAAGATGTGTGATATATGCCATGCGTTTTTTGACTCCTCTGGGAAAACAAGAAGAGAATTTTTATGAAGTTTAGCTCATCTCAGAACCCAGTCTACTACATGGTCCATAGTGGCTTGAGTAGATCTACAATGGAAAACTTTGTTCTCTTTAATAACACCCATACATAGGAAAATTTCAGTTGAAGATCCCATAAATATTGCAAGTTTTATTAGATTGCCATCTGACCATTCTATGTTATTAAGCGGGGGCGGGGGGGCAGAGAGAGAGAAAATGAATGAATGAGAATGGGAAAACACTAAAACATTTAAAGTTAACCTTCCCAGAAAGATAACGAGGACTGGAGTTCACTGGCAGAGTCTTCGATTCCTCAGCTGCATACGAAAATGGTAAAACCAGAACGGAGTGGAATGGGCTCTGGTTAACTTCTGCACGTCGTTCTGTGTTAGTTTCTACCTGCCAGTCAGTGAATAGGAAAACAGTGAACAGGTCTTACTCAAAGCTCCTCTTCTTACCTCAGGAATGGTAAGCCCAAGAAATACAAAGAGAAAAAGTAGAAGCCAATATGCTATTAGAAAAATACGTAAGTAATATAAGAGAGATTATTGTGATAGATCCCTGTACATTCTTAGCAAAATAATAAAAGTAACTCCTATCCATTGCAATTAAAGAATTGGCACATTGTTATGCTATATAAAGGGTACACATCTTTCTCATCCAATTTCACCTAAATCAGTATAACTGATTAATACAATTTAAAAAACATAGTGGATCTGATATTCGTGTTAGCAGCTTATTCTCATATGAATAAAATTTAAAGTAAAATTCTGATAAAAGATGTATCTTCTCTAAAGAGTTACCAGTTGGTACCAGGCCTGTGTGCTTGGGCTTTTTAAGTTCCAGGTGACCTTTCCTCTCTTAAAACCCTACTACTACTTTGTGTATTGTTGGTCACATAGGATGTATGCACTGAGCTAGTTTGGTAGATGCAACACTCAAATCATGTTGGAAGTAAGCAAAGTTAGTATGGGCTGCTCAGCTTCGTTCTTGCAGAAGACTGAAGTTGCTAGCACCCATGCTGGGTGGCTCACACTTGTGTATAAATCCTGAGGATCTGATGCATCTGGCCTAACAGGTACCAGCATTCATGTGTTTATATCCAAACACAGATACATACACTTCATTAAGTAAAGTTCTAAGAAAGAAAGAAAGAAAGAAAGAAAGAAAGAAAGAAAGAAAGAAAGAAAGAAAGAAAGAAAGAAAATTTTGGTTAGTTACTATTTTAAAAATTTTTTTAACTACCTTTAGGATAACAACTGCAAATATCTGGCATAGACAAGATAATAAATAATTGCTTCTGTTATTGGCATCGCAACACTTTAATTGACACTCGTTTTGATTTTTGCAATATTTCATACTCTTTCAATGTACATATTGTTGGTATGCATTGATTTATGCTTTGTGCACTTGAAGAACAGGATATAATGCTGTTCCCTTCTGATTGGAACCTGCTAGTTTGTTTGGTCTTTAAAAATTCACCCTTTTTAATGTGGGAACATTTATCACATTAGTGTAGTTCTCTGATTAATACCAGGAAGTAGGTTGAAATGAGATGTTTGGCCACAGGAAGAGCTAGAGTAGGTTCAGCTGAAATCTCATTGCACCCACTAGATGGCGTTAACTCATTAAGCGAAAGCTTCCTCCTGCTGCTCTGGCAGACTTAATATAGCTAGCTGATCTGAGAGTTGTGTTGAGTGGTTGTGCCTTTCACAGAAGTGTCATTTATTCAACGTAAAATACTTAAATAAACTTCAGTATTTCGTCAGGTGCACATTAAGGCTGGCTCTCCCTTAGACTTTCCCTAGTTGTATATCCTATACAAACTTACTGGGTTTTTTTTCTAGTTTATTGAAATATCATCATAATTATTACTATTACTTGGTTTTCTGGGAGTTTTGAGGAACAAATGAAACTGGGAAGCAGGCTTAAAGCAAGTAGATTATATCAGAATTAATTTTAAGTAATTTAGTTTTTATTCATAACCACTAGATCAACAAGAAAGTAAAACAAACATTCCAGTTCTCTCTCCTGAACTAAAGGTAGTCCTCCTCAGAGACAGCTCACAGTAGGTAGACTGAAGGTGGTCAGTCATCTTCAGAGATGTTTCATATGAGGAAAACTCATTTTCAGTTTGAATTTTTCCTTCCCTATAGTTGTCTGTAGGTTCTAAATAACTGAGCCATTTTTATGTTTTCTTGCTGTTTTTATGAGTTCTAAAGTTGTACTTTTTAATAATTATTTTTTATTTTTGAAATTATAATTAGTCATTTCTCCTTCTCTTACCTCCCTCAAACCACTCCCTTGAATTTCCTTGCCCTCTGTCAAATTCATGGCCTTTTTCTATATAATAAAAAGCTGAGAAAAATCAGCTTTTGCCATAAGAATCAAAATAACGAGCTTTATAAGTGTAATAGGAAGGTCTGTGTTCCTGTTAATCAAATCAGTGTCTTCAATGAGGAGTTTGCTTTTATCATAACCTTGGATGAGAAAACCAAAAGTTGTCTCTTTTCATCCAGAAGTTTAATGCATAAGAGAAATATTGTGACTGATGCACATTGGTCTGGTCACACCAATACACGAGATGCTGCCTATGGGTCTCTGTGGCATGTTCTAAAATGTAACTGGCGAGGGGGTGGAGAAGGTACTGGGTGATGGTGAAGATGATAAAAATGTGTTGCATATGTGAATTTCTCAAGGTATTAATAAAATATTATATTGGAAATTGAGCTGAATAACCTCATTTTGGAAGCCTGCCCTAGACAACTGAGGTTGTGAGGCACAGGGTCGTTGGGGTACAGCACTCTAGATCACTCCGTGTGTTTGTTTGCCTGTTTTGCTTTGGTTTTGGTTTTATAGACAGTAAGTGGAAGCAAGGGTGTGAATAAATTGTGAGTGATTCTGGGCATATATTTATAGTGAATTAGAGAAGGAGAGGGAGGGGAGATTGTCTTCTCAGAAGGTATTAACTGTTTTCCAAGCGGATCTTAGAGGATGTGTGCCTTAGTCTGAAGAAACAGTTAAGCAGAGAAAGCTACCCAGTCTTGGTAAAATCTAGTATGACACTGTTGCAAAATGTAAAACTATAACCAAGTACTTATTCCTTTAGAAAAAAGTTTTATGCAGCTCAGGCCTGCCTTCATAGGATATGTAGCTAAAATTAACTTTGAAGTTTGATTCTCCTGCCTCTACTCCTGAGTGCTAGGATCACGGTGTGTGCCCAGTTGATGGGGTTCTGCAGAATGAACCCAGGTTTTCATGTATGGTAGGCAAGCACTTTGCTAACTGAGCTACATTCACAAATCCCAAAGTAAGTATGTTTGTGCTGTGCAATCTAACATAAAGGAAAATGAGTTCTTGTTGGATAAGAGGTCAAGTGAACACAGTTCTTTAAAAGCCATTGAGGAAAATCACATACTATATTCTCTTATAATTTTTTTTTTGTGGTTTTTCGAGACAGGGTTTCTCTGTATAGTCCTTGGCTGTCCTGGAACTCACTTTGTAGACCAGGCTAGCCTTGAACTCAGAAATCCACCTGCCTCTGCCTCCCGAGTGCTGGGATTAAAGGCGTGCGCCACCACGCCCGGCGTCTCTTATAATTTTTAATCATATTGTTTAAGAAATAGCAACACTCAGGTGGCCAGGTGGTTCAGCCAGTAATGTTCTTGACACCAAACTTGATGGCCTGAGTTTAATCCCAGGACTCACACAGTAAGGAGAAAATCAAGCCTTCCAAGTTGTCCTCTGCCCACTAGTCACACACTTTGTTCCATTTGCATGTGTGTGCTTGTACTCGCATGAGCACACTCATGCACACACTCATAATAATTTTTTTAAAGAAATAACATACTTTAAGGAACATAATCTTAGAACAATGGCTTCCTTCTGTCTTTACCCCTTCTCACAAGTCACATTTCCTACCCATTAAAAGTAAGATGTTTTCCTTTGGTAATAAGCACAGATCTGTTTCTGGGTCCAAGATACAACAGAGTGATTCACCTTATTATATAGAAGCACCATTTATGATGTCAGATCATTTCTTAGAAAACTGTTGTAGTCAAATGTGATGATGTACACCTGTAATTCCAATACTCGGGAGGCTAAGGCAAGAAGATTGTGAGTTCCAGGCCAGCCTAGTCTGCTTAGCAAGGCCCTGTTGTTCATAAATAAATGAATAGAGAGAACTTTGACTATAAAGTTATTCAGTGTGGTTTAGTTTTTATGAAAGAGTAAACACTAATAATCCTCTTAGCTATATATGTACCTGGATTAAAAAGAGTCTACTGCCAGTGAGTGATGCTGAACACCTTTAATCCCAACACTCAGAAGGCAGAGGCAGGCGAATCCCTGAGCTCTGGTGATCCTGGTCTACAGAGTGAGTTCTGGAACAGGCAGAGCTACACAGAAAAACCCTGTCTCAAACAAACAAATGAACGAACAAAACAAAAACCCAAAAAGGCCACTAAAACCCAAATTTATTAAAACATAAAAATTACATATGGGCCACATGTGTTAGTACACCTGTACTTTGTATGATATTCAAATAAGAGCAACATAGCTGTTGCCTGAAAGAAACA
Source organism: Mus minutoides (assembly GCA_902729485.2). NCBI lineage: Eukaryota > Metazoa > Chordata > Mammalia > Rodentia > Muridae > Mus > Mus minutoides. The sequence continues at coordinate 548,662 of LR755135.1, read as the reverse complement.
TTTTTAATTTCTTTATGTTGAGAATAAAATCCTTTTCTACCTTCTTAACAATGCCTAGCCTTGGCATCTGATGCTTCTCCGATGATAACTTAGTATACTTGTTCAAACTTGACCATATCCCAGATAACCTCCCAGACTTTCAATTTTTTCTTTTAAATCAACCAGAGCAAGAGAAGGAGGGAAAATATTTATTCATTGGTATATCTATAATTTTTTACTTTATGACTCCACTAAAAAAAAAAACAACTGTAATTTGAAGCAAAGATTCTGAAATTACCACTTTTCTAAAAATACAACTTAAGGCTGAAACTTAATATATCGAAACATTTTCGTTCTGGAAATGGTACATGTTTTCATAAAGATGTATTTCTAAATGGCTCAGAAATAGGGAACCTTTCCAAAACAGACTGTAGTTGCCTGGGTGAAGAATATTAGGTTGCAACATGCAAAACGGAAATCCTGGTATAGGAAACAGTTGATAAAGAACAAGTGTCTGCAGCATCTGACGCAGCCTTTGGTGTCCTCTGCTGGGCCTGCGTGTAGAATTTTGCTAGCCTCTCTCTAGTGAAGTACCCTCTGCTCTGTTGCTGCTGGTTGGCTCAGCCCTCCATTTTACTGCTGTTGTACATAATCTGTCGTTCTTATTGCTAATCTCCTCTAAGTCCTGCTTGTTATTCCGATGAGACTCCCAGCCTTTCTTCACTCTGCCCTTCGTGAGAGCAGTATTGTCGCTCTGGGTCATAGGCCAGCCAGCAGACGGTGTCTGACAAGTCAAAGTCTTTGGTATTTTTAAACTGTCAGTTTATTTTTTTTTTTATTGTCACTATTATATGGATATTGAATATCTCAACTTCTTAATGTCATAAGAGGTTTTCTTTTAGAAAACTATGGGAGTGTGGGCTGTCATCCTACTTTTATGGAGGAAACTTACACTAAAGTGAGGCCTGGTGGCAACTACATTCATAAAAGGTGAAAGAAGGGTCCTGTTTGGCTCCAAAAAATATATTGTCTCCCACAGTCCAAGCTCTTTCCTGTGAGTATTATAGAACTTTCTTAGTATCTCTGTTTAAACAAAACCCTTTGCTTTACAAAATGTTATGTTGAGGAAATTATTCTAGTCCTGCTTTATAATCTCACAATATTTCTAAACAGACTCATGCCATTTGGAAAAAAGTCATAGAAACAAACTGAGCAAAACAAGTTCAAAAGCGTTTGAATTGAAGTCAGAGTCATAGCCTTAGTTAAATGTTTCAGCAGCAGACACGTCTGCGTGTACTTAGCCTGTATATTAAATTAAAAAAATAATACTATCAATCTACTTAATATTTAAAACACAGGGTACCTTGTTTGGGGGGACTATATTTTCAATTGCAAATTGCAAACTTGGCTTTTGCAAAGAGACTTGAGTAAGTATACAAACCAGGAACTCTGGGGTTTGTGTATGTGTGTGTGTGTACATGTATATACCCCCTGTGAAGAATCTGTTTGCAGGTTGTACACTTAGAACATTTGATAAATTCCCTTGTGATTTTGTAAGGTTATGCACCTGCCCACCTTGCCCCAGTGATAAATTCTGTCCTGTAAATACATTCTTATTAACTTGGACTACAAAACATTTCCCACCTTAAATGATGAGGCTGCATGTTTTTTGTTTGTTTTTTTTTTCAAAATGATACTTTTAAAAAGCCAAAATTGTTCATTAGGGGTAACTCTCAAATCACAATTAATAAATACAAAGTGATAAATTACTGATAGGGAATAGTCATAAGTAAATTTCACAAAATGTAAATGTAGGCGACAAATTAATTTCTTTTTGGAGCATTGGCATCTCGTAATTATTTTGAGCTGTAAAGGCCAAATCCAATTGTGAGTATGGAGCAAAGGACAAAGTCACTCAGAGGAGGTGAACTCAGTGTTTAACCAGCTAGGCTGCAGTGACTCAAATCACTAATGAAATCCCTGTTATTTGGGAGGGATTAAAAACAACAACAACAACAACAAACAACAAACAGGAAAAGATTAAGTGAGGTAGTAATTTTCCAGTAGTCAGATGTTAATGAAAGCATTTACTCATGGAAACTGGAGTTTTATTTTTATATAGTAGTTTTGCTGTCTTATTTGTTTGTACTAAAAATAGTTACTCTTTATATTTTCTTGTGAAATCCTTCAGAACCACTTCTAGAAATGGCATCATTTGCCATAAGTATTTTGTTTTCTCTCCATCTAGTTTTTATGAAGTAGTGCTAACTCTGCCTTAATTTGATTTGGCATTCCTGCAATTGAACATTTGTAAGTATCTTGTATTATGGCCCATCTGGGTTGTCATAGAAACCAAAGACCTCCATCCTCTTCCCTCTAGTTAAAAATGGAATGCAAACAGGGCTTCAAAGTGACGTTTTTCTAGTACGAGTGACAGCCCTGTGAAGTGCAGAAGAGCAAGGTTGCTTATTGGTTTTATTCTCCCATGGCCTATCCTTCCTGTTAATTCTGATACACCCAGCTTTCCTCCGGAGAAATCTGTGAGATACTAATAGAATTTTAAAAATATAAGCACCAGAAAGAGGAAAGAATGTAGTTAATTCCTTTCCTACTCTGCTAAAGAAGTACAAAATTAGCAGTGTTTTGTTCTCCCTGTACTGTCTGGTCTGCTGATACCACAGTCAGCGGTGCGTGTCACAGAAGTACGAGCAGTTGCTACAGTTTTCAGTTTCCATTACTGTCCCATTATTTATTTATTTCCGTGCTTATATCAATGTGGTTTTCTCTCATTAGAGCTTACAGCCTTGTGGGTTAAGTATACACTAATAATTTATTAGCATAGAAACTTATTAATATGCCAATACAGTGTCCTGTCATTGGACCTAGTGAGAAAACATTTTTATATCCACCTGAGACAAGATTTTGTTCTGTAGCCTAGGCTGGCCTACAACTCCCTGCATCTTCCTGTGGTTATAGGTGTGTCCCACATTGCCTGGAGCCTGATAGAATGTCTTTTGGCCCCATTCTAATAGTCAGAATCCTTGACTGCACTCTTAATGCTTTGCGACCTCATTCCCTTTAGCTTCTCTACCAGAACCATGCGTAGCTCTAATTTTTCTCCTTAAATGCCTGATATACTTCTAAAGCAACTGTGATAAGTAACTCCAATGTATTATTGCAGTGGTGTTTGTAAAATAGTGTTTATTGTTGGTATTTGTTGAGTTATTGATGTGGCATTATTCAATTTAAAGTGTTGAATTCTCATTTTCTTTTTTCAAAACTTTGCTGTTTTTCAAGACAGGGTTTCTCTATGTAGTCCTGGCTTTCCCAGAACTCACTCTGTAGACCAGAGATCCGCCTACCTCTGCCTCCTGAGTGCTGGCGCTAGTGCCACCACCAGGCCTTAAGTTTTCGTCTTGATATAGTTTGAATTATAGAAAGCAACACAAATCTGTAATGTGAAGTCAGCAATGAAGAGCTGAGGACTAAGTGTGTACCCCAGAGATGCTCATAAGGGTGAATTGGAGTTGTCATTCCCATGGTGGAGCATTGTTCCGATCTCTTCTGTTTTTGAAAAGGACATTATAAAGCTTCAAATAACATCTGTAGTCCCACATCTCAGCTGACAGCCAGTGGTCATTTTCAGCAGTAACCCAGGAAGTATTAGGACTATGACCCCATGTTAGTGAGAGACCTGTGAACCTCTGTGCGTATAAGGAAGAGCATGGTTTAGTTGCTGTCATCACTATAGATTAGAGAACACATTTTCTAAACAACTCCATATTCCTTGCCATGTACTGTAGAGGTGAATTCTTCATACCAAAACCATTGCTGCCATATTTACAGTCACTTATTTACTGGTGCTTTTAGTTCTGTTTTGTGTGCAAGTTTGAGGCAGCTGAGAGAGGGTTAAGGAGCTCAACTTGGTATCCAGTTTGAAAATTAGACTTTCTATTAGATCATTATTGCCATTTATCCATGTCTGTTTAATCAGACCAGAGATGTTAGTTGTTCAGCAAATGTCACATTGCCAGCAGCTTTGTGGAGGCCAGTGGCTCCCTGAGCACACATAGTAGGGCAGGTTTTCCTCAGAGCACACTGTAGGGCAGGCTTTCCTCTGAGCACTCTGTATAGGACAGGCTTTCCTATCCACACTGCATTGCTCATTCCTGGGGAGAAAGGCAAAGTGCACACAAACACTGAGACCTGAGAGGCTTGAGAAGAATAATGGGATGGACTTCTCACTCTGACGTGTAGAAATCTCTGGAACGCATCAATCTTCACAAACCTGTGCTCTGTCATTGCCAAATAAGGGAAATGTGGTCATTTCAAATTTGTATTTTACGAGTTTTTCTGTTCACCATTGATACAGTTCCCTCTGACTGCCAACCAGCAATTCCTTCTAAACTATATTTTAATCCACTATGGGTAGATTTTTTAGATTGTCCTTCTCATATAAGCTACATTTTCATAAGGAACAGAGCCTGGGGAACATCTTCTGTTCCTTGTGGGTAGATGTTTAAGTCACTGATCCACGGGGATACTATGCTCACCCACTGTCAGGAGACCTTACCTTTTCCCAAAGAAGTAATTATCAGTTATTGTTGACTGCCTGTATTTAATGTTTTTGTCAAGAACAAATTTCCTTGGGTTTAATATCACTTAAAATATAGACTCCCACATGTTTGACCTTGTCTTTTATTTGAGACCCTACTTTCTCTATTTCCTTCTCTGCATACATATAGTATTCCAACAGTTTTTCTGTTAACATTATAAGGAATATAGTAGTCTTACTATGTGAGTATCTTGTGTCCTCTGAAACAGTCTTTTTAAAGAACAGGCATATGCACTTCTTTTTCACATTGATGCCAATAGGAATATTTACTGAATATCCCCACCCCATATCCTTGGTCTGCCCATAACTATTCATAGCTGTAGCATCTTTCAAAATTAAGGTGAGAGGGTGATTAGTGAAATACATGCAGAACAGCAAGCAAATTAATAGTTGTGGATGATTCACAGGACGTTCTAAGAACCTTTCCTAAATTGCATTAAATGTGTGGGCTAACATCACGGATAGAAACTCACAGAAGACTGTATGGTTTGTGTTGTGGTTCATCCTCTTCTCGTCTGGGATTTAGCAATCTTTTCAGCCTCTCTCCTCATGTGCATGTATATTCCTGGGTAGCAGGCTGATTGCTGCTGCTGGTACTAAAATGTTTTGATAGTAGCAAAACTGCACTGCCTTCTTCCTCATGAGCCCAGCGCCGTGATGACCTGTTTGCACATGGGCCCGTGGTGTATCATTTTTCCTTGTATAGGAACAATAGAATAAGGTCTGACTCTAGTTGATTGAAGTGGTAGTTTTAGATTCCAGTAAGAGGACCTATTGCCGGTGAGGGAGGTTGAAATTGCAGAATGAGTTTCAGCGTGAGGCAGGTCTGCCCAGCTGCGGGTTGATTTGCTCCGTGAGACAAGGAGCACACATAAACAGATGGCCCAACAGTGAGTCAAAGCGACAGATCCCGAACAGACACGATATCTTTTGCCTGATTCTTAACATAATTCTAAAGAGTGGAATTTTATCTTGCCACCTGAAGGCTAAAACCAAGCATTTAGTGAAAGAAATTCCATTTGTGAAGAAATGAAAAGCATGCGTTGTTAGGCAGAGAAGTCTGACTATCACTGGGTCTGGACACTGAGAAGCCAACAGTCGCAGGAATAGGCGTGAGCTGGCTTTACTTTTGGTGTGTGCACATTCAGCATCATTCTGCTGTGAACACACCAAAATGTGGCACAGTAAGATGAGAGTGAATTGATGTCTCTGACACTGGATTTTAAAGACACACAAGCCTTTTGTTGTAAAAACTTATCTCATATTGAGGTTAAGGAGAGCTTTAAAAAAAAAATACGTTTGTGGTAAGCATTATAGAAATATACCACAACCTAAGTTTGTAGTGGTTTAAGCAAGGAAAAGTTCATGGAAAAAGCCAGAAGAATGTAGTAAAATTTTCCCATCCAGTAGAATTCTCCATCTCATCTTCAGCATATGAGAGGTTCTACAGAGCATCTCTCTGCCAAAAACTTTCAGAAGAACTTAAGCATCTCACTAATTTTCAAAAATCAAGATTTTACAAAAGATGTAAATACTTGTAATCCCAACACTTCAGGGGCTGAGATGGGATGCTGAAAAGTTTGAGGCCAGCCTGGGCTACATAGAGTTCTATACCTCTCTGGACCATATAGTAAAATCTTGGCTCTAAAGCAGAAGAGAACGTACTTAAAGATGCCTGGTGAATGAATGAACGGGATATGCTGCTTGAACTCTGAACCTTCAGTCCTCGTTGTAGGTTGTGTTGAATTTTATGCTCATGTCCCACTGTGTGCACATATGACCCAAGAGGCAGAGCTAACAGCGAGCCACATTGTTGGGATGACTGCTGATACTCCTCAGGTCTCTGTAGTTAGGATTGCAAAGATGCAAGATATGGTGGTGAAAAACTTCCTCTGAAATGCTGTAAGGATTACAGAGCCATTGGTTGAGGTGGTACAAATATAGCTACCTTTTGTTTCCCAAATAATTGGGATCCTATTGAAGATGAATTGTGCCGGCACCTACTTTCTAAACTGGCTTTCATTTTATCTGCTCAAGCATTCACACCTAACCTCTGCTTAGGGCAGGGAGGCACTAATCTGCTTCTGTGCACTTGGAAAGGAACGCTGGCAATGCATCGAACTCCAGGGGATGCATTAGTAATGGAATTTTTTCTCTCCCTCTCAAAAAAGAAATCATTTATGTGGCCGATGTCTAGAAGAATGCAAATAGACTTTGGTTGTTGTTTTCTAAGTGAATCACTGAGCAGAACATAAAAGGGAAATACCTTAACAACTAAATACCCCAAATACCTACTCTTTACATGTCTGTAGACCCAGTGTGATCTAATTCAATGTAGGTCACCTTGGAATTGTGTTGCCCTATAAGCTTTAGTGTATCTGATACTATGTTCTGTGTCTCTTACCATTATTAAAGCCTCAACAAACAAACAAAAAACAACAACAACAAAAAAACTACTGAAGTGATTGTTTTAATACTGTGAAGATTATCAGAAGATTTTTAGATCACATCTGTCTAAATCAGCTCTCATTATTCCAGCTTTCTGGTTTTGGTTTATCTTTGCCTTCAACTGAATCTATGAGCCAGTAACATCACTGCACACAGCTTCTGCTTAAGTCTACAGCATTAAAGGATTCCTTTTGTTGTTGTGCTGTTCTTGCAGACTTGGTAGCGCCTTATCAAATGCAGCCAGTTGGTGCTGCTGGTCTGAAAGCACAGGAGAACTCTCCTGCGGAAGGTTAATGGGGTGTAATTATAAAGAAAAACGAACTGCTCACCTCCTCTATCTCTCTCTACCTGCACCACGAGTGGCAAGTGCTCTGATCTTCTGTAAACCCTGGAGCAGAGGTTTAACCATCTAAAATTATGACAGTATGACTGTCACACAAGCAAGCATCCTGTGAAGTATAGGCACGCACCCTGTGCAGAAATGATGCCTTCTTGTTACAGGAGCCCTGCTTAGGACGGGAGCACCTTCAACCACAAGAGGAGCTGCTTGTTAAACATTGTATTTCTCTGTCGCTTCTTCATTTCCACTCAATTTGTTCCATTTTCTTTTCCTAAAGGAGCTTTCTTCCCTCCCTGACTAGTGGCAGAGCTGACAGCCTGCACACACGTGGGTCTGTCTTACTGAACTATGAAATAACAGATAGCCCTGCCCTGCCCTCCAAGCAGTCTGTCTCACCTGCCCCAGACCATCCTTAAGCCACCTGGAGTGGACACAGAGCCTTGATCATGCTGGGCAAGTGTTCTACCACTGAGCTACGCTGGTACCCCAGCCTTAGGTATGCAAATAATCATCTCTGGTCACATTCAGCACTGTGAGCAGATGTAGAGCGCTCAGGTAGCACCTGAGCAAGGTCCTTCTACCATCCCTATGTAATCCTGAGATTATGTCCAATTCTATGAGTTCAAGACAGAGTTAGATCCTAATGTTCTTTAGTCGAAAATATTATGGGAGCCAGGCATGGTGGCGCACGCCTTTAATCCCAGCACTCGGGAGGCAGAGGCAGGTGGATTTCTGAGTTCGAGGCCAGCCTGGTCTACAAAGTGAGTTCCAGGACAGCCAGGGCTACACAGAGAAACCCTGTCTCAAAAAACCAAAAAAAAAGAAAAAAAGAAAAAAAAAAGAAAAAAAAAGAAAATATTATGGGAAATATTTTTAATAGGGAAAATATGATGAGGCAGGGCAAGAATAGAGAAAGAGCAGGTGATGTCCAAGGGTTACTAGGACCATGCTACCGGGCCATGTTGTGAAATTGCCCTGCTACTAGACCATCTAAAGGGTGAGCTAAGCAGAGCTGGGCTGCAGAGTTGAGAGTGCTTTGGCCAGCTCAGCATAGAATTGAAATAAAGCATTGAGGAAGGACTTAAATTCAACAACCCGACCCCTGACCCCCGACATCTTGTTCCTACAAAGCCTGAAACATAGCAATCTTGGCTAGGCTGTGCTGCCCCCTGAGATGAGTAAACCCAGCGTCACATACATGCATAGGTACATATATGCATACGCACATACGTGCATGCCTGTGAAGAGTGCACACCAATGATGGCTGTGTCAATCTCGCAGCAACCCTACTGACCTAGCTCTGGACCTGTCTGAGTGCTGGGGAGAGGGGCAGCAGGGTCCTTAGGAGCAGTTCTTTTTTTTTTTTTTTTTTTTTTTTTTTTTTTTTTTTTGAGACAGGGTTTTTCTGTGTAGCCCTGGCTGTCCTGGAACTCACTTTGTAGACCAGGCTGGCCTCAAACCCAGAAATCCGCCTGCCTCTGCCTCCCGAGTGCTGGGATCAAAGGTGTGTGCCACCATGCCTGGCTAGGAGCAGTTCTGAAGGTAGGGAAGCTTAAAAACCTGTTTGTGTGGTTTGTAGTATTATACTCTAGCCACTGTGCACATGCATATGGTATTGATTATCCACACTCTTTTTTTTTTTGAAGGAAGGAAGGAAGGAAGGAAGGAAAGAAAGAAGGAGAGAAGGGAAGGGAAGGAAAGGGAAGGACACATCTATACAGTTTTTATGGCAATAAGATAAATCTGTTAATGATAAAGACCCAGTATGGAGGCACACACTTTAGGCCCAGCACTAAGTAAGCAGATGCAGGTAGTTCTCTGTGAGTTCAAGGCCAGCCTGGTCTACGTAGTGCCAGGACAATCAGGGCTTTGTAGAGAGACCCTGTCTCAAAAATCAACAACAACGAAATTCTGTCCAGCTTTATGCTGGTGGCCGGTAAGTAAAGCTTCCAGTGATTTATTTCTTTAAAAGTCCACCAGAGCCGGGCGTGGTGGTGCATGCATTTAATCCCAGCACTTGGGAGGCAGAGGCAGGCGGATCTCTGAGTTTGAGGCCAGCCTGGTCTACAGAGTGAGTTCCAGGACAGCCAAGGCTACACAGAGAAACCCTGTCTCGAAAAATACCAAAAAAAAAAAAAAAACCAACCCAAAAGTCCACTGGAGTCCAGTGTTTTCCAGTCCTAACATTGCCGGTGTCCATCCTGTTTATTAACCTGAAGTCATTCTTCCAGCACTGAAGCCTTTTTTGTTTGAGGCTGGAAAGTTAGCAACAGACTATCAGGATTGTTGTTATATCCCACAGGAGGGGAAGCAAATCATTCTTGTTGGGTTAGCTCCAGTGTGTCCCTGCTCAGCTGCCAGGGAAAGTGCCTCAAATTCTGGCGTTTAAGGGTATGGACAGACCACCTCTGTCCAGTTTCTTTGAGAACGTCTCCAGCCCTTCCAAATACTCAGACCTGTTTATAAGAAGTATACTTTACACACACACACACACACACACACACACACACACCACTACACTACACTTTTACCTTATTGTGGCCAAAATATTTGATGAAAACAACTTAGGGGAGGAAGGGTTTATTTGGCTCAAAGTTTTAGGGTGAATAGTCCAAAATAGCTGGGAAGACAGGGTGGAGTTCCTGGCTACAGGAGTGTGAGGTAGGAACTCCTCATATGGTGACAGACTACTGGGCAGAGGACAAACTTGAGAGCCAGAGAGACCGTAACTTTTAGTAACCTGCCTCTACTTGGTTAAATGCTTCTCATGCAAACATGAGTTTCTATCCTCAGCACCCACACAGATCCAACATGGCAGCACATGTATGTCATCTTAGTGTTGGTGAGGCAGGCACGAGAGGATCCCTGGGATTTGCTGGCTGACAGTCTGTGAGCTCCTGGTTTAGTGAGAGATTTAGTGAAGGGTTCAAAGATGACCACTGTCAAGCCTGGCAACTGGAGTTCAGTCCCCACAACCACATGATGAGAAGAGAGAACCAGCTCCTACAAGTTCTCTTTAACTTCCGTTTGTATGCTGTGCACCTCTCCACAACACACACATATGAAATAAACATGTGAAAAGCAGCTGAGAAAGAGGCCCACCGAAAGACCCTACAACCTTCAAAATAGTATCAGAAGCTGGGAAATAAGCATTCCAACCTGCACCTTAATTAAGCCCAGCATAGTGGTGCACACCTTTGATCCAAGCACATGTGAGGCAGAGGCAACTAGGTCTCTGAGCTCCATGCCAGCCTGGTCTAAAGAGGAAATTGCAGACAAGTTAGGGGCACACAGGGAGACCCTTCTCAAACAAAAGCAAAAACTTGGACCTTTTGGGAGATTTCAAATTGAGACCATTTTCTTATGAAACTATTTACATAGTAGGACATTTACTTTGTCATGGGCAACATTGGTGTAGTATATTCCAGAACTTTCTCTAAAATATATGCTTCTTGTCTCTGGCAGACCTTTCCCATTACTGCACCCTCTGGCTCCTCACCTCTCTGCTCCTTCACCTCACTGTGTAAGTTACTCTTTTCTTGTAGACTCCCAGAGCCTGGCTGCTTCGCAGTACTTCTCTGCATCTGGAGACAGATGACCAATAAAAGATGGTGTCTCCCCATGGCTTAGAGCCCCATACCACTATACATTCTGTCCTTCTTCTTGGATGCTACCCAACTCCTGTCAGCCACAGAGAATCTGGTCAGAAAAGTTTCAGTGGGTAAGGTTGTCGGAGTTTAATGCAAACTATTTTTTCAAGGTAGGGATTCCCTATTTTAGTTCCCTTTTTACTATCAGACTAACTTGTTCAGGATCACTTTTGTTAAAATACTTTCCAGTTAAAAGTTTCTGTGTGGGCTGGTGAGATGGCTCAGTGACTAAGAGCACCTGACTGCTCTTCCGAAGGTGATAAGTTCAAATCCCAGCATCCACATGGTGGCTCACAACCATCCATAACGAGATCTGGCGCCCTCTTCTGGAGTGTCTGAAGACAGCTACAGTGTACTTACATATAATAAATAAAATAAATCTTTAAAAAAATTTTAAAAAAAGTTTCTGTGTTTTTAAAGAATTAATTATTTTATGTATATGAATACACTATAGTTGTCTTCAGACACACACCAGAAGAGGGCATCAGATCCCATTGCAGATGATTGTGAACCACTATGTGATTGCTCAGAATTGAACTCAGGACCTCTGAAAGAGCAGTCTTAACTTAAAGATTGCTCTTAACTGCTGAGCCATCTCTCCAGCCCCCATGTTTAGAGATTTTAACAGTTACTTTTGTTTAAACATCAAGTAAGTAGTTCATTTCACCCAGGTCTGCTTTATGTAAGATGTTTAGTGTGGGACATGGTTCACATTTAATACTGCTATCATATTTGTTTGTTTGTTTTTTCTCAAGAGAAACTTTAGAATTGAACTTTGTTGAAAGGTTGTGTCAGCTTGGGAAATGCTCCATCTATAAGTTTGTAGATGTATTCTGCTTAAACTTGATCATCTAGTTACCTCTTTCTTCATCTCATTTTGTCCAGTGTTTCTGTGAAAGGGGAATGTCTTACATTTTCTTAAGTGATGTCCCAGGAATAGGCAATGTTTCATCTGACTAGTAATCCTTAAAGTGACAGAGGCTTGCTTTTGTTCCCCTTCCAACTTTAAGAGCATCACTGCGCTTTGCTTTATTCATTGTTTTTCCAGTATCTCTGTACCTCTGGTTGTCCTCCTTCCTTCTGCCTCCTGACTACTGAGATTAAAGTTTATATTACTACACCCAGAAAGTCATCACTGTATTTAAATTGTATTTTTTATATCCAACTTTCCAGGGCAGCTACTGTGTAACCATCTCAGATCATAGTTTTTTTGTGAGGAAATGGGTAGCAGCTTTAGGGCAGAGGAAATGAGACACTTTGAGTAGTATACACCACAGCTCTGACATTAACAATGCAATGGTGCCTTTTAAGTTGTGGGCTATAGCTTGTGGGATTTGGAGTGACAAGTTGGTAGTGTGTGCAGTGGTGCTCTATAAACAGCTAGTTAGAGGGAGACAGGCTTCTTGCTAAACTGGTGGGAACTAATAACTTCCATGTCATAGATCATCATAGGACAAAGATAAGGAGCAGGTGCTTTCCCATGCAGCACAAAGCTAAACTCTACAGATTGTGAACAGGTTTTACTAATAATGTTCTTCTGCTATCCTCATTACTGTGTCTGAGGTCTCTTCTGGGTCAGTTCATGTTTAAATTCAACATTATTTTATAAGTTTTAATTTATGAACCACCATAGCGATAGATACAAGATATCTTGGGTCACATTTCAACACAAATATATGTTTTATAGCAGCCGGGCATGGTGGCGCACACCTTTAATCCCAGCACTCGGGAGGCAGAGGCAGGCGGATTTCTGAGTTCGAGGCCAGCCTGGTCTACAAAGTGAGTTCCAGGACAGCCAGGGCTATACAGAGAAACCCTGACTCAAAAAAACAAAAAAAAAAATATATATATATATATATATATATATATATATATATATATATATATATATTAATTATAATATGTTCAGTTTCCAAGCTAAAAAGACAATAAGTATGCATGCTAAAAGGAGCCTGATATGGCTGTTTCCTGAGAGACCCTGCCAGAGCCTTACAAATACAGAGGTGGATGCTCGCAGCCAACCATTGGACTAAACATAGGGTCCCCAATAGAGGAGTTAGAGAAAGGACTGAAGGAGTTGAAGGGGTTTGCAACCTCATAGAAAGAACAACAATATCAACCAACCAGATGCCCCAGAGCTCCCAGGGACTAAGCCATCAACAAAGGAGTACACATGGCTCCAACTGCATATGTAGCAGAGGATTGCCTTGTCATGCATCAGTGGAAGGAAAGGACCTTGGTCCTATGAAGGCTCAATAGATGCCCCAATGTAGGGCAGTTGAGGGCTGGTAGGTGGGTTTCGGTGGGTGGGTGGATGGAGGAATACCCTCATAGAAGAAGGGGAAGGGAGGATGGGATAGGGGGTTTCCAGGAGGAGGGAAACCGGGAAAGGGGATAACATTTGAAATGTAAATAAAGAAAATATCTAATAATAATAAAAAAAGACAATAAGAAGCAATCATTCTCCTGATACTAAATTGTTTTGCTTATAATTTAAAATAGTAGTGACAACAAGTCTGGCCAGTGGGTGAAGATGTTAGCTGCCAACCCTGAAGATCTGAGTCTTACCCCTGAATCCACATAGTGGAAAGAAAAATTGTATTCCTGCAGATTGTCCACTGACCTCTACATATGCATTGGGCTCTGGTGTGAAAGTGAATGGCCTACAAAGACTCATAGATTTGAATGCTCGGTTCCCAGTTGATGAACTGTTTGGGAAGGACTAGGTGTGGACGTGTTGCTGTGGGTGTGGCCTTCTTGGAGAAGATGTGTCACTTTGAGAACTCTGTCTTTCTGTCTATCTCCCTCTCTCCATCTCCACCTCCTGCCTTCCATCTTGCCAATAAGATGTAAACTAAACTCTCAGCTACTGTTCCAGCCCCAGACCTGCTTGCTTGCCAGCCTGCTTCCAGCCGTAACGGTTGTGGACTGACCCTCTGAAACTGTGAGCAAATCCCAGTTAGATACCTTCCCACTATAAATGGCTTCTTTGGTCCTGGTGTCTCTTCACAGCAGTAGGACAGTAACTATGACATGCATTATGCTCTGTATACCCCGCCACACGCATGTTAAATAAATGAACATAATTTTTTTTAAGTCTAACACTTAAAAATTAACATTGAAACATTTGGCTTGAGCCAGGTGTGGTGGCATATAACTTCAACACCTGCAGAAGCAGGCAGATTTCTGTGAGTTTGAAAACAGCCTCAATTACATAGTGAGTTCCAGGTCTGCCATAGTGAGACTTTTTTTTTAAAGCAAACCAGCTCTTTTTTGTAGCATCCCCTAGTCAGTTGACTGTATCAAGAAAGAAGGTAAATATTTCCTTCCTAACAACTGGCTGTCAGAAGCTCATCACAAGCTTCATGTGTTCTATGAGAGGTTCTGTGTGAAGACTGGAAGCAGCACTATGTGGTGGGAATCAGACAAACAAGGTTCCCCACGAAGCATGGCATCCAGACCCACATGGCAGGATGAGCCTGCAGCTGAAGAAGGGCCGGTCTTGTTATAAACCAAGGAGCACTGGAAGGAGGAAGTGCAGGTCTGTTGATGTTCTCAACTTGGTTACTGTAATAAAAAGGAGAAGAGAATATTCCTGAACTGACAGATACTACTGTGCTTCCTTGATTGGGGTCCAAAAGAGCTAGTAGAATCCAAAAGCTTTTCAGTCTCTAAAAAAAAAATATGATGTCTGCCAACATGCTGTCAAAAATCCCTTAAACCAAGAAGCTAAGAAGCCTAGGATCAGCCGGGCATGGTGGTGCACACCTTTAATCCCAGCACTCGGGAGGCAGAGGCAGGCAGATTTCTGAGTTCGAGGCCAGCCTGGTCTACAAAGTGAATTCCAGGACAGCCAGGGCTACACAGAGAAACCCTGTTTCGAAAAACCATTAAAAAAAAAAAGCCTTGGATCAAAGATTCAGCGTTGTATTACTCAACGTGTTCTGCAACATAACCACCGAAGTCCAAACCACACACTAAGAAAAACAAGGAGGCTTCAGAATGTGCTAAATTTTTGGCCAAGAGAATAAAGGAAGCCAAAGAAAACTGCCAGGAGCAGATTGCCAAGAGACGTAGGCTGTCCTCTCTGAGAGCTTCTCTTTCTGAGTCCAGTCAAAAACAAGTCCTTAAGAGTAACAAATAAATAATCACACTATGAAACAAACAAACAAAACATTTGACTTGATGTTTCAAAAATCTGTGATTACAATGTAATTAACATGTGAAATAAAAGTAGCATTTAACTGTCAAGTTGAGTTGAAAATTTATCTCCTCAAATTGTATTACTTATTGGTTACATATCTTGTTTTCATACATACTAAGCATTCTCCACCATTAATATGTTGGATCTTTAATGTTTCCTGAAGCAAAGAGGGCAGTACAGTATAGCTTGGGGTTTAAGGAGACAGAAAAGATATAACTGTGAGGAGACTGGCTTCTGACTCTGGCCCCTTTTGTCTTTTAATATAAATATGGTGCCTACTGTTCTGAGCATACAGTGTTCCTTTATAATCTGTGTTACTACTGTTTGGCCCTGAAATGCTTGTCCTTATTTTATATTTATGATAGTGGGTATTGAACTGGGTCCTTGAATGTATGACAGAAATGTTCTGCCACCACACTGCCACGCAGCATATGTGCTGTGCACTGGGCTCTGTAGCTGTCTCTTGAAACTAACTACAGTCCTATTGCAAATAAAAGGCAGTCCTCAGGCTCTTAGGGCCCCTAGCTATAGGTAAAGTTCCATTGTAGCAATATTATTAGTGTTTCATTGCAATACATACCAAATTTGGTAAGAAACTGGGTGATGCTTACCTGTTAAAAGTGTGAATGAACTAAGTAAGAAAATTATAAACTGCTTTTCTAATAGGCCTACAGTGTTAGATATGTAGTATAGATCTCAGAGATATGGATGAAGCTCTAATCTGTAGAGATGGCTTGTAAAATCCACTAGTGCAAAATAACCATATGTGCATGCGTGATGGAGTGTGTTAAAACAATCTCCCTCTAGTGCCCAGGTTGACATTGAACTCATGGCAGCCTTCCTGCTTCAGCTTCCTTAGAGCTAGAATTAAAGGTATGAGCTACTGCACCTGGCTGAAGTGTATGTTCTGAAAGAATAAACCCAAAGGCTTTTTAAATTAAGACAGTAAGCCACAGTCTGGTCAATATCATGACACGTGTGTTCTCTGCCATCTGTTAAACATCCACACAGATGATTATTGGAAAAGGCTTTGGTAATGTGAACTCTCCTGCTCCTCACCTCGTTTCTAACAGACTGTTCAAATTCCTTGATGCTTTGCAGAAGCTATTTGTCTGATTCTAAGTAAAACTCATCTCAAAGAGCTTGAGGAATGCCTTCTAGTGTCTGCCAAATAAATGCAATGCTACCACTAGTACTCTCCTCCTCCTAGTCCTCCTCTTCCTCCTTTTGATCCTCCTCCTCTTCTTCCCCCTTCTCTCCCTCCTCCTCCCCCCTCCCTGTTAGAATTCTATCTCCTACTCCCCTAGGAACATTCTTGCCTACAGCATCACTGCATGCTCTTTGATTGAATTTTGCTTATTGCATTACATGAGGAGTTTACTGTGAGCTTACTGCTTTCTTCCTGTAGTTTTGTTCATAAAATGATATTGTGTGTTTCTGTTCACAAAATGGCAGAATCTTCATTTAATTCTCTGTTTCTTTAAACAGCACATACCTTTTGTTCAGAACTGTAGTTTGACCCCTAATGTTGTCAGCAACACAGGTAGTTTTGTTTTATGTTTGTTTCATGTGGACATAGGGTCTCTGCTCATTCTAGGCTGGCCTAGAATCTTCCTGTCCCCACCTCCTGGAACAGTCTGTCTAGGATGATGTGCTGTGCCACCATGCATGGCTATATAGACGATAATTATATGGCACATTCTGAAGACTGTCATGTCTATTTGCCACTTCCTCAGTGTAAATGAATATGGTGTTAACCATAAATGCAATAGTTGACATTCAATCGGACAACAGAAAATCCCCCTCCATCACCGAGACACTCCCTTAACCTATTTGAGAAATTCTGATACCAACAAATAGAATTTTTTCCAGGTTGGTTTCTCTATTCACATAAAATTTAATACCCTGGTTTAGTTTGAGCAGTGAGTCTACATATCTGGACATGCATTCATTGTATTTTAGGTGTGGAGAGTAATATGACTGAGTCTTCACATTTTAGTTTCAAAATTCTCTGTCAGCCCTTTATTTAAAGATAAAAAGGTCACAGTCTCAGATTATACATTAGTTCTTAGGGAGAAAGGGTAAATGTTTAAAGCATTAATTTGAAAGCTGTTTTGAGTGGGTGTGGCATCCTCATAACTGGTTCAGAATAAAGTTGCGTGAGCACCAGCTAGTTGAGTGAGCCTGAACAGCAGCAGCGGGGATCTGAAGCTCCAGCACCCGGCTGTGGCAGGCAAGGCCTAGTGCTTGAGTTTCTCTGAGAGAAGCTCTCCAGCATTTGTGCACTGCTGTGATGGAGGAAACAGGGCGTGGTTTGACTAGGGAGTGATGGGCTTGTCCTCTGCTTCTCTATCTCCTTCTGTGCGCCGGGGAACTTGGAAGAATTGCTTGAGATAACAGGAAGATGAGCCTGTATTCTCTTTGATTGGATCTATATGACTGTGTATTTTCCTTTCAGACCCATCTTGCTGTTATGTGAATATGTTGATAGTATCACTGAAGGTCACAGTATTGATCACCAAGGCCTTGTGAACTCCTCTGCCTGAATAAGCCCTGATGAAATTGGGATGCAAGAGTCAAGGAGGTCAGGGGCTGGTCACAAGCTAGGTCTATGGAATGCTTGACAGAGGGATTGACAGTGGACACTGGCCTCACATTGGCCTGTTGTTTATGGAAAGTACACTGAAGAGAGAAAGTCTGCAAGTTATTTCTTTCTCCCTCCCATCTACCACCATTCTTTCCAAATTTTCTTTTTCTTTCCCTTTAATTCCTACTTTTAAAAAACAAAACAATAAACATTTTTTAAAGATTTATTTAATTTATATATGTGAGCATACTGTTGCTATCTTCAGACACACCAGAAGAGGGCATCAGATCCCACTACAGATTGTTGTGAGCCACCATGCGTTTGCTGGGAATTGAACTCAGGACTTCTAGAAGAACAGTTAGTGCTCTTAACCAGAGCCATCTCTCCAGCCCCAACAACAAATCTTTTAAACCAAACACTTTTAATGCCAGCACTCATGAGGCAGAGGCAGGCAGATTTCTGTGAGTCAAGGGCCAGCCTGGACCACACAGTAGGTTCTAGGATAGCCAGTGCTATGTAGACAGACCCTGTTTCCAAAATTATTTAATAGTTATTAATACTAATCTTTAAAAAAAAACTTTGAAACTGTTTAGTAATGTCAAATGCTAGTTTGTGATATTTAATTTTTTGAGAACTTCAGGATAATGAGCTGAGATAATTAGCCACATTCAAAGATCTCTCTCATATGTGAACACTATTGAAAATCTCCTGTTTATACCAGTGTTACTCCAATAATGGCTGGTAAACAAACAAACAAGAAAACAAAACAAAACATGATTTCTTTGCTCAGACCACAGTAGTGAACTTGTAGGCCCATGTCCTGGGGCAGTGAGAGGACCCTTTGTATGGACATTGAGAACTTCTTGACCACACTTGGTAAGGGCCTCTGAGACACTGTCACTGTCTTCTCTCACTTTGACTGCATCTGCTGCTCCCCTGTGTCCACATCCCTCTGGACTGTGGGACTTGGAACAGCTGCCTTGCTGAGGGTGTGCAGGGCCTGCCTGAGGAGTGCGTCTGCACT
Organism: Mus minutoides; assembly: GCA_902729485.2. Classification (NCBI taxonomy): domain Eukaryota; kingdom Metazoa; phylum Chordata; class Mammalia; order Rodentia; family Muridae; genus Mus; species Mus minutoides. The sequence goes on along the minus strand of LR755135.1, from coordinate 529,815 downwards.
GGGTGCCCTGCCGCAGAGCTCTTCTGCTCCCATCCTTGGTTTTGACTGCACGTGTACATTTAGTGACAAGAGACAATACTGCCCAAACCTTGAGCTTTCAAACTTTCAGACATACACAAACACAGCCATGTGACCATGGTATTGTAGTTAGCAAATACAGGGGGCCAAGCTGTTCTGGCCTGGGAAATGCTTTGAAATACTGGAGCGACAGTCTTCTACAGAATCCTTTACCCAGCTCACATGACCCAACCCATCCAACCCACAGGCCTTTTTCCTTTCTCCTGAGGACTGATGCAACCTTGCAAGTATTTTCTGTAGGTTTCCCTTCCCACCAACAGGTCTCCAATGCTTGTCTTAGGCTCTGGGGAGGAGCAGTTATGAATGCACTGTGGTTCACTTGACTGCACTCTGCTTCTGCTTCTGACCGGCCGTCACTCTACTCTAGGCATGTGGCTCAAGAGTTCTCTCGCCTGTATCTCTCTAGTTCTTGTCTCTGCTGTTGCCTGCGGTTGCACACGGCACTGGGAGCAGGTCCTGGGTTTTGTTGTCTTTGTAGTTCACTTCAGTAGGCAGTGATCACTAAGGAGTTCCTAAAGACGTCTGTAGAGGATAAAGATGCCCGTTCTTTTGAACCTGGTACAGTAATTATCTAGTTTTCCTGCACTGTTTCCTTCAGTGCCCCCCCCCCACTTCTCTTTTTCTTTGGCAAGTTTTCCTCCTGTTCCCCTCTTCTGGTTTTTGTTTGGTTTGGTTTGGTTTTTGGTTTTTGTATAAGCAGTTGGAGTCCATCTCTTCTGGGAGAGTGCTGTCTAGGATGACATGCTGTGCCACATGGACGATAATTGTATGACACACTCTAAGGACTGTCATGACTACCTGCCACATCCTCAGTGTTAACCATAAATGCAGTAGTTGAAGTTCAGCTGAACAACAGAACACGCCCTCCATCACTGAGATGCCCCCTTAACCCATTTGAGAAATTCTCATACCAACAAATACATTTTTTTTCAGGTTGTTTTCTCTATTCACATAAAATTTAATACCTGGTGGTGAGGAAGACTGAAAGCCACCTTAATAAATTATTTCATTCTTACACGTTGAGGTGTTCAGACAGGCACCAGTGTTAACCAGCATCTCTGCAGTGCTCAGGGTCACCTGCAGACCCCTCCCCTGAACTCCAGCACCTTCATTTCAATGCCCTCGATAGGGTATGAGAGATATCATTTTGAAGACCAAATGTTAATTTTTATAACCATTTGATAGTTTATTAATTTTTTTTACTCTGCATATGTCTTCTGCAAAAAACTTGAACTGCATCTAAAAAAAATTTCCCCTAAAAGGCAGTACTGTTATGGGGTATAATGTACATGTTGGTCCCCTCCCCAAAAATGTCCTTTATGTGGTATTTTCATTGTCTGAAAAGAATCAATAACAATATTTTCAAACTTTTTAAGAATGTATTTAGTATTGACTTAAATGCTTTAAAAATCCATTATGTGAATATTTTACTATTCCACCATGCTAAGTGAGGTAGCCTGCGGGTTTGGGTTCTTTAGAGAATATGGGTGGCAAAGTTGATTAGAGCCACATGAGTAATTTGCAAATTAGCCTGGCTGATCTGGATTCACTTAACCCTTTACTGAGAGCTTTATTTTGAGAGCAAGGGGTGTGTTTGCATTGGTAGAGTACTTGACTAAAATACATGATGCCCCTTGTTTGACCCCCAGCATGGTATAAACTAGTTGTGGTAGTGACATCTATATTCCTAGAACTCCAAAGATGATCAGTCAGTTCAGAGTCATCCTTGACTACTACACAGTGAGTTTGAGACTAGCTTGGGATACCTAAGAACTTATCTCAGAAAGTTAATCAAAAGTATGCTAATTTTAACTAGCACTAAGCTTCATTATCTCATAATCTGTCTCAGAAGTATCAACCTTTGTTATCAGAACTAGCAGAGTGCAGCTGACGATTTCACTGTGCAGCCCCTCTGAGCCAGTGACTGGTCTTCAGTCCTTTTCACACTCTGTGCAGGGAGCGAGGACACTGGTTTACAGCGTAGTGCTCTCTACAGAGTGGAGATGTTAACCAACCCTGCATTCATAGCACTTTCCTATGAAATATATTTTTTTATGAAATGTATTCTTTCTAGAGTCGGTGCTATAGCTAAATGGCAGTATACCTGCCTAGCACATATGAGGTCATCCCTATACTAGTGCTTCTCAGCCTTCCTAACGATGCATCCCTTTAAGGGGCTAGCTCCTCAGGTTGTGGTGACCCCAACCATAAAATTATTTCATTGCTACTTCATAACTGTAATCTTACTACTGTTATGAATCATAATGTAAACATCCGTGTTTTTTGATGGTCGTAAGCCCCTATGAAAAGGTCATTGGACCCCAAAGGCTTTGCTACCTACAAGTTGAGCACCTCCGCTGCACACTAAAAAGAAAGAAAAAGCAGGCAGGCAGAGGGATAGATTATTATAGTAATGAAAATATCCAAAAACACGTATATATATATATATATATATATATATATATATATATATATATATAATTTAAGTACAATTTAGAATGTTTATAAGACCTTGATTTTAAATTTTTTCTTGTTTTTTTATTTAATTTTTTTTTTTTAATACTAAGGTCTCGCTATGTAGCTCTAGCTGTCCTTCGAACACATTACATAGTTCAGGCTGGTCTGGAACTCACTGAGATCTGCCTGCCTCAGCCTTCTGAGTACTAGATAGCATGTGCCACCAGATCCAGTTTGACTTTAAATTTCCATCCCATATATTTAAACTTCCACTCTGCCTAAACAGATAGTATATGATGCTATGCATATGTTGCATACATGTCTAAAATCTCTCCCAGAGAAGGAGTCCTACTCTGTAGTTATACATTTCAGTAATTTAGAATACTTTGTGTTTATATAGAACACAGCAGTTTCTTTATTTAAAAATTATGCTGAGAGAGAGAAATAGAGTGTTCCTATGGACTGAACCTGGGGCCTTGCATACATTATACAAGAGCCATATCCTAAACTCTACTTAATGCTTCAGACTGGGAGAGATACATGATACTTGCTAGAATAGTTAAAATGTCAGATGAAATAGTTTAATAATGACCAGTAATGTGCCAGTTACAGTTCAGTGCATTCAATATAGATTAGCTCATTTATTGCTCATAAGATGTACTTTTATCGCATTTTTACAGTCCAGGACACTAAGAAACAGGTGGGTTAAAAATACCCACAACAGCATATGAACTGAGCTTGAGTTAAGACATCGTAGTTTCAGTGCTTCTGCTGTGCTGTTCTGCTATCTACCTCACAGGCTAAACTGATAAATAGCCACGAAATCTGAACTGGCTGTAGTGGCTCAACCCTATAGTCCTAGCATTGGGAGGCTGAAGAAGCAGGGCACTGAGTTCAAGGCCCACTGGACTGCATAGTGAAGCTACCTCGAGGAAGAGGTGTGGGCCGGGAAGTAAGGAAAAGCGAGGAAGGAGGGGGGGGGAGGCAAAAGCATAGTGTTTGCTTCACTGTTTAAATCTGTGTGCCTCGGTTTCCTTTATAACCCTGGTTTCATAGTAATAGAAATCTATAAGGTTCGTTGGGTTCCTTGTGTTAGAATCTGTGTTAGGTATGGTGTTGATGAAGCTAGTTCTAGAAAGACATCAGAGAATGAACAATGTTCTGATAGATTTCGTTTGTCTTCATTTGGTAGAAAAGAGTAGTTGAACAGCTGCGCAAGAACCTGATAGTCAAGCAAGAGCAGCCGGACAAGTTCCAGATACAGCCATTGTCACAGTCTGAAAACAAACTACAAACAGCACAGCAGCAGCCACTACAGCCACTGCAGCAGCAGCAGCCGCAACAACAGCAGCAGCAGCAGCAACAGCAGCAGCAGCAGCAGCATGCCCAGCAGTCAGCAGCACCGCCTAGTCTGACTGCATCACAGGTAATAGTGTGGGTGGAGCAGCCAAGGCTGAGTGTTGGGTAGTGGTTGGTCACATAGAACTGGATTATATTTCAACTATCCTAAGCGCAACTAACACTAAACAAGTTTTCTGGATTTTGTTTGGGGTTTTTACTATCATTAAGAATCAGTTAAATTCACCTGCAGAAGGAAAGAGCCTTCTAAGGAGAAGTTTAATTAAATTAAATTATTGGGTTGGGAATGGAGCTAGGGGGCTCAACTAACATTCATGAAGCCATGGGTTTGATCCTCAGTACTACATAAAGCCAGGTGTGGTGATACATGCTTGTGATCCCAGCACTCTGAGGTGGAAGCAGGGGTGGGGGGGTCAAAAAATCAATTAGCGACCCTTGACAACATATCGTGTTCAAGTTTGAGGCCACCTTAGGCTTCATGAGATGCTATCTCAGAGAGCCGCAGGAATAATTTCCATTTGGAGATTTCTGAGGTATTTATTTATATATGTTCCAAAGTGACCTGGTCCCTTCTGTAATTGTTCTTCTACAATTCTTAGCAATTATGCATGGAGCTATTCCAGGACCCATGCTTTGGGAACCATGTAGAAAGAAACATTGAAAAGGGTGCTGTGTTTTTATTATCTATAGACAAGGTGTTCAAGTCCACTTCTTGAGAATGTGCATTGGTTCTAATAAACTGGTGGAGATCTGAAATGAGGTTGCAGGTGAGCCTTAGATCTAAGTGGGAGTGTCATAGCCTAGCCTGATGTAGCTGTGGAAATGTTTTACTGAAAAGGGCATTTAATCTAGCATAGAATGTGAGGAGAGAATCAAGATACACTGAAAGGGCATATCTGGAATTGACATTTGATTAAGAAAATTATTCAAGCTTGACCTCTATGCATACACACACACACACACACATAAACAAGTGAGCAAATGAATGAATGAGTGAATGAATGAGACTAGTGAACACTAATTGGGTGTTCTGAAATACACCCACACTGCGTCTTCATTATATATACAGAGGAAAATGGAGTTTACTTATCTACTTATTTGTAAGCCCAGGACTAGTTCATGTACAAAATTTTTTTTAAGATTTTTTTTTAAGATTTATTTATTATTATACATAAGTACACTGTAGATGACTTGAGACGCACCAGAAGAGGGGCATCAGATCTCATTATGGGTGCTTGTGAGCCACCATGTGGCTGGTGGGATTTGAACGTGGGACCTTCGGAAGAGCAGTTGGTGCTCTTAACCGCTGAGCCATCTTGCCAGCCCTGTACAAAAATTTTAAAGCCAAGAATTGAACCAATTATACAAACACTAAAGACATACATAACACGTAGTGTGCTGTAGAGCCAAAATTGAACCCAGAAGTTTTAAATGAAAAATCTGTCCATTCAACTACTTTTTGTAGTGCCAAACACTACCATGAAAGGCAATGCCAGTACAGTATGAAACCTAGGACAAAAGAGACGTCCCTGAGGCTGGTGAGTTGGTTCAGCAGTTCTGAGCATTTGTTGTTCTTGCAGAGGATCAGGGTTTGAGTCCTAACATCCATATGGCTTCTCGTACCTGTCTGCAACTCCAGTCCCAGGCACCCAAAACCCTCTTCTGACCTCCAGGGGCACCAGGCACACATGTGGTATATATACGGATGTTCAGAAAAACACTCATACACATAAAATAATAAAGTAAATAAATCTAAAATAAGTTGTTTAAGCCTCTGTCTTAAGTCAGAGAACAAGAGCACCAAACACACTTCTCCATTAGTCACCCCAATACTGTATGTAAATTAGGCTTGTTTTTCTCCCCAACAGGGTCTTATTATATAGTTCTAGTTCTGGTTGACCAGAACTGTGTAGACCAGGCTAGTCTCAAACTCAGAGATTTGCCTGCCTCTACATGTGGGGTTATTTGCCTGGATGTATGTTTGCAGTCCACATGCATGCAGTGCCTTCAGAGGCCAAAACAGGCCATTGGATCCCCTGAGTCTGGAGCTACAGCCAGCTGTGAGCTTTCCAGGCTGTTCTTTAAGGCCCCTGAATGTCTATAACTTCTCACAGATTGCTTCTGAGTTTGCAGACTCAGCATAGAAGTAGGTAAGACAGTTAAAAAAAATATGGAATTTACACAAAGTAAATTTGGGTTCTACAGAAGATGTTCAGTGGTTAAAAGTTTGTATCGGGGGCTGGTGAGATGGCTCAGCGGGTAAGAGCACCCGACTGCTCTTCCAAAGGTGATAAGTTCAAATCCCAGCATCCACATGGTAGCTCACAATCATCCGTAACGAGATCTGGCGCCCTCTTCTGGAGTGTCTGAAGACAGCTACAGTGTACTTACATATAATAAATAAAATAAATCTTAAAAAAAAAAAAAAGTTTGCATTGAGCCAGTCGTGGTGGCGCACGCCTTTGATCCCAGCACTCGGGAGGCAGAGGCAGAGGCAGGCGGATTTCTGAGTTCAAGGCCAGCCTGGTCTACAGAGTGAGTTCCAGGACAGCCAGGGCTATACAGAAAAACCCTGTCTCGAAAAACCAAAAAAAAAAAAAAAAAAAAAAAAAGTTTGCCTTGTTCTTGCAAAGGACCTGAGGTCAGTTCCTAGTACCCATGGCCAACAGCCCACAGCCACCACAGACAGCTGCACCCAAATATTCACTCTCTGTCTCTGTCTGTGTCTTTGTCTCTGTCTCTGTCTCTCTGTCTTTGTCTCTGTCTCTCTCTGTCTCTCTCTCTCTCTCACACACACACACCACACACATCACACCCACTAAAAGAAAGAAAATAAAAATAAAAGAATCTTTTAAAGTGTTTTAATGGAGGGGACTGGAAAGACAGCCTAGCTGCTAAGAGATTAAGAGCCTGTAGCTTCCTTGCAGAGGACCCAAAATCAGTTTCTCAGCACCTGTGTCAGGTGGCTCACAACTATATCTAACTCCTGTTCCAGGGTATCTGATGCCCTCTTCTGGCCTCCCCCGGCACTGCAATGACAAACCCTGACTCAGACAACTAATTTAAAAATTAGAATTTAAAAATAATAGTAGAATCAAATCTTTCTTTTAGAAAAGTAAATGCAGAGGCAGATATGGTGTCATAATCTGAGCACTCAGGAGGATGAGGCAGGAGAATTAAGAATTCAAGGCCAAGCCGGGCGTGGTGGTGCACGCCTTTAATCCCAGCAGTTGGGAGGCAGAGGCAGGCAGATTTCTGAGTTCGAGGCCAGCCTGGTCTGCAAAGTGAGTTCCAGGACAGCCAGGGCTATACAGAGAAACCCTGTCTCGAAAAAAAAAAACAAAAACAAAAAACAAAACAAAAAAAAAGAATTCAAGGCCAGCCTGGGTTCCATAATAGGTCTATCTCAAAACAACAAAAGTAAACAGAGAACAAATTACAAAAGCACGCCTTTCGTCTTAGTTACTGTTCTATACCTTGACCGAGACAACATATAGAAAAGAGCTTTTTGCTGGAGACTTGCTTACAGTTTGAGGGGTTGGTTCATGATCATTATGATGGAGGTGTGGCTGCTGGCCAGCAGGCATGGTACTGAAGCAGTATTTGAGAACGTATATCCTGATTCCCAAGCAGGAAGCAGAAATAGAGTGAGACTGGGCCTGCTGTGGGCTTTTGAAACCTATCTCCCTCTCAGTGACACACCTCCCTCAACAAGACCTCCTCCACCACACACCCCTAACCCTTCTTAAACATTTCACCAACTAGAAACAAGACATTCCAGTTCAAGCTATTACACCTTTGAAGTAGCAAGGAGGCTGTTGAATGTGAAATGATGGCAGAGATACAAGGCCAGGAAAGGCCAAGAGGGAGCTGCCGCTAATGCCTCATAAAACTTGGGTGTTTGCTAACCATAGGAAGGTATAAAAGAACAGATAGATGGGAGTTTAAGTATAGCATATATTAGATATGTAGCTTCTGAAAGGAATGGCCTCTGATTGATTAGAGTGGGCAGGAAGGATATGCTAGGTGAGGAAGTTTCAGATTCTAAACTGAGGGACCCTTGCTGCGAGGCAGCGTCTTCTAGACACCACGGGGAAGTTGTACATGAAATCTCAACAACGTGGTTGCCTGAGCAAGACCTGAGTAATGACAGCATCAGGCTGTCAAAGCCACACCCCTAGTTGGAGTACTTCATGCAGTCAGTGGAAGGTGTATATTTATTAAAAACTGAATACAAATATAACCTTATAAACAAAGAGGAGGGTGAGTTCTATTTTTGTTTGAGTGAACAACAGTAACTTCCTATTCAAAATTTAGCAGACACTGAAACAGATGTAGAGGTTAATTAGATCCCATAAAAGTATCCCTTGGCGTTCTGGTTTGTGCATTAGATCAGCTCTTGTAAATTAAAATGCCTCTTATCTTACAAGTTAACAGTATTAACCTAGCAAAAATACAAAGGGATTTAACCAGGCTTTGTGGCTTACACACGTGTTCCCAGTGTTTGAGAGTCTGAGACAGGTGCATCACCCTAAGTTTGAGACCAGCTTGAGGTACCAAGTGAAACTTTGTCCCCCAAAAAACCATTTTTAGGATCCAGAAAGATGGCTTAACAGTTGAGGGCACCAGTGCTCTTGCCAGGGCCCTGGGCTTGGTCCCCAGCACTAGTGTGATTCACAGCCATTGTAACTCCATTTCCTCTGCTCTCCACAAGCACTCAGGCACACATGTGGTGCACACACACACATACATGCAGGCAACACATGCGTACACATACAATAAGTCTTAAACATTTTTAATTTATTAAAGTAAAAGAGAAGGACTTTGTGTTAGTGCTACTGCATATATGTCTGCATGAATTGGTAGCTCATAGAAGTCAAGTTTTGTTACAATTAAAGATGTTTATGGAACCTGCTACTTCACTTGAAGATCATCATACTTGAGTAGCATCATCTACACAGGTCCAAACACAACCTCCATGAAAATCACTGTCTTTCATCCTGGACTCCCAACCTCTCTGCATCTTCTCTTCTTCCTGTGGACAGCTGAGACATTTTCAGAATGCTTGGATGTCAAAGTTCCCCTTTTGTCTAAACCCTAACACTTCAAGAGTTTGCCCCATGTTCCCAAATATTGGAATGGAGTGATAAGATTAGATAAGAAATGAGAATCTTAACTAATCCATGAGTAATTTGTTAAGAACTTTTCACTGAGACATTCATACTAGGTATTTGGCCTATGTATTATGTATAATTATATAAATGTTAGAGTATATGCAATAAAATCAGCCACAATAAAATACATATAAAGGAGAATAAAATCCTGAGTTTCAGTGTGAAGTACCTTGTCAGATTTAGTGTTATGAAAGCTTTAAGTTAACGGCAATATATAATCCAGGTAAAAATAAAATATAAACACACTCAGATTTGTGTTTTTATTAGGTATTTGCTAGAATAATCAGTTTAGAGTTAATCAAAATATTGAAAATAATGGCCTCAACTAGAAGTATTCCAAACGAAAGTCCATTGACCACATGTAAAGCAATATCAACACATAAACTGTTTTAAAATCTTTGTCACTAGGTTCTGCTGAGCAGACCATCAGTCCATAGCCTGTGTTACACTAGGATTAAAGGCCATCTACTATGGCTTGCTCACTTACCTCTTCAAAAGCTCTTTATATTCAAGCATTTTAAATTGAAAGATGAAACTGATAGCATAGTGTGCTTAAAACTCTTTATACAGCAGCTGGCTTTGTGAGATAGCCTTTGCTACTGCACACTCTAGCACTTCCGTTGATCAAATGGCATTTAGCTGTCAACTGGCTGTCAGCCCTGACCTGCTGCCCAGGTGCCATTTCACATTTGAGAAGGCAGTGGTGGGAGGCATGAGCTGCCCCTGCTGTGCCTTGGGTGGTTTTAATTGTAGACACTAATAAGGAGTGCTGGTGGGGGTGGATGAGTCCACAGCTTTACATTTTGTTGTTGTTGTTGTTGTTGTTGTTGTTAAAAGGTTTTAAAAGATGAGTGTACCAAAAACAAAACAAAAGATGAGTGTATGTACACGCAGACACATATCAGGAAGAAAAGGTAAAGACTTCTGTACACTCAGTATCTGGATACATGGTGCTCACATGATGTGGAGGAGAAACTTGAGGGGTTTTCCTGGTGTGCAGAGGAGAAGAGGGGTGCTGGGGAACTCCTGCAGGGCTGGGCATGCTCTCCCGACACTGTCCGGCCTGCCAGGCCTTACCACATATGGCTTAGAAGACGTGATGAGTACCAGCACTGGACTGACCATTTCAGTTTCTAATTGCAATTTATAAAAGCCAGGTGCAGCTGGTGGCTGCCAAAGTGTTCACTGCATTTTAGAAGAAAAAGTAAATGTGGAATAAATATCAGCCAGTAAGTTGGCGACGAATGTTTGTGTTCCTGGAAGGTCTGCATCTTGAGTGACCAGCCATAGTGCCAGGTAGATGTGTATGTGATGTAATGAGGTGGTTTCTGTAATAGACATTTGTAATCATTCTAGTAAAAAGTTAGGCAAGTGCAGCTTCCGAGCTCCAGAAATGCCCTCTAAGTGTCAGCTGGGTCCTCACCAAAGCTCCTCCTCCAAGATCCAGGGCAGGGCTTGTTCCCCACCTGCTCAGTTCCGGACTCTGATGCTTTCCACATCAGTCTCCAGAGGAAGATCTCAGGCAGCTGCCCAGCCCTCCCTTTGGAGGAGAAAACTGGTGTTTCCTGTACTTGTTAACAGCACCGTTTTCTTCAGCCTGGGGCTTTCTGCCTCAGAGGTGACAGTTGTGCTGGTCCTCCTGAGAGTTTCTCTCCTCTCCCCCAGGGGGCCTCAGAAAGATGACACCTTTCCTTTGTGTTATAGAAGGCAAGCTGCCAGATCAGTTGAGGTTACAGCAATCAGGGATAGAGGCAGTGTGCAACTTACACAGGAAGTAACTAACTTTATGGAGTTAGAAAACCCAGAAGCATTAAGTGGGCTCCTGGTATTTACATATGTGTACTGACCATTCCATAAAACCATATGTCTTCATGAGGGCACACTCACTACAGTGAACTTTCCTGTTTACAAGTGACCCTAACTTGAGAAACTAGAGTTTGTCTCTCTATAATAAGAAGCATGCTCTACATATGCAAAGGCTCATAGACAAACTCGATTGCATTGTTTCCTTTGGGAGTTCAGCAGCATATGGTTCAGTGGGATCACATTTCGGTCTCCTAATATCTGTTCTCCGTGTCTCCTAGAAGACTGTAACTACAGCTTCTATGATTACCACAAAGACACTACCTCTCGTCTTGAAAGCAGCAACTGCGACCATGCCTGCCTCTGTTGTGGGCCAGAGACCTACCATTGCTATGGTGACCGCCATCAACAGCCAGAAGGCTGTGCTCAGCACTGATGTGCAGAACACACCAGTCAACCTCCAGACGTCTAGTAAGGTCACTGGGCCTGGGGCAGAGGCTGTCCAAATTGTGGCAAAAAACACAGTCACTCTGGTAAGCCAGCAGCTGCTACTCATGTGTTCACATGAGAGGGTTCAGGTTGTGCATTGAAGAGGGTATCCATTTTGGGCTCCTGCTGGGTTTTGAGCTCCTATCATTGTTAGCAAAGCAGACTCCCCTGTAGGTCTATCACATGCACACATGCACACATGCACACACACACCGAAATCTGAGTGATGAAACCTCCTGTGCTATATTCTGCTTTGAGGAAAACCCTCTGCTACATTCTTTTAGTTTATGATCCCTCTAAATTGAATGAATCCAGGAAGTACTTAGAGTTGGTTGGGGCACATTTGAAAAATACTCAAAAAACTGGGAGGTTAATGTTCCAAAAGCTGAATCTTCCAGAGGGAGGATCACCTGAAGGAAATACTTGAACAAGACTGTCCAGGATATTTCTGGATCAAGCCATTTAGATACTGTTGTTCTTAGAAGTTTATGAGAACCAGGTCCAAATTGTGATACTCAGTTATCTTCTTCAAATGACAGAGCTCTTGGTGACTTTGTGAATAACGATCAATAATAGTTAAAGTAGCAACAAAATGAAGGTTTGCTGCTCACCCAGGAGTCTTTAGAGACACAGCCCTATCCCTCAACCAGGCACGAGGAGTGACAAGTTCTCTATAGACTGGGTGTAGTGGCACACACCTTTAATCCAGCACTCATGAGGCAGAGGCAGGTAGATCTCTGTGAATTTGAGGCCAGCATGGTCCAGTGAGTTCCAGAACAGCCAAGGTGACACAGAGAAACCATGTCTCAAAAAGCCAGAAAAAAGGGAGAAAAAGTTCTTTGTAGAAAGAAAGCTGCTCCCTGTTGAGTAAAGTTTGTATCTCTCGGGGAGGGGAAGGGAAATCCATGTGGACAGACTGTAAATTTGATTTTACTTAAGATGTAGTTTTGACTCTTAAAATATAAATGTAAGAGTTCAAGAAATGAAATGAAAGCCATCCAAGATGGCTGAGTGTGCGTGGTTCTGTATGTGAGGAGACAGGAGTGCGACTGATCACTGTATGGGACAGAGAGTCTAGGTGGGACAGGAAATGGTTTCTAAAGCAGTGTTGGTTCACATAGTGAATCGCACAGGAAGAGCAGGTGGGAGTTCTGTGTCGTGTGGAAGGCAAATGGCCGTGACCTTTGCGTGTCTGCCTCTGACATGGAATAGAGACTGCCCTCAGGTTTATTTATGTTTCCCTGTTTGTTAGCAGGTTCAAGCAACACCTCCTCAGCCCATCAAAGTACCACAGTTTATCCCTCCTCCTCGACTCACTCCGCGTCCAAACTTCCTTCCACAGGTGAGTGAGACAGTGTGGGAAGTGTGGTGATATCCTCAAGGGGCTTGCCCATGCAGTGAAGGGGAGTGAAACTACCTGAGGGAAGGAAGGCGGCCAGGATAAGACCAATGGAGGGAAGCATCATAGCGCCATTACCTTGGTTGGGGGAAATATATAGCCATATTTAGCAAAGGGAAACTTTGCTAAAAAGACTAGAAGGAGGGCTGGAGAGATGGCTCAGAGGTTAAGAGCACTGACTGCTCTTCCAGAGGTCCTGAGTTCAATTCCCAGCAACCTCAGGGTGGCTTACAACCATCTGTAATGAGATCTGACCTCCTCTTCTGGAGTATCTGAAGACAGTTACAGTGTGCTTACATATATAATAAATAAATCTTTTTAAAAGAGAGAGAAAAAGAGAGAGAGAGAGGGGAAGAGGGAGGGGGCAAACAGCCCCCCTTAAAAAAAAAGACTAGAAGGAGAATGAATCAACAGCCAGACAATACCTTGTGACACCTGGCTTACAGGAGTTGGCGTAGGGTTCTGCATCGGGCTTTTCTACCCAGCAACTACACTGACTCTGCTCGACTCCAAGCAGTCCATCCAGTAGAAAGACCAAGACTTATGCTCTGAGAGTATAGCTTTCAGACACAGAGAAAAAGGAGTCTGTCTGTAAGGGGTCATACAGTACTAGCATGAGAGAAGACCATCCTCTTATTTATCAGATAGATCTTTACTGTTGGTAGCAAACGTTGTACCAAGCTATTGTGTCCTGAATATGCTGATTTTGAAGACACAGCTGCAGCAGCATCATAGTTGCCTATATGGTATTAGCACCCATAGGGAAGTACGGTAGACTGAACAGGTGGATGGGACACAGACTGTTCTGGACTGAGAAAGTACATTCATGATTTCCTGGAAGAGTCTACATTCAATGTGAGACCTAAAACCCCAGTAAAGTCTGTCTGATACATTTTGAAGAAGGAATTTTTTAAATGTCCCAGGCTGAGAGTACCAAGTACGCTTTCATATCTTGAGTGGAGACACACATGTACATTCAAAAAGCCAAGGAGATTTGCTGTGGCTGTGCAGAGACCATGAGGCCACCCAGGTTAGACTTAAAGAAGATCCTGGAAAAGTGCCCTGGAGAAGAGCAAGCCTGTGGATCCTCAGCATTTTGCAGAGATGTGGGTTGAGTCCTAGCAGCAAGGGAGTCTGTGGAAGTGTTTACAGGCAAATACTTAGCAGGATCATACTTAATGTTTTAGAGATTCCCTCTTTCTGCTGGTAGACAACAGGTTGGAAGTCCTTAAGCCCGTGGACAGGAAGCACAGACAGGACATTAAATGGTATGAGCTGATCTTCAGAGACTCTGCCTATAGTCCTAACCACTTTATATGGACTGCCTATTTTCTTTTTTTTCTTTTCTTTTTTTTTTGTCTGTTTGGTTCTTTTTGGTTTTTTCGAGACAGGGTTTCTCTAACCTGTAGCCCTGGCTGTCCTGGAACTCACTCTGTAGACTAGGCTGGACTCGAACTCAGAAATCTGCCTGCCTCTGCCTCCTGAGTGCTGGGATTAAAGACATGCACCACCACCGCCTGGCTGACTGTTTATTATCTTTCTTACAACAGCTGTATGAAAGGTTTTCAGGAAAGAATCAAAGGTTTAGTTCATGTTTTTCAAACTAAAATCAATGTGATATGTTGGTGGATTTCATGAAGCTTTTGTGCTTTAGAAATATAGATAAAGTGTTGATAACAATGTTTAAAGTAGTTCTTGCTACTGGATCATTTTAAGTTAACCTAAACATTCAGGCTTAGAAGACTGTCATGGGCCACACTTGGTAACAGTCTGCTTGGAAACGCTGGAAGACTTGCTACTTCTGGTAATACAGATTTTTTTCTCTCTCTCATAGGTTCGACCCAAGCCTGTGGCCCAGAATAACATTCCTATCGCTCCAGCGCCTCCTCCCATGCTTGCAGCTCCTCAGCTTATCCAGAGGCCTGTCATGCTGACCAAGTTTACACCCACAACCCTCCCCACATCCCAGAATTCCATCCACCCTGTCCGTGTTGTCAATGGACAGACTGCAACCATAGCCAAAACGTTCCCCATGGCCCAGCTCACCAGCATTGTCATAGCTACTCCAGGGACCAGACTCGCTGGACCTCAGACTGTACAGCTTAGCAAACCAAGCCTGGAGAAACAGGTACGGGCAGAGTGTGTCTGCACCTGCTGTGGCAATAGCCTTGCCCTTGAAACAGCAGCTGCTGGACGCTTTCTAAATACTCTTTGTCAAGTGTTCTTCATCTCAGCACCAAATCAACATCCTATCGCTTTATTGTATGATAATTCACTCACATTCAAAAGAGCCTTTCTCCTGAATTAAGTTGAATTGTTTTCCCAAGGCTTCAGAGTCTTATGTAAATGTGCTCCCCCTGCTGGCTTTGATGCAGAAATTCACAGACCGGCCCCCTGCCTCAGGGAGGAAGCACCCCAAACTGGAACAGAAAATGCCATGGTTGTTTTACCCACTGAGAGCCCAAGTGAGGACCCGACTGGGAGAGTCACTCAGGAGCAGTAAACAAAGCAGAGAAGGGATTTCATTTCAGAAACTTCCTTGATCATCACAGATGACATAGAACCAAATTGTAACTTTCTAGACTACATGTAGCAGACATTTTATTTTAGTTCAAACATTGAAGCCCTACCTTTATATTTTCTAAAGTCAGATTTTTATCACAAGTTAGTAAAGTTAGTAAGACTAGAGAGGAAAACTGGTAACCTCAAAAAAAAAAAACCTTGAAGGCACAAGAGCAGCCTTGGGGAGAAGGGATTTCTAACCATCACTCTTTCCTGTCTAGAGAAAGAGCAGTGACAACAGAAGGCTTCAGAGAAAAACAGTTTTCCAGAAGTTGCTTTAACTAGCCATTGGCCTGCTGGGGCAGTCTATAATTCAGAATCCAGGAGGAGTAGGCTGCAAGATGGCTGCCACCTGCTCCCAGCCCGGGCTGCAAGCCAGGACTGCCCTCTAGCTGTAGAGCACCAAGCTCCTTAACTGGGCTTCATGGTCCCATTCCCATCGCTAAACCCCACTTGACTTTATAAAGAAAATGTTTGGCTGGGCGTTGGTGGTGCACTTGGGAGGCAGAGGCAGGTGGATTTCTGAGTTCGAGTCCAGCCTAGTCTACAGAGTGAGTTCCAGGACAGCCGGGGCTATACAGAAAAACCAAAAAAAAAAAAAAAAGTTTGTCCTTTTTTTTTTTTTTTCCATTTTATTTTTCCATTTCCTTTTCTGATTATATAGATATAATACATGTGACTTAAGGATACAGACATCACAGAAATATAAGTTATAGAAGATTCTCTCCCCCAACTTAGGCGTTTTCTGAAATATTTTACAAAATTTTACCTGTAGTAGTTAGTTACTATGAACATTTTTAATCATGTGCTTGTCTCAAACCATCAGTGTCCTCGGCTGACTTGGTCTCTCATCCATGAGAAAATAGTCTCTGGAGAGTCTCCGTCTTCTGCCAGAGTGGGTGGCCAACCATGAGTCAGAGAGGTTGGCACCTGGTGGGGTTCTTACAGGCTGTCTTGGCCTTCGTTTTGTTTTGTTTTGTTTTGTTTTGTGTGTGTGTGTGTGTGTGTGTGTGTGTGTGTGTGGTTTTTCGAGACAGTGTTTCTCTGTATAGCCCTGGCTGTCCTAGAACTCACTCTGTAGACCAGGCTGGCCTCGAACTCAGAAATCCGCCTGCCTCTGCCACCTGAGTGCTGGGATTAAAGGCGTGCCCCACCACGCCCGGCATCTTGGCCTTCTTGAACAGAAGAATCTTGCATGTACACTCCCAGGCAGCAGAGCTGAGTTATAAAACTTTGTGCTCACGAAACACACAAGACAGCTTATCACCATTCCTGTAGAGCCTGCCCAAACATCAGGAAGTGCTTTGAGGACTATTCTGAAACAAATTACTAACACCAACTAAAAAAGTTTTAGACTGTGTGGCAGTCGGGCCTCGGTGCTTAAATATGGAAAGTTGTGTGCTCAAGTACAGGGGCAGAAGGGACAAGTCCTTGAAGCTGTGCCATGAGGCCTCTGTGTACCTCAGAAGGTGACTGCACACTGCCACTTTCCATCACTTCTCTTTTACCTTTTGTTAAGTAAAGAAAAAGCTTTTTGCCAGGCAGTGGTGGCACACACTTTTAATCCCAGCACTCCAGAGTCAGACACAGGTAGATCTCTGATTCAAGGCCAGCATGGTCTACAAAGCTAATTCCAGGAGAGCCATGACTGTACAAAGAAACTCTATCTTAAAAAACAAAAAAGGCTAGAGAGATGGTCCAGCAATTAAGAGCACTGACTATTCTTCCAGAGGTCCTGAGTTCAATTCCCAGCAACCACATGGTGGCTTAAAACCATCTGCAATGGAATCCAATGCCCACTTCTGGTATGCATGAAGACAGTGACAGTGTGCTCACATATATTTAAAACACACACACACACACACACACACACAAAAAACACATTTTCATCTTATTTTTTCTATTTTTTTTTTCTGATTATACAGATAACATCTGTGATTTTAAAAATGCAAACATCACAGAAATATAAATTATAGAAGATGCTCTCCCTACAACTTATACATTTCTATTATATTAATTTTACTACCAGTGGTTAATTAGTATTAACATTTTCTATTACATACCTCCAGATATTTTCTATTTACTTGCTAACTGAACTTTAAAATAACAGAAGCAAACTATGTGTTTTAGCAGTCTTTTCTAGGCCTTGGGAATCTTTTCATGTCTTGGACTTCCATGTTAATGGCATCTTATGGTTTGATTTTATTAGCACCTAAGCTCTAAGTTGAAGGCCTTCTTGCTAATAGTGCAGCTTTTCTCTTTGCTAGAAGGAATCTGGTCATTGCAGGTTTAGTTGGCAGGCCATCTGGCATAGCAGTCATACAGATTAGCACAGTTAGCAGGAACTCTCTCTAGACTAGGTTCTGTCCTCAGAATTCCTGACTTCAGAGCTCCCACTGAGCTTCTTGTAGGTAGGCTGACATAAGGAAACAAGTAGAGGCCTGATCGCAGGATTACTAAGCCTGTGTATATGGCATTCTCAAGTCTTGATAGATTTCCTCAAAGGTTATGACCATATTCACTTACTGAATATATGTAAATGAACTCTAGGAATGTAGCTCAGTGGTAGAGCTCTGGCCCGGCATGTATAAGGACTTGGGCTTCATCTCTTATACCACCAAAAAAAAGGTCACTTGCCAGCTACTTTTCAGCTCATGGCATTTGTATATAAAGATGAGAAGAAAACCATCAAAGCCTCAATTTCTGCGTTTGGATCAGGCATTGAGGCTTTGCTTCAGGGAAGGAAGCCTGGCAGACTACGATGATTCGTGGCCTCTCTCCCATAGACATAGAAAAGAAGGCAGGAACATTAAAAACCTATACGGTCTCACATCTGCCCCCGGAGTCTTCTTATCCACCCTCACTGAAAGATCTTCAGATGTGGATCTAAGAGAAAAGAGGCGCTTACAGAGCTTGAAGGCTGAAGACCCTGGAACACCATAAAGACTACACCAGTTAAGCAAGACATGCAATAAGTCTAGGTCCACAAATGCTCTCCCCATGATTTAGAGTCATGTGTACACTGTGCTGCAGTCTTTGGCTACAGCAACACCACTATGTCCATAAATGTATACATCTCAGTTTTAAAACCTTCAGCAAGTAGTAATAGTGCAGTAGGTTGAAGGTCTTGCTCTAATATTGGCTGTTGATTGATCAGACTGGCAGCTATTAAGTGAACTGATGGTGGCAGTTTGTTAAGATGACAGAGATGTGCTTGGTCACACTCCTTTCATGAGGGATTTCTCTGTCCCATGACAAGATTTCTTTCAAAAACCAGAATGAGTCTCCAAATATTCTCTAGAGAAGATTCCATCTCAAGAAAGCATTTACTTTTCCATCATCCTCTGTTAGAGCCTAGTCACATCGTGAGTGTGATGCCAGCACAGCTCCACGCCCTGCTTCTGACTCCAGTATCAACTGCTTTCTCCACCTCTGTTGCTTCTGCTGTAGTTTTGAACCCCTCAGAATTGCCTGTGAAAACAAGGGTCAACTTTCTGTTCATGTTTGAGACTTTATATATGTATTGAATTTGAGCATCTAGAATATTGAATTCTTTCCAAAAGGTTTCAGTCTATGGCTCCTATTGCTTTATTTAAAATGTATTTCTCAACTAATAAGATTTTAAAGCCATAATTAGTCCTTGACTCATGAGCTGTGGAATGGCATTGTGTTAACAGGCGTGAAAGCATCATCAACATCTTTGTAAGCTCCATCAGAAATCTTGGGTGACCAGGTGCATTGACAATGACACTAATGTTTTGAAAGGGATCTATCTGAGCTGTAAGACCTAGAGTGGGCTTTCAGTGTTCATAAACCATTGTTAACAGATGTGCAGCTGTCCATGCTTTGTGCTTCATGTGCAGAGCACAGGCAAATGTGCTTCATGTGCAGAGCACAGGCAGGTGTGCTTCATGTGCAGAGCACAGGCAGATGTGCTTCATGTGCAGAGCACAGGCAGGTGTGCTTCATGTGCAGAGCACAGGCAGATGTGCTTCATGTGCAGAGCACAGGCAGGTGTGCTTCGTGTGCAGAGCACAGGCAGATGTGCTTTGTGTGCAGAGCACAGGCAGATGTGCTTCGTGTGCAGAGCACAGGCAGGTGTGCTTCATGTGCAGAGCACAGGCAGGTGTGCTTCATGTGCAGAGCACAGGCAGGTGTGCTTCATGTGCAGAGCACAGGCAGGTGTGCTTCATGTGCAGAACACAGGCAGATGTGCTTCATGTGCAGAGCACAGGCAGATGCGCTTCGTGTGCAGAGCACAGGCAGATGTGCTTCATGTGCAGAGCACAGGCAGATGTGCTTCGTGTGCAGAGCACAGGCAGATGTGCTTCATGTGCAGAGCACAGGCAGATGTGCTTCATGTGCAGAGCACAGGCAGATGTGCTTCGTGTGCAGAGCACAGGCAGAGGAGAGTTACTGTGCTTCTCAGGAGCCCTAGGATTTTCAGAATGAGCACTAACTTTAACTAAAGTCACAGCTGCATCAGCCCTTACAGGAGAGGCAGCCTGTCCTCCGAGCCTTTGAACCTGTGCACGGACTTCTCTTGATCTATGAAAGCTGTTGCCTCTACCTGAGAATCTGCTGTTTTGGGTCACCCTTTGTCAGTTGTCTTTGTGATACAGAGGCGGTTTCTTTCCTCAAATTCACGAACTACCCTCTGCTAGCCTCCGACATTTATAGCTTCTCTGAGCCATCAGAGATGAAGACAGGCGGATGTCGTTCTGAGTTAGTCTTTGTCTTGTGGGATGTTGTGGCTGGTTGAGTCCTCTATAGCAGTAGTATGCTGTCACTTTCCTGTAGCTCAGGAGAAGCACATTTAACTTCCTTCAAGGACTTTCCATAGGACATGTGGCTTGGTTGTTTCTCTTTTAATCTGTGTTGTTTTTTTTTTGTTTTTTTTTTTTTTAAGATTTATTTTATTTATTATAGGTAAGTACACTGTAGCTGTCTTCAGACACTCCAGAAGAGGGCGCCAGATCTCGTTACGGATGGTTGTGAGCCACCATGTGGATGCTGGGATTTGAACTTATCACCTTCGGAAGAGCAGTCGGGTGCTCTTACCCGCTGAGCCATCTCACCAGCCCATCTGTGTTGTTTTTTTTAACATGTCCATTTCACTAAGCTTAATCATGTTCTAGCTTTTTAAATTTAAAATTATAGATGTGTGGCTTTTTCTGTCACATGAACAATTAGATGTCACCATGGGTCATTAACCTATTTTCAATTTTCTGGAGTCCTGCAGAATAGGAAGGATATGAAAGTTGATAAGTGATGTGTGTGATCTAACTAACTTTTGTCCCCTCTCATCCTTGAGCCTCCCTAAAGCAGGCATGCTTAGGAGAGTCATGTCTGCATATATCAGTACTATCCTCCAAGTGTACCTGAACTGAGAACACAAGTCACCACCATAAAGGGAACTTTGTCATGCTTTCAGTCCAAGTTTACGAAATTCACATAGTGACACTACCTGGACATTCATCTGTGGCACTTGTCAGTTTGAAATTCAGGATATAAATTATTTCCTTAGGTTTAGACATGCCAAAGACGAGGATTCTATCTGTCCTAACCTAACAAGAGCAGGAGTCCCAACAGACACACAAGGAGGGTGTGTGAGACAGGAGCCATAGTGAGTGGTGCCCTGGGGCAGACAAATGATCTGATCTTTCCATTTTCTATAGAGCATGACTGTAAGGGGACTCTGACATCATGGCTAATAACCCAGCACGTGTGGCAGGACGGACAGTAGAGTGAGGAAACCACTGCTGCTTGGCAACTTAAAAGTCCAGATTGCAGATGCTCTGAAGAACCAAACTTTTAGACTCATTGCTCTTCGTTTCTTAATGTTTTTTCACTGGGACTGGAGAGATGGCTCAGTGGTTAAGAGCACTAACTGAGTTCAAATCCCAGCAACCACATGGTGGCTCACAACCGTCCGTAATGAGATCTGATGCCCTCTTCTGGTGCATCTGAAGACAGCAACAGTGTACTTAGATATATTAATAAATAAATCTTTTTAAAAATTTTTAAAAATATTTTTTAATTGAAATGAAATTCATTTCACAAATAATTAGCCATTCAAATGCAAACAGTTTAGTTGCGTTTAGTACATTTACAGTGTTGTGAAACTGCCGTCTGAAGCCGGGCATGGTGGCGCATGCCTTTAATCCCAGCACTCGGGAGGCAGAGGCAGGCGGATTTCTGAGTTCGAGGCCAGCCTGGTCTACAAAGCGAGTTCCAGGACAGCCAGGGCTAGACAGAGAAACCCTGTCTCGAAAAACCAAAAAAAAAAAGAACTTTATTTGGGGCTGGTGAGATGGCTCAGCGGGTAAGAGCACCCGACTGCTCTTCCGAAGGTGATAAGTTCAAATCCCGGCATCCACATGGTGGCTCACAACCATCCGTAAGGAGATCTGGCACCCTCTTCTGGAGTGTCTGAAGACAGCTACAGTGTACTTACATATAATAAATAAAATAAATTTATTAAAAAAAAAAAAAAAAAAAAAAAGAAACTGCCGTCTGTCTAGTTGCAAATTATTTTCATTTCCCTAAAATAAAACCCAGTATCTATTAAGCAGCTACTTTCCATCTATCCCATTCTGTCCCTGGCAGTCACCAGTCTGTTGTGTCTGTGGCATTGATGACTCTGCCGTTTCATATAAATGGAACAATTTAATGAGTGGCCTTTATTTATTACTTCTTTAAGCTAGCATGTTTTCAAGATTCACTTACTTTGAAATACTGCTGGTACTTCTTTTTAATTACTGGTTTATAGTCACACGTACATTCATGTTTATGTATATCACAAGTTGTCTATCCATTTATCTGTTGATGGACATTTGAGATGTGTCCACTGTGTAGCCACTAAGACCAGGACGTGCCACTGGGACATTTGTGCATGGCACCTGTGTGAGCCTTGTTTACAGTTCCTTTGGATGTGTAGCTGAGAGTGGTTGCTATGTCATGTGGCATTATGTTTCCTGAAAGTCACACTCAGCAATTTTCATTTCCAACAAAATACATGTACATTCCATTTGCTTAACATTTATGCTAGTCTAAGAATATTTTGTTTATGGGTATTATAGTCGGTATAAAAATGCAAATATGGTGATTTTTTGCATTTCCATAATTATTAATGATATTTGTTTTCTTTGTATGTTTATTTGCATTTGCATATATTTTAAAATATCTATTCAAACCTTTCTCTATTTCTTTGTTTCAAAAAACAATTTAGGTTTATTTATTTTGTGTGTGAATGTTTTGCTCACATGTGTGTCTGTACATTATGTATCCATGGAGATGAGAAGATGAAGACGGCATCAGATCTGTTGGGACTGGAGTTACAGGCAGTGCTGAGCTGCTATGCCAGTGCTGGGAACTGAGCCTGGATCCTTTGTCTGCAAGATCAGCAAGTGCTCTTAACCATTGAGCCTTCTCTCTAGCCCCTCTGTGTCCACTTTTAAGTAGAATCGTTATACTTTCTCTTGATGAAGTAAAGGAGTTCTTATTTAGCCTGGATACTGGGCCCTTAGCAGACATTATTCCTAGATATTGTTTCTTGTTCTGTAAGTTCTCTTTCACTTTGCTATTGCTATTCTTCATTGAACTGTTGGACCCTGTTATGTTGCTGAGTTTACTAGCTTTCAGTAGGGGTGTGTGTGTGTGTGTGTGTGTGTGTGTGTGTGTGTGTATGTGTATATGTGCATGTGCACATGTGTACACATACCTACAGAGGCCTGAAGAGAGTTTTGGGTCCCCTGGCTCTGAAGTTAACGTGCTTGTGAGCTCCCTAATGTGGATGTTGTGAATTGAACTCAGGTCCTCTGGGAGAGCAGGTGCTCCTACCTACCCATGAGCTCTTACATCAGTTCCTGAGCTCCTATTTTTGAAAGACAGTGAAAAAGGTTGGTACTAATTTTTCAATATTGGATGAAGCTCAGATGAACCATCTATGTAGCACTTTTGTTTGGGGAGACTTTGATTCCTGTTTCAGTCTGGTGTTTCTATGTCTGTTTAGACTTTACGTGTCATGTTGGGTCAGTTTGAGTAGTTTACTTGTAGAGACCTGTCCATTTCTTTTGTGTTACATAATTGTCATGCTATTATCTGATTATTTTCTTAATAATGCTCTCTCCTGACTGTAAGAGGAATAGTGTCATTCCCCCCCGCCCCACCCCCACTTTTTCATTGTTTTATCTTATTCCTTGGCTCTAGCAGTTTATAACTTTTATTGACTCTTTTTCCCAAAGGACCAATTTGAGATTTTTGTTCATTTGTTACTTTTGAGGCAGGGTCTTACTATATAGCCCAGGCTTGGCTTGAATTCAGACATCCCCTGCTCTGCCTATACCCTTTGAAGCCATGGAGGGATGACTATATTATCTTCCTATGAACCATGATTAGCTCATTCTGTGGGTCCTTTTCCTGTGTCCTTCATTCCTCAGGCTCCTACAGACCATCTCCCCCTCTTCTACAGGATTCCCCTAACTCCACCTAATGTTTGGCTGTGGGTCTCTGCATGTGTTTCCAACAGTTGCTAAATGAAATCTCTTTTTTTTTTCTTTTTTTTTTCCCTTGTTCCGTTCAACCCTGCTCGCTCCGGCCATACCCGCTCGCTCCAGCCGTCCCCATTCGGCTCTGCTCGCTCTGGTTGGTCTCTCCAGTCCAAGGATTCGTTTCTTATTATTCTTCATAAGTACGCTGTAGCTGACTTCAGACTCACCAGAGGAGGGCGTCAGATCTCATTACGGGTGGTTGTAAGCCATCGTGTGGTTGCTGGGGTTTGAACTCATCACCTTCGGAAGAGCAGTCGGGTGCTCTTACCCGCTGAGCCATCTCACCAGCCCGCTAAATGAAATCTCTCTGATGACAATTATTCTAGGCTCCAGTTTACAAGTATAGCAGAACATAACATTAGGAATGATTGACTGTATTGGTTTGGTTGTTGTTGTTGTTGGGTTTTTAGGGGTTTGTTTGTTTATTTGTTTGTTTGTTTGTGTGCCAGTCATGTTTAGTTCTATCCTAGGCATGGGTTCCCTCTCCTGGTGTGGTCCTTAAGTGGGACCAGTTACTGATTGGCCACTCCCCAGCAGGACAAATTGTTAGGTCAGAGGTTTTATGGCTGGGTTGGTGTCCCAATCCTTCTATTGGAACCCTTGCCTGGTTACATAAGATGGCCAAGTCAGGCTCCATATTCCCATTACTATGTGTCTTAGTAAAGACCTAGTAAGGTCACCTTGTGCACTCCTGGGAGTTTCCACTGCACTAGGTTTCTCCTCACCCCTGAAATACCCCAACTGCAGATGTCTCTCCTAGTACTCTCTCCCTACTCATACCCACTTGATTCCACCTGTTTCTATCCTCAATTGCCCCCAGTCCATCTTCAAAATCTGTTTTATTTCCCTTTCCCAAGGAGATCCATGTGTCCCCCGTTGAATCCTCCTTGTTACTTAGCCTCTCTGACACTGTGAGTTGGAGCATGATTACATTTTACTTTACAGTTAATATCCACTTATAAGTGAGTGCATACCATGTCTGTCTTTCTGGGTCTGCTTTACCTCACTCAGGATGATTGTTTTTCTAGTTCCATCCATTTGCCTTCAAATTTTATGATGTTATTTTCTTTAATAGCTGGGTAACACTCCATTATGTAAATGCATCACATATTCTTTACCATTCTTCCACT
Source organism: Mus minutoides (assembly GCA_902729485.2). Lineage (NCBI taxonomy): Eukaryota > Metazoa > Chordata > Mammalia > Rodentia > Muridae > Mus > Mus minutoides. The sequence continues at coordinate 504,812 of LR755135.1, read as the reverse complement.
GAGGGACATCTAGTGGTGGCGCAGGCCTTTAATCCCAGCACTCGGGAGGCAGAGGCAGGCGGATTTCTGAGTTTGAGGCCAGCCTGGTCTACAGAGTGAGTTCCAGGACAGCCAGGGCTACACACAGAAACCCTATCTCAAAACCAAACAAACAAACAAAAAAACAAATGAAGATGCTATGAACATAGTTGAGCAAGTGTCCTTTGGATGGACCGTCTTTTGGGATATCCCCAGGAGTAGTATAGCTGGGTCTTGAGGCAGATCCTTTCCCAATTTTCTGAGAAACTGCCATATTGATTTCTAAAGTAGTTGTACACGTTTTTATTATGGAGGAGTTTTCCCTTTGCTCTACATCCTTGCCAGCATGTGCTGTCACTTTAAGTGTTTCTTGTCCATTTGAGATTCTTCTGTTGGGAATCTCTGTTTAGATCTGTACCTCATTTCTAAGTGGGATTATTTGGTTTGCTGATGTCTAGTTTCTTTTTTTTTTAATTTTTATTTTATGTGCATTGGTGTTTTGCCTGAATGTATGTCTGTGTGTGGGTGTTGGGTCCCCTGGAACTGGAGGAACAAACAGTTGTGAGCTGCCATGTGGAAGTTGGGAATTGAACCTGGGTCTTCTGAAAGAATAGCCAGTGTGCTCAACCGCTGAGCCATCTCTCTAGCCCCTGAAATCTAGTTTCTTGATTTTTTTTTTTTGGTATATTTTGGATATTAGCCCTCTGTCTGGTATAGAGTTGGTGGAAATCTTTTTTCATTAAAAGAGAGAGAGAGAGAGAGAGAGAGAGAGAGAGAGAGAGAGAGAGAGAGAGAGAGAGAGAGAGAATATCCAAATTAATGAAATCAGAAACAAAAAGGAGACTCTAACAACAGACACGGAGGAAATCCAAGCAACCATTAGGTCATACTTCAAAAACCTGTACCCCACAAAATTGAAAAAGCTACTCGAAGTGAACAATTTTCTTGATAGATATCACTTACCAAAGTTAAATCAAGATCAGATAAACAATTTAAATACACCTATAACCCCTAAGGAAATAGGAACAGTCATTAAAAGTCTCTGTGAAGCCAGACATGGTGGCACACACCTTTAATCCCAGCACTCGGGAGGCAGAGGCAGGCAGATTTCTGAGTTCGAGGTCAGCCTGGTCTACAGAGTGAGTTCAGTACTAGCCAGGGCTATACAGAGAAACCCTGTCTCAAAAAACCAAAAAAAAAAAAAAAGTCTCTGTGATGATTTGTATATACTGGGCCCAGGAAGTGGCACTATTAGAAGCTATGGCCCTGTTGGAGTGGGTGTGTCACTGTGAGTGTGGGCTTTAATACCCTAATCCTAGCTCTCTGGAGGCCAGTATTCTTCTAGCAGCCTTCAAATGAAGATGTAGAACTCTCAGCTCCTTCTGCACCATGTCTGCCTGGATGCTATCATGTTCTTGCCTCGATGATAATGGATTAGACTTCTGAACCTGTAAGCCAGCCCCAGTTAAATGTTGTCCTTATAAGAGTTGCCTTGGTCTGTTCACAGCAGTAAAAACCTAACTGAGACATGTACCAAACAAAGAAAGGCTAGAGCCAGAAAGTTTTAGCACAGAATTCTACCAGACTTTCAAAGAAGATCTAATACCAATAATCCTCAAATTATTCCATGAACTAGAAACAGAAGGAACATTGCCAAAGTTATTTTATGAAGCCACAGTCATCTTGGTACTCAAACCACACAAAGATTCCACAAAGAAAAAGAATTACAGACCAAATTCCCCTCATGAACACTGATGCAAAAGTACTCAATAAAATACTTGAAATCTAGAATTGACAAATGGGACCTCATAAAGTTGCAAAGCTTCTGTAAGGCAAAAGATACTGTCAACAAGACAGAAGGGCCACCAACCGATTGGGAAAGGATCTTTACTAATCCTAAATCAGATAGGGGACTGATATCCAATATATATAAAGAACTAAAGAAGGTGGACACCAGAAAATCAAATATCCCCATTGAAAAGTGGGGCACAGAGTTAAACAAAGAATTCTCAACTGAGGAATACCGAATGGCTGAGAAGCCTTGAAAAAATGTTCAACATCCTTAATCATCAGGGAAATGCAGATCAAAACAACCCTGAGATTTCACCTCCCACCAGTAAGAATGGCTAAGATCAAAAATTCAGGTGACAACAGATGCTGGCGTGGATGTGGAGAAAGGGGAACACTCCTCCATTGTTGGTGGGAATGCAAGCTGGTTCAACCACTCTGGAAATCAGTCTGGCAGTTCCTCAGAAAATTGGACATAGTACTACCAGAAGATCCTGCAATACCCCTACTGGGCATATATCCAGAAGATACTCCATCTGGTAATAAGGACACATGTTCCACTATGTTCATAGCAGCCTTATTCATAATAGCCAGAAACTGGAAAGAACCCAGATGTCCCTCAACAGAGGAATGGATACAAAAAATTTGGTATATTTACACAATGGAGTACTACTCAGCTATTAAAAACAATAAATATATGAAATTCCTAGGCAAATGGATGGATCTNGGATCCATCCCACAATCAGCCACCAATCATAGACACTATAGCATATGCCAGCAAGATAGTGCTGAAAGGGCCCGGATATAGCTGTCTCGTGGGAGACTATACCAATGCCTGGCAAACATGGAGGTGGAAGCTCACAGTCAGCTATTAGATGGAACACAGGGTTCCCAAGGAAGGCGCTAGAGAAAGTACCCAAGGAGCTGAAGGGGTCTTCAACCCTATAGGTGGAAGAATAACATGAACTAACTAGTACCCCCTGAGCTCATGTCTCTAGCTGCATATATAGAAGAGGATGGCCTAGTTGGCCATCAGTGGGAAGAGAGGCCCCTTGGTCATGCAGACTTTATATGCCCCAGTGCAGGGGAACGCCAGGGCCAAGATGTGGGAGCGGGTGGGTAGGGGAGCAGGGCCGGGAGGGGGGAGGGTATAGGGAACTTTCTGGATAACACTTGAAATGTAAATGAAGAAATTAATAAAAAAAAAAAATACTTGAAATCTGAATCCAGAACTCTTCACAAACATCATCCTCCATGACCAAGTAGGCTTCATCCCAGAGAGGCAGAGAGGGCCTGACAATAAAGATCTGTCAGTGTAATCCACCACATAAACAAACTGAGAGAGAAACACATGATCATCTCATTAGATACTGAAAGGCCTTTAACAAAAATCCAACACCCCTTCATGATAAAAATCTTAAAGAGATTACAGATACAAGGGACATACCTAAACATAATAAAGACAATTTACAGCAAGCCTATAGCCAACATCAAATTAAATAGAAAGAAACTCAAAGCAATTCCACCAAAATCAGGAATAAAACAGGGTTATCTGCTCTTATAGTTTATTCAATACAATACTTGAAGTTCTAGCTAGAGCAATAAGACAACTGAAGATCAAATAATTACAAATTGAAAAGGAAGAAGTCAAAGCAATGCTATTCTTAGATGATTATAATATGCATGACCTCGAAAATTCTACCAGGAAACTCCTACAGCTGATGAACACCTTCAGTGAATTGGCTGGATACAAGATTAACTCAAACATGTCAGCAGCTCTCCTTTTTTTGGGGGGTGGGGGGTTCGAGACAGGGATTCTCTGTATAGCCCTGGCTGTCCTAGAACTCACTTTGTAGACCAGGCTGGCCTCGAACTCAGAAATCCGCCTGCCTCTGCCTCCCGAGTGCTGGGATTACAGGCGTGTGCCACCACGCCTGGCAGCAGCTCTCCTATATACAAACAACAAATGAGCTGAGAATGAAATCAGGGAAATGACACCCTTCACAATAGCCACAAATAATATAAAATATATTGGGACAACTAAGCAAGTGAAAGACCTGTATGACAATGACTTCAAGTCCTAGAAGGAAGAAATTGAAGGCAATATAAGAAGACGGAAAGATCTCCCATACTTGTGGATCAGTAGGATTAATATAGTAAACATGGCCATCTTGCCAAAAGCAATCTACAGCTTCAATGCAGTCCCCATCAAGATTCCAACACAATTCTTACAGACATTAAAAGAACAATACTCGACTTCTTATAGGGGAAAAAAAACAGAATAGCTAAAACAATCCTGTACAATAAGAACTTCTGGGGGGATATCACTATGCCTGATTTCAACTGTACTATAGAGCAGTAGTAATAAAAAAAAAACCACATGCTGTTGGCATAAAAACAGACAGATTTATCAATGGAATAGAATCACAGACCCAGAAGTAAACTCATACATCTATGGACACTTAATTTTTGATAAAGAAGCCAGAAATATATGGTGGAAAAAGAAAGCATTTTCAACAAATGGTGCTAATCTAACTGGAAGTCTACATGTAGAAGAATGAATAGATCTATGTCTATCACCCTGCCCAAAACTCAAGTCAAGTGGATCAGCATTAAGCCAGACACACTAAACCTGATGACATAGTAAGCCTTGAATACATTGGCACAGGAGACAACTTACTCGTGAGAACACTGATGGGTCAGGCACTAAGATAATTCATAAGTGGAACCTCATGAAACTGAAAAGCTTCTGAAAGGCAGAGGATGCTCTCTTTTCTGTAAGGCAGATGTACCAGCAGTGGATACCTTTAACTTTTGTTTATCGGATCTTAGTTTATCCTTCATTCTTTTTTCTTTTTTTTCTTTTTTTTTTTTTTTTTTTTTTTTTTTTTTTTTTTTTTTTTTTTTTTTTTTTTTTTTTTTTTTTTTTTTTTTTTTTTTTGGTTTTTCGAGTCAGGGTTTTTCTGTATAGCCCTAGCTGTCCTGGAACTCACTCTGTAGACCAGACTGGCCTCGAACTCAGAAATCCGCCTGCCTCTGCCTCCCAAGTGCTGGGGTTAAAGGCGTGCACCACCATGCCTGGCTATCCTTCATTCTTTAAGGACAGTTTGAACACAATATAGGATTGTTCGTTGATGGCCTCGTTATTCTGCAGTTTTGTTTGTTTGTTTTGTTTGTTTGCTTTATTCATCCTTTTAAGAATGTTGCCCCTCTGCCTTCCGTCTGCAGCTTAGCTGGATAGTTTGGGTTCCTGGTCTCTCACAAGTTTGTAATTAAAGTAGTTGGCTGGAGCTACAGTTATCATGAGGCTTAACTGCAGTTGACCAGTTTGCTTCTAAGCTCAGTCAGATAATTCCTGGCCTCACTTTTTGCTGGGTATGGGCAGGAGACTAGTTTCATTTTGCTTGGGTATTTCCATAGTGCTGGGCACATGACAGATGGCTTTCCCCAGAGCAAGAGGTCCTTGAGAGAAAGGAAACCACCCTGCGTCTCTGAGAGTTTTGTCTCTCTCATTTTTGTTTGGATGGGGCCTATTTGATGTGGGTGTCCTCAGTATGCTCTGTCGTTTGGGGAGGTTCCTCTGCCCAGGAGCATTGCCGCCAAGTATTTGCTTACCCATGGAAATATAAGAGAGAGGCTCCAGAGCTGGGTGTGGTGACACACGCCTTTAATCCCAGTACTCAGGAGGCAGAGGCAGGCGGATTTCTGAGTTCAAGGCCAGCCTGGTCTACAAAGTGAGTTCCAGGACAGCCAGGGATATACAGAGAAACCCTGTCTTGAAAAGAGAGAGAGAGAGAGAGAGAGAGAGAGAGAGAGAGAGAGAGAGAGAGAGAGAGAGAGAGAGGGAGGCTCTAGGGAACTGTTTCACATAGGAATGGAATACAAACCCTGTGGTTTGCTTTCTTTCTCTTTTGTTCTTCCACATACAAAGTCACAAAAGTAAGCTACTTCTCAGTCCCTCAGACCTTAGTGATGTCTCTATGACTGCTTTCCCATTGAGGGTTTGCTTTATGGAGGAAATAGGCTCTTCTGAGCTAAACTAAAAACTATGTGGTTAAGGAAGGAGAAGAAGGGGTTAATGCAGAGATTGAAATTGGATTGATTCTCCTGGAGGTCAGTGCAGGCAGGAGGTGGACACTGGGCTTGAGGTAGTAATAAGGAGTGTATGAACCCCAGATCACTTAATAGTACACATGGATTCTTATAGCAGGCCTCTACTGGAGAGCAGTGGTTGATGAGCAGGTCTTACATTTGCTCATGTAACAGTGTGCAAAGCCAGAGGCACAGGATGGAAAAAGGCCAAGGAAAAGGGTGAAAGCTCTTTCAGATCTAGTACATTGTTTCACAGTGTAACAGTCTTGAGAACCTTCCATGTCTTTTCTATAGGGATGAAACCTTGCACTCAGCTTCTTTTATCCTGATTTATTTAATGGCTTGTGGTTACCTTACAAAAAGACCATTGCACCTATAATTTTTACTAGTTTTTAAAAAGTAAATTAAGTTTGTATTTATGGTTCTATGTCTACTGTTCTAAAACTATTTTATTTCTGCTATTTTACTTTATTCATAAAAGAACTGCCGGGCGTGGTGGCACACGCCTTTAATCCCAGTACTTGGGAGGCAGAGGCAGGCGGATTTCTGAGTTCGAGGCCAGCCTGTTCTACAAAGTGAGTTCCAGGACAGCCAGGGCTATACAGAGAAACCCTGTCTCGAAAAAAAAAACAAAAAAAAAAACCAAAAAAAAAAAAAAAAAGAACTAGCCATTACTCAAAAGAGAACAGTGGTGCAAAGCTACCCATGTCCAGCTATTAGTGCGGCTGGTGCTTCTGTGTGTGCCCAGTGCTTCTAGAAGGCCCTGGGGATGAGGATAGCTTGAGCCTCTCTCAAGGCAGGTTTTAAATACCCTGAGTAAAGGCAGTTCTAGGCAGTCATTGGGGTTGTTCTGAGAAAAAGCTCAGAGTATAAGAAGTGTATTGTGCTATGCAGATTGTAAGCACATGTGGACAGAGCCTGACCCATATAGAATGGCATGGATGTTTCTGGAAACCACCACATCCAGGAGTCAAGGAAAACCACCTCTAATTTGGCTTTTCTTTGCCCTTAAAAAAGTGCTTTAACCTCTGAGCCCTGGTTTGCGCTCTGTTAACCTTGTTATGTACACACACACACACACACACACATATGGGCAATGGGTGTGCCATGGTGGAGACCAAGAGACAAGAGAGGAAGCGAGTTGTCGTTTTCCACCGTGTGGGTCTTGGGCATCAAACTTGGGGTATCAGGCTTGACAGCAGGTGTTTACCTGGTGCCGCATCCCTCCATATACAGGAATTCTTTTATCTGATTGCATATATAGAGTCATATTTAATCCAGTCATTCAGCCCAGGGTCTCTAGCTGGACTTTTATATTTGACTTCCTCCTCTACAAAATACATCATTATGAACTTCTCTGTTTCAAATTTGAGTATATTATTTTCTTCTTAGTCATAGTCAAACTGTTTTTAATTCTTTTAATATGAAATTCTGAATTTCACTTAATTGTTCTCTCCTAGACAGTTAAATCCCACCCAGAAGCAGAGGAGAAACAAGCAGAGAGCCGTACCGTTACCCCACCTGCTGCACCAAAACCAAAACGAGAAGAGAACCCTCAGGTAGTACCATCTCTGCCAGGCTTTTTGGGGTCTGAGGCATGGGGTGTAGCCGCTTCCTCTGTGTTCTCTCACACAGTAGTGATTACCAAGTCAGATGGACCAGGGCAGCTTTCTTAGTGACCAGTCCTGAGGGCCTGAGCACGGGTGCAGAAGGGAAGAGCTCTGATGATGTTTTATAGACATCCTGAAGAAGTTAATGATCTTTGTTGGATCCTGTGATGCTCCTGAGGAAGGCCGTGCTGTGCTTATCTCAGACGATGTGTATCAGATAGCCAGTGCCCTCAGCTGATGTCAGTTTACATTGTAGACTGTCACTGTGTTCAGCTTCGTCAGGACCGCATTATCACAGCTCTAAATCCCAAAGGACTCAGTGGCTCACAGTGGTCCACAGAGCACGAGAGTGGGCTGAAGACAGTGACATCCGCACTGTGACACAAGCAGTAAACAAGCCCAGCTCCAGCAGCAGGCTGTGTGTCCATGGATAAGGGGGCATTTTACCTTGACACTCTTGCACAGGCAGCTGTAAAGGAAATACAAGTGGTAGTCTGGTTGTGTTGGTAAATAGCTGGTAATGGAGCTCCGAGACCGATTACATCCCCTCTGTCCTCAGTACAGGCTCCATAGTGAAACCATGCCAGACCGCCATCAAAGCCTCATGCCTTTCTTCTTTCTTTAAATAAAAAAAGGAAAGCTCTATTGAACCAGCCCAGTTTTTGTGAAGCAAGTACCAAATGTACTTCTTTCTGATGTAAAGTCAATTTTATTTTTTAAAGGTCCAGAACTTGAACCAAAAAGAAGCACTAGTTATTGCTAAAAAAAACAACTTTAAAAAATCATTCACAAAAAGTAATGGCAAAAACTGAGAGGAAACAGAGCTAACTGTCAGAAAAAAAGAAAGCTTTTGTGAGACAGGGTCTACCTGGGTAGCCGCAGCTGAGTTGGCATAGGCTGTGTAGCCTAGGCTGGCCTTGCACTTGCAGAATCCACTTGCCTCTGCCAACCTGGTGCTAGGATTACAGGCATTCACCATCAGGCACAACAGCACAATTTCTTGGTAAAAAGAAAGGATATCTCATGTCTGTGACAGGTGCTGTGTGTGTGTGTGTGTGTGTGTGTGTGTGTGTGTGTGTGTGTGGCCAGATGTGGTGGCTCACACCTGTTACTCTGACACTTGGGAGAATGAGGCTGGAGAATTTGAGGCCAGCCTAGAAGATATAATAAACCCTGTCTAAAACTGAAAAAGAAAGGAAATCTTTGGCAGTGGGGGCTCTTTTCTCATTTAAGAAATTCTTAAATTCTCATTTAAAAAAAGATATGGCACACATCTTTAATACCAATACTCAGGTGAGTTCCAGGACAGCCAGGGCTACAGAGAAACCCTGTCTTGAAAAAGAACAAAGGAAAAGAAACTTTTTGTGAGCTTAGTCTAGACTGGCAGAGGTGACCTGGATGGATGTGTCAAGAGAAAGAGTACTGTTATTTGGAATGAGTAGGTTTTGTTATGGTGAATATTGCGGGCAGCCTCTGCCTTGGTTATACCTTAAAGGAATGTTGTAAGTTGGGGATGTGGTTATCTGCCTGGCCACCGAATGTATCATTTCAGCACGCCATGCTGAGACATGGCGTCAGGCTAAGATTCATCACCCTGTCTAGTTCTGGCTCTTGTCAGAGAGAGTTGCGCATTTCAGACTTTGTAGGTTTGCCAGTGAGGAGTCAAACTCGGGGCTCTCTATATGCTAGTCCAAATATTTGAAATAAGAAAGAAAATAAAAACACGTTTTCAGAGCTCTGAAGATAGCAGTGATGACCCAGAGTTCTGGGTGGCCTGTTCAGAAAGTGACACAAAATGTCACACTTTCCCCTTTCTCTCTCTCTCTCTCTCTCTCTCTCTCTCTCTCTCTCTCCTGCTAAGAATAAAAGGTCAAGATTGTTATTTAGAGATTAATTATTTATTTTAGTATATGAATATTTTGCCTGCATGTCTACAGTTCTTCTGACTTCCATGGCATTCAGTAGATACTGAAGGCAGTTTTCAGATCCCAGCTGACAAAGCGAAGAACAGCAGTCAATTCATTACTCTCTGCAGTTTAAAGGACCTTACATTCGGTCTTACAGATGGGATCCTCTAGAGAGAAGCTGCCCCATAATATTTAGGTTTCATGTTTAACCACCATTCCTAATATTAAGCAGAACCACCTGGTATTGTCTCTGAAATCATCAGCTAGTGCTCCTGCTGTCTGGCTGTGGAAGTGAATGTGAGACGCCAGCCTCGTGGTGAATGGTGGCGAGCTTAGAACTGAAGCCTGCTGCTCTTGAGAAGCTCTAGCTCCTCTGCATGCTTTCCACTATGGGGACCTTTAAGAAGATTCTTTTGAGCAAAAATCCAAACTAGAGTCACTTTAGAACAGAAAGCCTCTGTGGTGGCTCTCCATGTGACTCCAACCTGTCAGAGCGGCTTTCCTGCTTTCTGACTAGGAAACCTAAGATTAGCTTTGTAAGATCCCAGACTAAAATATATTCTTTTCTTCTCTGGCACAGAAACTTGCCTTCATGGTGTCTCTAGGGTTGGTAACACATGACCATCTAGAAGGTAAGAAAAGATTTTTCTCAGCATGGTCTTCTTTCTAGCTTTGTTCCTAAAAGTGATGTTTGCTAAATTTCTAGACTAGAAAATTGGAGCACAATAAAGCATGATTCAACCAGTGTGAGCAGGATTTCCTATAGAAAAAGAATTGCCCCTGTCCATGTAATGTGTAGACCCTTCTCTTCCTGGTATCATTCATCCTCCTGGCCAGGGAACCTTCTCAGATCCTGAATGGAGGTGGCTCCTGGTCTTTGTCTCACAACAGTAGCAAGTGCTCCCTTGACAAGTCCTTGTCTGTATCCTCCAACATCTCGACATCAGGATCCCAAGGACTGTTAGAAAGCTCAATGCCCTTATTATTTAATTAAGGAGTGGTTGGTAGTCTGTAAATACAGCTCATGCAGACCTGTACACATAGCAGTCTAGAAATAAATAAGAATGGCTGTTTAAAGTGTGGTCCATAGCATCACTCTCATTCACAGAGCAGCATGCTGGAGGGGGTGGCACGGCCTTCCTACCGAGAGGCATGAGTAGTATGCTTGCTTCTGTTAAGGACCGAGTGAAACAAAGCCTTTTCCCCTATTCCTTATTGGTTGCAGGAAAGCCAGTATATTACATAGTGCATGTCTGTTTCTTAGCTTCTTCATTCTTATCTTCTAACCAAAGCCTTTTCTTTTCTCAAGAAATCCAAAGCAAGAGGCAGGAACGAAAGAGAAGAACAACAGCAAACCCAGTGTACAGTGGGGCCGTCTTTGAGCCAGAGGTACTCCAGCCAGCACTGGCCCTTCCTCACGCCCTGACTTCACTTATGGCTTGTTAGTCCCTCCCCCTGAAAGCCTGCTAAAAGCCCTTCTGCGGGTACTCAGCCTCTTGAGCTCTGTGAAATGATGGCTTCTCTGCTCACAGCTCCCCTGTGCTTTGTCAATCACTGCTCACTCACCTCTTAAGGTTTTGGGGTTTGAGTAGAACCAGTCCTGCCTTACAGTTTAATTCATCCTGATTTGACTTTGTTGTCGTGAAGCAGAGGCAGGCCTGTTTGGAATATTCTCCCAGAGCCAAGTACATACAATCAAACTCCTTAGTGCTGAGACCTTGGGATGACTGTCCTGACTGGCTAGTATGTGATAGGCATGTTTACAGTGTTCGTGATAAGCATGCTATTCAATAGTCACCTTTCCTTCTTAAATCTCCAAAGCGTAAGAAGAGTGCAGTCACTTACCTTAACAGCACAATGCATCCTGGGACACGGAAGAGAGGTGAGTGTCACTTAAAAACATCCTGTCTTGCTTTTGCCTTTGCTTTCTGTGTTGTGTTTCTTTTCCTTCTTCCTCTCTCTTTTCCATTGTCCTAAAATATAGCTGCTCTATCCATTTAAAATAGTTTTTGTTGTTTTCTGAGAACATGGAGGAAAAGAGAGATTTCTTCGCCCTCTGAACACAGGGCAAAAGCTGCCTTTGCGGATCCTGGCTAAGCTGGCTCAGGAGAATGGCATAATGGACTGTTTGTGCCCCAAGCCTACCAGGCCATCCATGAACAGCTCAGTGAGCAGAGCACTGTGTGAAAGGAAGTGTTTGGCATCTTTAAACAGCACTGCTGTCGCCGGGGTGTTTCTCATACTGTTCAGTCCTGTTCCGGTGAGGGTTTCTGTGCTCTGCAGATTTTCCAGGAAGAGAACTTAGAATCTTTTATCAGTGAGCATCTCGAGCTAAGGAAGAAAAGCAAGCTGTTAAAACAGGCTCCCCCGTGCAGAGGCTCCAAACACACTGTTTGTTCTCTTCCTCCATACCTTCCTCTAGGCAGAAGGAACAGCAGCAGCTCTTACCACACAGGTCTAAATAGGTCTTCATAGCTCAGGCTTAGACTCATAAACAAGGCACTGAAATCACTCTCTGATGTTAGTAATACATCCCAAGGTCCCTTTCTCCATGTGGCAATGTGTCCCTGAGTTACAGTTGCAGACTGGAAAGGTTGCAGAGTAGGTGACTAGCACACTGATCTCTGTGCTTTTGCACACAGACTCTCAGAGCCATTGGAGACTTCTCAGGTTACCCTGACCTTTGCCTGAGGCACAGCTAGCCTCGGTGACTTGAGTGATCCTTTATCAGTCCTGTCCTGCAAGTAAGCAGCCCATCTAGATGGGAAACCTTACGTTATTGCTTTGTACTGGCTCCTGGGTCATAGTCATAAGTTACTTTTTTGGTTTTGTGTTCAGCTCTTTTTTTTTAGTGACCATACAGTTCTCTGATAAGAAGGCTGCAGCCAGTGGCTTCAATTAATTGGTCTGCTGGGAGATAGTATCTGCTTAGAGAACAACAGTTAAATCAGCCAGAAAGATCAGAGGCTAAAGCCTGCATTCCTGTGCTTAGCATGTGCCTTGTATGGGTAAGCAGAGAACTCGTTGGCTTTTTTTTCCTTACAGCACTTGGTTCTTTGGAGAAAGACCGGGCAAGTCTCTGTAACTCAGCCTCTGTCTGACCAACACAGGCAGTGTTAGTGTGGTGTCCAACCATCATAGTACCTATGCACGACTCTGACAGACTGTGATTGTTGGGAAAGCCTTCACCAGTGCTTGGAGGGAAATCTGGCCTCTCTGGCATTTCCTGATGTTAGTGTGCTGGGCTTGTATATACTGACAGGTTGTAACTCATGGGTTAGAAGCTATTACCCAACTCTCAGGAGACATGGACCTTGATTTAGGTGTGTGGTAAGAGTGGCTGCCCTAGGTGTCCTGTGACCCTGGGCTCTGCTTTTTTAGACTGTTGTAAATTGCTTCAGATTGGGCCTTTGCACTCGGGGGGGGGGGGGATGTAGGGGTGGAAACCACCCTGCCCTCTCCTTAAACATTAGTCCATGACTATTGGTGTTGTGAAGCTGAGGCAGCTCTCAGAGCACTGTAAGGGATCCCCAGGGCTTGGAAGCCTGTGAATTCCCTTGACGTCCCTGATACTATTACACTCCAGCTGTTCCTAGAAACTCCCTCACAGTGGCTCTGACAGCAGAGGGCCAGAGTAATTGACTGGAATTCTGCCTTCTCACATTGTCTTCCTCCACCCTACCAGCAGGAAGGTCTGAACTGTTATCAAAGAGACACAGAAAAGCAGAAATGCTGAGTAAGTCCATTCAGGGAGCAGAGGGCCATCAGCACTGATGGCTGCAGAAACCCCTCAGTGACGATGCAGAACACACATAGATGATAAACACTGTGCCAGCTCCAGCCACCTCCTGTTAGAAACTTCAGGTGTGATAATCTGGACATGACCATGATCTCCCTGAGATGGGTCTCCTTACAGATGCCAGCACCTTTAGCTATGCTCCAAGACTCCCTTCTCCTCCTTTCTTTTAGGATTCATGTAGTCGTTTCTAATGACATTGACATCTTTGCTTCTTTTCTTTCCTCTGGCCTGTGTATTAACCTTCTGTCTGCTACCTCACTTCCCTTTCCATGCTAGCCAATGAGGAACACTGGCCAAAGGTATGTAAGATCATTTTCCCCCTGTCTTTCCCTCCCCCTTCTCCCCTTTTGTTCCCTTCTCTTGGTATATAGGTCGTCCTCCAAAATACAATGCGGTGCTGGGGTTTGGAGCCCTTACCCCAACATCCCCCCCATCCAGTCATCCCGACTCCCCTGAAAATGAAAAGACAGAGACCACATTCACTTTCCCTGCACCTGTTCAGCCTGTGTCTTTGCCCAGCCCCACCTCCACAGACGTAAGTAACTTGGGGACGTGCACTCTCTCCGAGAGCTCACATGGGAAAGCCATTGTCCTGTGCTGTGTCCTCACCAGACTGACCCTTCCTTGCTAGCCCTGGAATAGCAGGAGACACTGCAGAATGCCTGCATAACTTGCCAGGCAGCTTTCTTATGGGGTCACAGCTAGTCTATGTCTTTGAGAGTCATGTTCATATAAATCAGGGGAGCCCAGGGTTCAGAGTCTGGATTTGATCAACGGTGAATGAGCTCTCAGAGGAGGGTGGGGACAGGAGCTGTAGTTGGGTGGTTTCTGTCATTGGTGTGCTGAAGGGAGAATGTGAGCAGGGCAGATGCTTCCAGCTTCCTCCTGCACATTAGGCGCACCTCCAGAAGGGCATAAGTACCTGTCATGGTGGAACTGCTCAGAAGCAGATTTCAGAGCTTTACATGTTCTGCTGAGCAAGCTCATGAGGCTGGGGACACAAGGAATAGCCAAGCACTACAAACACTTGGGGCTTGTGTTCTGTAGGAGGAGGGAGACAACAAGGGAACAGATATGTAACCTGTCAAGCACAGATGAGCATAGGGAGGAGAAATGGAACAGAAGGCATAAGGAGCAGTGCCTGGAAGGCGAAGGCATCAGCCATGAAGGGAGAGGGGACCTCTCAGCTGTGTGTGGGAAAGTGAGACCAGAGAGGGGATAGGCCTGCTTATATAAGGCGTTTATTCTAAGTACCATGGGAGACCACCAGAGGACTTTAGTAAAGGGATGAAATAATTCTCCAATTACACAGTTTCACTGTGAAGACTCTGGCACCTGTAGATAGGCTGCAGTGTGATGCAGCACACAGTATCACTGGTAGACGGGCTGCAGTGCAGTGTAACACACAGTATCACCTGGGCTGCAGTACAGTGTAACACACAGTATCACCGGTAGACGGGCTGCAGTGCAGTGTAACACACAGTATCACCTGTAGATGGGCTGCAGTGCAGTGTAACACACAGTATCACCAGTAGACGGGCTGCAGTACAGTGTAACACACAGTATCACTGGTAGACGGGCTGCAGTACAGTATAACACACAGTATCACCTGAAGACGGGCTGCAGAGCAGTGTGGCACACAGTATCACCATTTGCTCTCACCACTTGTTGCTGCATTTTTGTGTGTGTACTTGCACCCACCTGCACATGCAAACACATGCATACACTTTTTTTTCTGTGTCAATTAAGAATCTTCACCTCAGTGAGGTGTGGAGGCACATACCTTTAATCCCAGAATTCAGGAGGCCGTGACAGGCAGCTCTCTAGTCCAACCTGGTCTACAGAGTGAGTTCTAGGATAGGGCTATACAGAGAAACCCTGTCTCAAAAAATAAAAAAATGAAAATCCAAAAACAAAAACAAAAAAAGGAATCTTTACCTCTAAGAATAACAGTACTCTGTTGTGTAGCTACCATGTGGTTATAATATTATGGGATTTTAACATTGGTTACATCTCAGCGTGTGATACTAAGTTCATATTCCAATGTTTCCACTTAACCCAGTAATTGCATTTGTCTGAGATCACT
Source organism: Mus minutoides (assembly GCA_902729485.2). NCBI lineage: Eukaryota > Metazoa > Chordata > Mammalia > Rodentia > Muridae > Mus > Mus minutoides. The sequence goes on along the minus strand of LR755135.1, from coordinate 489,512 downwards.
CTTGGCATTTATTATCCTGGTTGTATCACCTTACACTCCTTTATTCTGAAATGGTTTCTTAGGCCATCCTTTTTAAATTACAGTTTGTTCATTTAGAGCGTGTATGTCTGTGTGTATTTCCTTGCCATGGCACACATGTAGAGGTCAAAGGGCAGCTTTTGGGAGTCAGTTCTCTCCTTCCACTGTGTGGGTCTAAGGAACTGAACTCTGCTGTCAGGCTTAGTGACAAGTATGTGCATGCATGGAGATGTCTCACTAGGCCCTTTGTGTCTGTCCTAATGGTGGTGTCCTTTTCATTGGCTCAGTTACTCTGTTGAGTTTGCCCCACTGAACTGTGCCAGTCCCCTCCAGAGTAGACTGAAGCACAGGGTTATGAAGGAGCCTGGAATCAGGGGTGACAGGCCCTTCTCAGTGTATCACAACAGGAGGTGTGTGCAGTCAGCCTCCTGTTGACTTTCATCTCTTGAGATAATTTCCATTATCTCAAGTGAATTTTTTTCACTTGAGAAAGTCTGTTTTCACTCTGGTTGGAGGTGGCTTTGGGTCTGCCAGACTGTTTCCCAGAGACTAAGCCTCCTTTGATGGTTCCTGATGCTTATAGAACCGTCTGGATTCTGAAAGGAGCACTGTGTAGAAAGAGAACTTGAGAAGGATGGAATGAAGCAGGGAAGCCAATAGGGATCCAGACAAGGGATGATGACAGCTGACTGGTCCTGATGGAGCAGTAGATGCAGGGATGGAGAACAGGGACCAGTTCTGTTTGTAGTTGGAAGAGTCTCTTAGATTAATTTGAGTAATGAAAAAAAAAAAAAGAATTCTCAAGGATAAATATAAAGTTCATAGCCTGAACAGCCAGAAGGCTAACAGAACGTTTACGGAAGATGACAAGAGGGACAGGCTTGAAGCAACAAAGCAAGAGCTTCTTTGTCTGTGTCCTCATCCCTTAGGAACTGCAGAACTTCCTGTTAATGTCTTGGATAAAACGATCCTGGCACAACCCTCTCCATGAGAATGCCATTTGAACCCCTAAGTTAGAGTTCTGGGGGCAGCAAACAAAATATTATCTTTGGAGAAATGGGACCACAGGAGAGTTCTGCTCCCAGTATTTCCTTCCTTGGACATATCTCCGGCTACAAATTCACCCTGGTTCTAAAGACTTGGCGTTCTATCCATCCTTCCTAACCTTTGCCCTAGTAACTGATGCAGGTTTCAAACAGGAGACTAACAAGCACCAGGAGTCCCCCCATGTCAGAAACCATGTTTGCTAGTACTGAAGACTTTTCCAGCTTTTACCCCAGTCCAATGTGGTCAAAGAAGTCAGCAGGTCCCTGACCCCTGTGCAGTGCTTCGCAGGGCTGGGAGGGGCTTTGCTCTCAAGTTACTATTTATGCCATGTTACCCTTGTCCCTTGTGTCCCTTGTCTACATTCTTTGGTTGAGTTGAGTTTAGTCTTTTTTTTTTTTTTTAACAGACTAGACCTACAAGGTCTGCTCCAGTCAAATCACAAACTAAAAGCTTTTACCAAGTTTCATCTTAAAACATGAACATTGTTCTTTTCATAAATCTAAAGTATGCTTTTCTTAAATCACTAAAATTGTTTAGCACTTCCCAAGTTAAAGCCAATCGGATACAATCAGATAAATTTTTTTTTAAGATAATTGACTTCCTGGCCAGGCATGGTGGCGCACGCCTTTAATCCCAGCACTTGGGAGGCAGAGGCAGGCAGATTTCTGAGTTTGAGGCCAGCTAGGGCTGCACAGAGAAACCCTGTCTGGAAACAAAACAAAACAAAACAAAACAAAAAAAGATAATTGACTTCCTACTTTTATAGTATCCCAACAGCAGCTGTGACTAAAGTTAGCACACAGGTCTCTGAGTGTGTACTGCTGGATAGCATAAGCCTGAGCATTAATTAAACAGTAACAGTTGAGAGCCAAGCACTTCCCGGGGATCAATAACCATCTAGAAGGACTTGATAGTACAGACCCAGCCAGACACTGATCCTCAGGACGCCCCTTGTAGCTGCCCTCATTTTTATGAGAGGGAAGATTTGCTGACTAATGAGAATTCCTCAGCACAGTAAAGCCAGACTTGGTGGGCCAGCATGTTCCCAGCAATGTCACAGTCAGGTACTTTTTGCTTTTTGTTTGCTTATGACCTGTCGCCAGGGTTAGGCCTTTTGATCTCTACTCTTGAGGCAAAGACTGACCTTGACAGACGAACCGTCTCTGTATTTTATACTCATTCTGACATTCTTAGAATTTTGTTTTAAAGAGTTAGGGTAGAGCAATTCTCAAAATGTGGTCTCAAGTCACTGGCACTTTTCAGGGGTATACAAACCAAAATTGTTTCCATAGTAGCACTAATGCATCTAGCATCACTTCTACACTCTTTCTTAAGACTAGAGACACAATTCCCTTGTGAGGTCATGGCTATTTAGTGCACATGTTCACATGCATAAACATACAAAGGGGAGTTTCCCACATGATTGCCTGTATGATTGGAAAGATGTGTTCCCTCAGTGGTGTGGTAGAGGAGGAGGGACTGGGCATCACTGTCTGGCTGCTTACTCTGTAGTCCTGTGGTAGGATTCTAACAGAAGCTCCAGACATCCTAAAGCAGTGTGCCACACTGACTTGTTGGTAGTCCTCCAGCTCGTCCGTCCTTCAGTTCCCCTTCCCTGGCACCTTAATCCATGTGTCAATCCTATCCACAGACACCTCTATAAGAGCTCTTGATTTTATTTTTCCTGTGTCCTCCAAATTTTAAATATTTGTACTTTCTTGTTTTTTGCTGGTGCCTCCTGTTCTGAGGCCCAGCGGGCTCCCCTGAGCACCTAGTGAACTGCCACAAGGGGTGCAGTAGAGTGGACTGGGGCTGCTTTCTCTGTCCAGTGAGATACTTTATGGGAAGACTGAAGCCTTCCAGGGGATGTGAGCAGCAAATGCCAAGTGCCGGTTCTGCAGAGCGTCCTCAGCTGTGGCTGTGGCCCTGCAGCTCCGTGTTACAAGTGTGTATCAGATCTCTTTGCTCCGGACTTTGAACATTCACTTGGGGATTATTTCCCTAAGTGAGCAAGAAGTTCAGTAATCATTATTTCTTGCCTGTATTTCCACATTCTTTTTAAACTCCTTCTAATATGGTAGACAGTAAACCTTGCTCCTGTGAGTGTGAGATACTTCGGTCAGTGGATCAGTGCCTGGCAGTGTCTGACCTGTGAATTGGAGTCTTGGTGTTGGAAATGCCAACTGTTACCTAAGCAGTTGATTTTGGCCTGGACAACTGAAGATCTTTGCTGTAAACTCTCTAATTTATAAGGTTAAATTTTTGCTCTAAGTCTGAAGATGTAAAAGAAGTCCTTAATTCTAAATTGCCACCCTAGATTAAGCTTTGTGGAGCAGGTGGGCTTTGTGCCATTGAAATCTCCTGCTTTCCATAACACTAAAATTGGAGGCCCATCTCTGAGCCATCAGCTCACGTTCAAAAACACTTATGTGCAGCCACGGTGTAAAAGGTAACATTGAATTTTCACCATCTTTATCATTTCCTTACCTTTCCTCTCTATCTCATAGGGTGATATCCATGAGGACTTTTGCAGTGTTTGCAGAAAGAGTGGCCAGTTGCTGATGTGTGACACGTGTTCCCGTGTATATCATCTGGACTGCTTAGAGCCACCCCTGAAAACAATTCCCAAGGGCATGTGGATCTGTCCCAGATGTCAGGACCAGGTACTGGGAGTGGGTCACCTGGATGAGGGACCAAGGAAAAGAAAGAATGATATGGAAACTCCTGTCCTTCCCATCCTGGGGAGTAGTAGGTTTCCCTTCTCTCTTGGTTGTCCTCCTGGTTCATGAAACAGCATGCAGGCACACAGCACAACCTTTGTTCCCTCACAGGCTTCCTGATGCATGAATTGCTTTCTTCTTTGGGAAATGACTTGTCTTCCCTTTCCAAGTACAGACCCTCAGCCCATGTGGTGGCACAAGCCTATAATTCCAGCACGTAAAGGGCCGAGCCAAGAGCTTAACAAATTCAAGGCCAGTCTGAGCTACATAGTGAGATGTACACTCTCACTATGAGAAAACAAAAGAGAAGATAAATTAAGATCCTTAAAAGCTTGTTCTAGGCTGGGTCTGGTTGTGCATGCCTTTAGTCCCAGAAATTGGAAGGCTGAGACTGGGTTTAAGGCCAGCCTGGTCTACATAATGAGTTCCAGTCAAACAGGGCTACAAAGTGAGATTCTGTATAAAACAAAACAAAACAAAAACAACAACAAAAGAACAAACAAACAAACAAACAAAAAAACCTAAACTAAATAAAGAAAACCTGATTTGAGATCATTTTTTAAACTTTTCCCTTTCTGTTGTTTGCAACAATGGGACCCAAACCAGAGCATTGTGCATGCTGCTTAAGCATTTAGGGCCTTGTGAATGCTACTTACATGCTCTACCATTGAGCTGCATCTTAAGTCCATGGTGTGTTGAAACAAGATCTCTCTCTGTAGCCCAGGCTGGCATTGAACGTGGGATCTCCTGCCTTGGCTTCCTGGCCTACAGGTACGACTACACCTGACTTAGTCCTCATCCGTCGACTCCAGTGTAGTCAGAGTGCCTTCTCCTGCTCCTCTCTCACACGGTCCCCTGACAGTCGCCTACACAGGGGGTGGGAGAGTAGGGGGACTATTTAGAATTATGTTTAACATCCTTTGGGTATTTTGGGGGGACATAACAAAGCTAAATTTGAAGCAGATAACTTGTCAGATCAAAGGCAGAATTGCCTGAGGTGACTGCCATCATGCTGGGGTCCTTGTACTTCTAGTTCTAGCTGTAGAGAGTGGTTGGGGTGTGCGTCTTTCGTTTGCTTGGTTGAATGGATGTTTTGGTTTTGTCTTAGCTTTGAGACATGGTCTCACTGTGTAGCCCTGGCTGACCTGGAACTCTGTGTAGATCAGGCTGCCCTCAGACTCATAGAGCTCCACCTGCATTTGCCTTCCACCACGCCTAGCCCATGTGGCCTTCTTTAATTTTTATTTTTATGTGTTCATTTTATGTGTATCTGTGTATTATCAGCTTGTATATCTGTGCATGCCTAGTGTCCTGTGCCTTCAGAGGTTGTTGGATATCTGAGACTGGAGGTACCAACAGTTGTGAGCTGCCATGTCAGTGCTGGGATTTGACCTGGTACATCTGGAAAAATAGCTAGTGCCCTTAACTCCAGCCCCTCACATCGCTTTGATACAGGAATGCTCCCAAGCCTCTGCCTTTCTCTATAGTCAGGGATTTTTAGTGATGCTCTACAAGCTTCCTTGGGTCTTGTCTACAGCCACAGACACTGGTGTTTGCTGTTATCTTGGGTCTCAAGGGAAAACTATTAACTTCTTTTCAGATGCTGAAGAAGGAAGAAGCAATTCCTTGGCCTGGAACCTTAGCCATTGTTCATTCCTACATCGCCTACAAAGCAGGTAAGAGTCAGGTTCTGGGTCCTGGATGTATGACAGCAGACACTTTCAGGGCTGGTATCTTTCGTGAACAAAGCCAGGCAGGCTTTTCTAAAGAATTGATGGTTTAAATGTTACTTTTCTCCCCAGCAAAAGAAGAGGAGAAACAGAAGCTACTTAAGTGGAGTTCGGATTTAAAACAGGAGCGGGAACAACTAGAACAGAAGGTCAAAGAGCTCAGCAGTTCCATAAGTGTAAGTGTAAGCCACTTCTCTCTCTAGCTACCCAGTGCCTTGACAGCTGGACATCTGCCTTCAGAGTTACCATGCAGCCCTCATGTGCCGTGGCCGTGTGCCACCTGCCCAGGCTCTGAGTGCCCTGTGGCCGCTGTCAGAGCAGGTTGTCAGTCTGCTGGGGAAGAGATGGGGTACCATGCTACACCATTGTCGCACCACCGAGTGCCTGCACATTTTGAGAGGAATGCCCACTTGACCTTGAGTAGCCGAAGTCCCCTTGAGTGACTCTTTTAGATACCTGATTTACTAGGCTAAGGGAAAGAGTTCCAGCTGGCAACCAACCTAGAAGGCCTGGTTCACTGACTAGAGTCTTTGACATTGGGCTATCTCAGGCCCACTCGTGCACTGCTTCTAAGATATGAGTGACTAAATGATCCTCCACAGACCTCAAGCCAGTCCCTGTATCCCTCACTGTTTGTTTGTGTGTGGTTTTGGTTTTGGATTTGGTATGGTTTGGTTTCTCAAGACAAGATTTCTCTGTGTAACAGCCCTGACTATCCTGAAACTCACTCTGTAGACCAGGCTGGCCTTGAATTCATAGAGATACAGTTGCCTCTGCCTCCCAAGTGCTGGACTTAAAGGCATGGGCTACCACGCCTGCTGTCACTAGCTTTTTTTTTTTTTTTTTTTTTTGGTTTTTCTGTGTAGCCCTGGCTGTCCTGGAACTCACTTGGTAGACCAGGCTGGCCTCGAACTCAGAAATCCGCCTGCCTCTGCCTCCCGAGTGCTGGGATTAAAGGCGTGCACCACCACGCCCCGCTGTCACCAGCTGTGAGCATGGCAGCTGCAAGCTTTAGTGCAGCTTTCATGGCGACTTTCATGTGTCCAGTAGAGTTGGCTTTCACCCTACCATCCGCCCCATCTCTCGCCTCTTGTATCTTTCTCCTTCAGAAGTGTCTGCCCACACCAGGTGGAACGGCACACGTTGTAGAGGCTGTGTGCTAGGGCTCAGGGACGGGGTTGTGGGGGCATTTTCTCTGGGGCTGCTGAGCGCCCACCCTTATCGTTTGCTGCAGAAATGTATGGAGATGAAGAGCAGCATCCTGGCGCGGCAGAAGGAGATGCGCAGCTCCCTGGACAAGGTGAAGCGGCTCATCCGCCTCGTGCATGGCGTTGACCTCTGCAGACCTGTGGACTCTGAGGCCACTGCGGGGGCCCTCTCCAATGGCCCAGACTGCACTCCCCCTGCCAACGCCACCTCCACACCCGCCCCTTCCCCCTCCTCCCAGAGCTGCACAGCGAACTGTAACCAGGGGGAAGAGACTAAATAACAGAGCCCTCGAGGCGGACATGCCACAGTCCTGGTGGCGAGGAGACGCTAGAAGAGCAAAGCCGGATTTCTTCTGGAAAGTACAGAGTTCTTTTGGTTCTTTGGTTCCAGAGAGAGAGAAGATGCTTGTGCCAGGTGGCACCCGAGTTTGCCAATTGATTCTTGTTATTCTGTGTGTACATGCAAAGACTGGACCATGTTACATGAAATAGTGCCAGCTGGAGGTTCTTTGCCAGCACCATGCCAAGTGACATAATATATTACTCTCTCTATTATACACCAGTGTGTGCCTGCAGCAGCCTCCACAGCCACGGTGGGTTCGTTTTTGTTTTGTTGGGTGGGGAGCAGGGACGGGCGGAGGGAGGAGAGCAGGTTTCAGATCCTTACTGGGAGCCGTTTGTTTAGGTAGAAAAGACAAGTCCAAAGAGTGTGTGGGCTTTCCTGTTCCTAAACTTTTCACTACCATAAAACCAAAAAACGAAAAAAAAAAAAGATAAAAAGATAAAAAAGGAAATAGAGATTTAACTAACCCAGTGCCCAGAAGAGGGATGGGAAGGGCTGGGAGGGCAAGGGTGGGAAAGTATATGACATAAGCAGTATTTAACGTTCCTAGAGGGGCCTAGTGCAAGAGGAGAGCCCCGCCCCTCCCCAGCTCGCCCCGCCCACAGCCTCCTGCAGCCCCTCCCCTCTGCTTGGTGTAGTGCAGAGCCCCCAGTGGTTCCAGGCCTTGCTAAGCAGGGAAGGGAGGGTGCGAGGGGTCCGGAGGGAGAAAGGCGGATCAGAGGTTTTACTTGAAAACAAGCTCCATCCCTTTTCTATATTTATAAGAAGAGAAGGTTCTAAGCAGAGCAGCACGACCCAGGTGTGTGTGAATGGAGACGACCCTTTTCTCTTCTTCAAGTTTATTTTGTTTCTGTTCTTGTTTTGTTTAAACAAAGTTTTGTTTTGTTGTTTATTTTACCTTTTTTTCTTTTCTTTTTTCTTTTTTTCTTTTCTTTTCTTTTTTTTTTTTTTTTTTTTTTTTTTTTTTTTTTTTTTTTTTTTTTTTTTTTTTTTTTTTTTTTTTTTTTTTTTTTTTTTGTAGCAAGAACTAAAATAAGAAATAGAAAAGCTGTTTTTCAGGCTGACGGTCCTGTTGAGGGTAGCGAGACCTTGCATGATAGAGTAGGCGTCCTAGTGTCCGTGAGGTCGGTGAGTCTGTGTGCGTCCTGTGTCATCAGTCAGGCACTGTTCGGCTTTGTTGGTTTTGGTTTTTACTTTCTGGTTTTGTTTTCTGGTTTTGTTTTTTTGTTTTTTCATGCAAGGGCAAAAAAAAAAATCTTTGTACCTGGGGAAAACAACTTTTTTTTTTATTAAAAAGGAAAATAAAAGATATTGAGGTCTTCCTAGTGTTACTTAAATTAAGATCAAGGTAAGAAACATTGTAAAAATTACAAAAGTGCTATTTGTTTCCTAAAACAGTGATTTTTATTAAAAAGGTGTCAGAACTGGAGAAAATGCTGTGTAGTTACAGTTTTTTAGCACAGAGCCTACTGATCCTGATGACATTTTGCTGTGTTGTGTCTCTAGATTGGTGCGCCAGTCTCCTGCAGGGCTGGGTCCTCCCCCTCCTCCCTCCTCCCTCCTCCCTCTTCCCTCCTCCCTCCTCACAGACTTGCTGTCTCCTTGGTGCAGGGATCTCATCTCCTGTGTTTGAAGCCAAAATGGAATGTGCATAGTGTCAGGGCGTCCCCACAGTCTCAGACCTTGCTAGAACGCAGGCTGATGCCCACCTAGACCTTCCCTTGGTGCTGCTCTGTCTTACAGCCACCAGCATTCCTTACGCCTTGGGGGCCCCTCGGGGGACTGACCAGTGAGGCTCCTCACTGCCTGTATTCTCGGCCTCCGGGAGGGTATAAGAAGCAGGCTGGCTGCATCAGAGGGGAAATGCTTTGAGGGTCTGTATGTCTCTTAAGAGCCCAGGTAGCCTTCAAGTCCATCTTGCGTTGAAGAGAGAGGTCTGAAGCTCTAGCGGGCCTCTGCCTGCTAGCCCCAAGGTCAGAGTTCACTCCCATTCCACTCTCTCACATGCTTCCTGGGTGTTCCCGGGCTAGAATCACTATGCTTGCCTTGTGTGGCCTAGTGTAGACTTTTCTTCTTGGAAAAATGGGGTTCTGAAAGGCTCTCTACTCATCTCCCCCACAATACCATAGGGAACGGAACTCTACGAGACCATGCTCCCAGTGGAAATCCTTATCTGTTCCATGTCCTTGAGTGAAGGGACAGAGGCCTAGGCTCTGCCCCCAGGTCTGAAAGAAGCATCTCTCTGAGCCCGCCAGGCTCCCAAGACTAGGAGTAGCAGGAAAGACCCCTTTGCTTCTTCCTTGCCCAGTTAGGTCCAGGGAAAATGAGCTGGATCCTGACTGAAATACAGCAGACAAGAGGTGCTTGTGAGAGCGAGCCAGGCCCATCCACACCAGCCACCCCATTCACTTGCCAGCGTTTGAGAAGAGGGCGGGTAGTCTGGCCACACAGGCCTCAGCCTCAGGCCTCTGGCTTCAGGTTGACTGAGGGGAGCAGAGAAAAGCCCTCTTTTCTTATTTAGGAACTAAGATGCTGTCTAGTTAGTGGATGTTGGAGATGCCTGGACTAGTTGGATCTTTGGCACAGGATCAGAGACCAGCTGCAGGCTGATATCCTGTCTCGGCTCCCCCAACCTGCCAACCCCCTGTTGGACTTGTCTGGGCCCATAGGCTGAGGCTTGGCACACACTGCCTACCTGTGATGGGAGAGGTTGACAAGCCATCAACAATCACTACAGGCCTTTGCTCCAGAAGAGCTGCTGGTGGCAGCACGGACCCGAGCAGCATAGGCTCCCATCTTCTGATGTTTGGAAATGAGTTGCTTTGAGTCAACTGGAGTGAAGTAAAAAAAAAAAAAAAAGTAACCTGCTCCAAGCCTCCACGGTGGGCCCTGCCCCGTCTGTCTACTTGCCCTTACCTCTGTCAGCACAGAGCTCCTCTCTGTCCCTTTAGACCTGTGCGTACCTAGGACCACCTGGAACATACACACACGCTGCCCCGCCGGAGCCACCTCCAAGCTCCCATCCTCCCTCCCCTACCTGCGTGTGTTGCTCTTACAGCCACATGTGTAAGGCTCGCTAGCATGGCAGTCACTGTGGAGGGCCTTGGACTGGAGGGCCTTGGACTGGGAGTCCCCTTGTCCCTGGGGTCAGGCTGGCAGGTGCTGGCTGTAGAGGTCAGCACCATCACCTTCCTCCCCTGAAGGGTCCTTCCTCTTTCTTTCTGAGCCACTGTCTTGTCTGCCTCCGCTGAGCTTGACCAGTTCTTGTTTTTCCCTTGCTTGTCTGGCTTTGGGAGGTAAGGCTGCTAATGGCGCCCTTCAAGAAAGTCTCAGAAGCAGTCCCTGAATGGCTTTACCTGAGTGGGGCCTGCCTCTACAGCCAGTAACAGCCACAGGCAGCTTCCAGCCGGCCCCCATCTTAGTGACTGGCATCCTCTTAGGGGTACCTCTCCTGCTGCTGCTTCTTGTCTCGTGCCCATCAGGCAGTGGTAAGGTACATGTGTACCCAGCACTGCCCGAGCGACTGTGTCTCCAGCTGTCTGTCTACACCTACAGCTGCCTCTCTGATGCTTCCTCTTGGGGCTATTGGAGCCTTCTTGACTCTCCCCACCAGCCCCCTCGCACCAGCTCACAACCTTTAAATGGTCTCTTCCCTTTAGGCCCTCCTTTGGTATGGACCTTACCTAACTAAAGGGCTGAACTCTTGAGGACATTCCTCCCAGGGGCAGGAGTAGGACGGACCAGTGGTCCTCCTCCGGACACTGGGTTCTCCAGACCCCATTGCTTCTGTTGAATGCGGGCTACTTTGCTCTGTGTAAATGACTGTGGACCTTGTCCCACCCCACATCCCAGCACCCCTGGCAGAAAACAGGAGTATCAATCACTTCTCATCTTACCTTCAGCTGGTGCTCCTGGTCAGCTCCTCCCCGAGAAGGAATTGGGTGACCCCGGGGAAGATTCCGCTGGTCCTCCCCAGGGAATGAAGAGTCCCACCCGGCAGCCTTGGCCCCTGCACCCCTCTCCAGTGTTCTTGCTCTTAGCCCAGGGTGAGTTGCAGTCAGGTGGGTGGGCTGAGCAGACCAGAAGTCAGCAAGCTCCACACATAGAGCCAGCCAGACCCAGTCCTGTCTGTGTCCATGCCCTTTGTGATTTCAGTCTTGGTAGAATTTGTATTTGGAGTTTTGTGCTTCAAAGTTTCTGTTTCGTTTGTTTGGTTTTTGTTTCGAGGGGGTGGGGGGTACAGAGCAGCCGATCAATTTGTATTTATTTATTTTAACATTTTACTAAATAAAGCCAAATGAAGCCTCTTGTCCTCTTGGTGTTGAGTTTGGGGCTCGGGTGGGAAAGTGTGCACAGGAATCCCCACTTCCAGCCTGTGGCCCTCGAGGGGTCAGACAGCCCTGGAACTCTGGCTGGAGTCTCCTCCCACCAAATGATGCCCGGTGATGCCCTCAGACCCTAAAGAGCCTGTGCTTCCCCAGCCAGAGCACAGAAGCAAAACAAAAAACAAAAACATGCGTTTTAAAACTTCATTGTGGCTGGGCAGTGGTGGCGCACACCTTTAATCCCAGCACTTGGGAGGCAGAGGCAGGCAGATTTCTGAGTTCGAGGCCAGCTGGTCTACCAAGTGAGTTCCAGGACAACCAGGGCTACACAGAGAAACCCTGTCTCGAAAAACAAAAAAAAAAAGAAAGAAAGAAAGAAAAGAAAAACTTCATTGTGGGGCTAGACTTTATTGAAATGTCTCGGGAGAAATGGGGACCTGGGTTGGTCCCCAGCACGTACAAGGTGGCTCACGATCACCTATGCTTCCACTTCCAGGGGATCTAAAGCCCTCTTGCCACATACATATAGGCAAAATACACATAAGATTAAAAAAAAATTAAAAATTTTTATTATGTAAGAGAATTAGAACTAGCCCCAAACCAGCTGAGGCAAAGGAGTGCTGGAGCCCAGTGTGGAACAGCACAAGGACCCAGGAACCCCACAGATGCTCCACTCTGCCCCTTCTGACAAAAACTTTAAATAATTTAAATAGCAGTAAGGGTGGGCACCCACCAGGGTTCTCCAGCCTCTACAGGGAATGTGTAAGCCATAGATAGGGCAGCCGGGCAAGCTCAGGCCCGACTTCTGGCCTGCTGCAGGGCAGTGAGGTATTTCAGGGCTGCAGACCCATAGCGCCTAGACAAGTCCTGGTGGAACTCCTCCTTGAGGGCCTGGAGACAGTTGCGGTAGGTGGGGCTGGAGCGGAAGCGGGAGATGTCCAGACTTGGAGCGTGGGGCAAGTGGATAGAGAAGGCCTCAGGAAGTACCAGGAATTCATATTCCTGTAAGAATGGGGACAGAAGCCAGGGCTGAATTGGGGAGGCAGAAGTAGGGCCGAACTGGAAGCTTGTGCCATAACCCACAAGGAAGGAAGGGGCAGATCACAGCCAGGGCATTAAGGTGCCCTCCTTACCTGAGCATCCAACTCTATGATGTGGGCCACCTTGTTCCAGCCAAATCCCACAAAGCGAGGATCATAGCGGGGACAGTCATGGGGTACCACCACGTAGGGCTCATAGTCGGCTGACCACTGCACACGGTATGGTGCCTGGGCTTCCCGCCAGCGGGAATAGTCTGTGGACAAGTGACCCTGTGGCCACTCATGGTACCTGTGTAACAGAATCAGGTGGGAGCAGGGAGGAGTTTGTGAGCTCAGGGTGCCCCAGCATGGGAACGGCAGGGCAGAACCTGGCCTCTCTTACCTAAAGGTGTGAAGGGAGCCGGCATCCAGTAACGTCAACAGCTCTGCCTTAGAGTTTGGGAAGCTGAACCGGTAGTGTAGGGTCTCAAATGCAGGCACCACCAAAGCAGTCTTCCGCCGACTGTCCAGCTCCAGCTGCTCGATAGAGGCCCTGGGGAGAGAGGCGTGAGGGCACTCATACCAGGGGCCTTACCCTCTGCTGAGCCCCAGCCTCACCTTCCAGGTAGCCTTGCCACATAAAAACCGCTGTTTGAAACAGGACATTATTACCTCCGTGACCCAAAGAAAAGGCCTAAGATAAGCCCTCCATTTTGTGGAAACCACTGAGCCCCAGAAAGAAACAGGGACACAACAACCTAGGGTTCCCAAAATATCCTGACCATCACAGTGTATACCCCCCACCCTCCAGGCCCACCTGAGGTAGTTGTAGAGGGAGTAGGCAGGTAAGAAGTCAATATCACTGAGGAAGACGTAGGGTGTGAGAGCCTGGGCCAAGGCCACATTGCGGAGCTGGTTGACTGGGTAGAGAGGACCGTCCCGGTACACTACATGGTAGGCCACATCCTTCCTCACAGAGAGCACAGGAGACGTTTCCACGAAGTGAAGGAATTGTTGAGCCTCTTCATCCATCAGGTACAAGGCCAGGCTCATGGGGCCTGGCCAGTGCTTGCACAGGGCTTCCAGCATCTGCAGCCTGAGGTGAGGTGGGTCGTCAGCCCTATGTGGCCACGTGCGCACAAAGGCCCAGGGATGGCTGGGACTCTTCCCCAGAGTTAGCTGCTGAAAGGCTCCCTCCTGTGATTAAGCACCTTACAAGCACACAGAGCTGGTCTTTTTTTAATCCTCACAACTACCCCTAGGAGGGTGCATCTACATTTGACAGCTGAGCAAACTAGGAACCCGAAATATGGACGCTTATTCATGGTTCCCCAACACTGAACAAGGGCAGTTCTAGGCATCAGAGAGAGACGTCAAAGCCCAAGCTTTCCCCACCATATCCAATGTCTCCAACTTCTGGGACCCTCCCAGGGACCGGCAGCTCACTACCACACCATCAAGCTACCAGATAAAATCGTTCTCTCAAATCCTCAGTCTCCGCCTATGCAGTGCTATCCGAGGCTACCCTTCACACCCTCACCGGTCCATAGAGAGCTGGGCCACCAAAGTGACATCGTGAGGCTGGGGAGGTGGTGGCTGGTGGGGCAGGAAGGTGATGTGCACCCGGTGCACAGTGAGCTGCTGTTGGCGGAACTCAAAGCAGGGCTCTTCCTCATCCAGCTGTGCTAGGGCCTGTTGCAACTGAGCAGGATTCCAGGAAGGAAAGAATGACATGCCTTCCAGTACAGAGGGGCAAGACCTTCCAAAGGCAAGCCAGCATGGACCCATCTCACCTGCTCGGCCCCAGGAGGGAACTGGTTGGGGCATCCAAAGAGCTCTCTACGAAGTAGCTTCCCATCATACCCCAGGAAGGTCAAGTGCAGATTACGGAAGAATTCCGCATGCTTGTTCTTCACTCGAAGCTTCTTTGGTGAATTCCAGTGGATCACCTGGACATTTGGGAGGTATCAACAACAGTCGGTCTGTGTGCCTCGGGCCCCTGCCCTGTGCCCCATGCCCCGCCCCCTCCGTCCTGCTGACTTTGAGGTCAGCTGCTTCCAGGTAGCAGCGCTCAGCCCGAGTGTGGTCTGACAGCTGCACGTTCCAGACACAGGGCAGGGGGTGCACCAGATGGGGGTGCTCCTTGATGACCGCATTGAAGATGTCCTAGGCAGTAAGGGCAACAGCTCTGCCTTAGAGTCCACATCTCAGTCCCCAGCCCTCCCCTCAGTTCTGCTCCCACAGATCCCCCCCATACCTGGTCAGCCAAGGAAGTGGCCATCAGAGTGAGCAGCTCTCGTTTGGCAGTCAGCTTCCACATCTGCTCCCAGCCACTTTGCTGGAGCCTGTCCAGCCACAGCAGGATCACACCTGCCAGCAGGGAGAGAGGTTGCCATGGCCACCGGGGACATCCGGATCCATCCCAACTCTTTTGAAATGTTCTTTTTGTAGTATTGGGGGGGGGGAGCCTGGACCCTCTTACATTCAAGACAGCCTACCACTGAACTATACCCGCCAGCCGCTTTTTAAATTTTATTTTGAGGAACTAAAGAGATAAATACATGATTAAGAACACTTGTTGCCAGGCATGGTGGCACATGCCTTTAATCCCAGCACTTGGGAGGCAGAGGCAGGCAGATTTCTGAGTTTGAGGCCAGCCTGGTCTACAGAGTGAATTCCAGGACAGCCAGGGCTACACAGAGAAACCCTGTCTCAAAAAAACAAAAAAACAAAACAAAACAAAAAAAGAACACTTGTTGCTCTTGCAGAGGACCCAGGTTTGAGCCCCGGAACCCACATGGTGATTCACAGCCCTCGTAACTCTTTTCAGAGGATTTGGTGCCCTCTCTGATCTCCATTGGTTGTAGGCATGAATGCAGTGCACATACATACATGCAGACTAAACTTTTGTACACATATATCTTTTTTTTTTTTTAAGATTTATTTTATTTATTATATGTAAGTACACTGTAGCTGTCTTCAGGCATTCCAGAAGAGGGCGCCAGATCTCATTAAGGATGGTTGTGAGCCACCATGTGGATGCTGGGATTTGAACTTATCACCTTCGGAAGAGCAGTCGGGTGCTCTTACCCGCTGAGCCATCTCACCAGCCCCCACATATATTTTTTTTAAAAATACTATTTTGGGGGCTGGCGAGATGGCTCAGTGGTTAAGAGAGCCAACTGCTCTTCCAAAGGTCCGGAGTTCAAATCCCAGCAACCACATGGTGGCTCACAACCATCCGTAATGAAATCTGATGCCCTCTTCTGGACAGCTACAGTGTACTTACATATAAATAAATAAATAAATCTTTAAAAAAAATACTATTTTGAAATAGGACCTCACTAGGTCTCTCCGACTGGCCTGAGACTTGCTATCTTCCTGCCTCAGCCCCCACCCCCGGCCCCCCAAGACGAAGCACCAGACCAGGCTGCAAAGTCTGAATTGTACAGGCAGTCACCTAACAATGCTTTGGTCAACACTATAAAGCATACACTACAGATGGTACATGATTAAATGAAACAAGTCACCAGCTAGCGCTGGGGTGTGTGGCTCAGTCGTAGTGCGTATCTGTCATGCATAAAGCCCTGGCTTATGGCTCCCGCTTGGCATAAACCAGGGAGCATATACCTGTAGTCCCCACACTGGGGAGACAAAGGCAGGAGGATCAGAAGTTCAAGGCCATCCTTGGGTACATAGTTAAGTTCAAAGACAGACTGGATGCATGAGTCCTTGTCAAACCAACCAACCAACCTGCTTCTTCTACCTAGTACGTTTCCTCCATGCCTTTTTCAGTTTCAGCTATACAGACACTTGCCATTGATACAGCTGCCTGTCAGTAGGCACTCTACCCAGTAACATGCCTGGTGTTCCCAGGCCACACCACAGCCTGGAGAAGAGAAGGCTAGCCCATCTGGATGTTTGCACAGGAACAAAATTGCCTAATGGCAAATCCCTCAGAATATGTCCAAACTGTTAACACAGAACTATATTTTCTGATGGTTCAGTCACAAATGCCCATAATTCCCTTGGGTAGAGAGGAGCTGTATATACTCCTCAGCTCACAGAAACCTCCCCACATCAGGGTTATCTCAACTCTTCCCATTATATAGATGGGAAAACAGAGTCTCAAAGGGAACAAAGAGCTGGCACCACCATTTGGTACAAACACAAAAGGTGGGTGAGTTCTCTTCACCCACGGTCTGGTCCAAAGCCCTCTTTTGGGAGGGCTTCCTAGCATTCTGTGCCCACCCGCCCCTGAAGCCCACAGCCCACCCGATCCTGCCTCTCTCACCACTGTCCCACCTGTGTTAAATCCCCTGCCCAAGGCAGGCCAGGGCCTATGGTTCTTCCAGAGGTTTCCCAGGTACCAGTCGCTCTGGTTCTCCACGAGACCGACCACCTGCTTGTCTGGGAGGGGAGGGAGGGAGCTGCCTGGGGATGTGGGTTCATGGCTCGTCCAGAGCAGTGGCCTGGGGAAGCTGAGGAAGGGGCAGGCTAGGGCAGGGTTGCAGGTGTCTCACCAGAAAAATTACCAAAGAGTGCCCAGAGCTCCATAATGTCAGAGGAGAAAGTGACATCGGTATCCAGGACGATGACGCGGGCCAGGCTGCGAGGCAGGATGCTGGGAAGTACTAGCTTCATTAGCCCATAGAGGCCAGAGTAGTGCTTGTTGGGGATCCAGGAGACCAGGGGCTGTCCAGAGGGGGGGGAGAACATAGCAAGTGACACAGCTGGACGTGGCCATCGCCCCCCCCCCCAAAGGAAGAAAGATTTCAGCTCCAGGAAGTCTGGTAGGACAGAGTCTCTCCTCTCCCACCACCCACTGTTGGAAGGAAGAAGAGGGTGAGCCTAGCTGAGCAGGAGCGCAGAGGGGAAGAGTCCTTCCTGCCTTGAGTTCTTCAGCATCATAGAAGCTGACCACCACCGCGGGCACCATCCATGTTCGGAAGAGCGTCTCCAGGATGTTTCTGGCTACAGCATCAGTTATCAGGTGGAGGTGCAGCGGATTTTTCCTTTTGGATGGAGAAAGTTAGCCTGACATGGCTGTGGGGGAACAATACAGGATTTTCCCCACAGGAGGAAGCCCTGTCTCCTACAAGGCGCTCTTGGCAATGTTCTGATGGTCCCCTTCATAAGAAAGAAAACTTCAGTTTCCTCAGCATAGATGAGGAAACTCAGAACAGTGGGGCCTTGTTATGGGCAGGCTTTTGACCCTCATCCAGGCCTGTCTGTACCTGTAGAATAGCAGGGACTTCATTAGGGTAATGATCTCTCGGCTGGAGTTGTATCCCGCACACACGATAGCCACATGCAACATCTGGGGAGGGGACACCTAGGTCAGCAGCGGCCCTCAACTTCTACTACCTAGCTTAGCCATCCTGGTCTAGAACAGTGTAGCCCCACCTGGCATCCGAGCGGAGGTGGGAATGGGGGGAAGGGGTATCTAGATGCAACGCCTCAATTTCATAAGTGAGGAACAGGAGTGGAGGGCGTGCGTTGCAAGCGTCCTCAGGTATCCCAGCTGGGTAGCCACATGTCAGGTGCTGTGGTTCCCACAAATGCCCAGATGGTTGGACTGGGGGCCAGGAACCTCAGGGATGGCAGCACTTGGCACAACTACCTCGCACTTGGGTGGCAGTAGAAGCTGCGGGCTGGAGGCTGAGCGGTTGCGACTCCCGTACGGGTCTTCATCGAGGGTAGCAGTTGTGCCTAGTCCATCTGAAAAGACACGTGGTGTGAACAGGCAGCGGTCACACAGGGTCCCTTCTTCCCCTGCCCAGCTTAGGCGCTTACACTCCGGGTCCCGGCCGAACAGGAAGAAGCCAACCACTAGCAACAGCAGCAGCAGCACCGCGGCCCCCATTGCCCGGGGGCGCCCTCGGGGCAGCATGACTGTGGGACTCAGGGCGGGGCGCGACCCCGGGCTGCGGGCTCCATCACCGACCCTGCGGACCAAGGACCATAGCAAGATGAGCACTGGACTGCGGGGCCCGACGGCTGCTCGCCCAGCCGTACGCAGCAGCCGCTCTCACCTGCTCCAGTGGCTCCGGGAAGGCCCTGTTCCTCCTGCGACTGCCCTGCAGTCAGGTCCCGGACAAAATCGCGAACTAGCCCCGCCCCCAACCTGGGCTCAGGTTTCACCTTTGCTTGGCTGAGCTGGAAGGGGCGGGGAGACCCCCGGCAGGGCCCCGCCCCTGCACCGCACGGTCTGGGAACCTTCAACCCCTTTTAGGGTGGTTTTACACCACGGCACGGGGAGGGCTGAAGGCTTTGGGGACAGCTACCCAGGGTGGTTCTGTGCCCACTACCTGCACCCTCCTGGCTCTGGGACCCCATTCCTAAGGGGAGGAACCGATGACCCTCAAAGAATTGGCAAACACACCGCGGAAGTCTGGGAGGCTGAGGTTAGTGGGGATAGGCTAGGAATGTCCGGCCCAGAGGTTAGGGACACCTGCTCAATTCGACGACAGGAGGCTGGGCCTTCTGGGGACACCTGTAGCCTGCACACGTCCTCCCTGGCCCTTAGCCCTACCCAGAAGCAGACTGGAAGATGCGGGCACTGTGCCCTTTTGAAGGCCACCTCCCCTCCTGCTGGCAAAGAGTCTCTTTGCCGCCCGGGCAGGGCCAGGCATCCCCCACCCTTGTCTAGAAAGCTGTGATTGTGCTGGCCTCCAAGGCCTGGATTTCTTCCTCCCTTTTCTCTCCACCCCTCAGCGGGCCTCCGGCACGCCTTTTGCCCCGTAGGAGTGCAGGGAGCTCTGGACTGTGAAGGAGACCCGCCACGGTCGGTTGAGCCCAGACTGAGTGCCGGCTCTGAGCTAAGTGTTTGCCAAGTCTTTGCTCAGGTAATCCTCACATCACCCGGAGGACACAAGTTGTGATTGTCCCTGAAGAGTGAAAGGAACCTACCTATATAGCCTTTGGCTACTTGCTAGGCAGGCAGCCTTTTACTGCTCCTGTAGGCTCCCAGCTGTGCTGGCTTTCTCCGTCTCCCCCAAGGGTCTTCTACCTCAGGACCTGCCCCTGCCCTCCCTCGTGGAATGTACTTTTCTCTACATCTCTTACTTATTTTCCCAGGTCCTCAAGGGAAGCTGAAGTTGCCTGTTTGTTCTGGGAGGTAGCCCCCACCTCCCACACCTCCACATACATTCCAGGCGTTCTGTGTGTGTATAGAAACTGGGTGGGAACTTGGACCTGCCCTTTAAGGTAAGGGCTTCACCAGCAGCTCAAGCTGGGCCTTTTAGCGGGAAGGTCCAGTTGTATGAAGGGAGGCCGATCCATCAACAGTAGCCTGGGGCTGGCTCCTCCCTCGAGTGACCGGAATGCCTTTCTCTGGGAGATGGGGGATCAGCCTGTAGGTCCATAGAGGTTGCTATGGAAACCGAAAGCCACCTCTTGGACTTTTAGGAATTAAGAGAAAACCCTGGTGTGCAGGGCTTTGAGTCCTGGTGCTCCATTGTTATCCTCAGCCTGCTGTGCAGTTGGAATCTGGGTCAGGGGTGGGTGAGAGTGGCCCTCAACCCAGAGCAATGGTTGTGGGAATCAAAACGGGAAAGAGGGAGCACGGAGGGTCACAGGCAGAGCCTAGACCAAGGTAAATCTTCCATAAAGAGAGGTGAGCTGGTGGAGATACTGCCTCTGTCCATCCCACTTGGGTCACTCATGTGGTTCCTGTCGAAACTTCAGCACTGTGGGTGGGGTGTGAAAGGGAAGGGCAGAAAGATCTGCTGGACCTTCAAGAAGCCCTTTGGTAGTCTTCCGAGGAAAGGAAAGCCCAAGTGAGCCTAGTCCTTAGGAACCGAGACAACCCCGCTCCCGCCCCCATTTGAGCCAGCTCTTCCCAGGGCTTTACTTTGTGACCTTGGACATGTCCTACACCCTCTCTAGGATTCTGCTGTCCTCATCTGGGCCTGTCCAACTGGTCTTACTTCTCCCCGTGGTTTGAGGACCCAGCACAATTTATCCCGAGGCCTTTGCAGCCCAGCCTTGCCACTAGGTCCAGGCAGGAATCCAAAAGGGAGGGGCCTCCTTCCAGCCTGCCAAGCCTGCGCACACCTCTGCTCTTTGTCTCTGGAGCCTAATCAGCCTCCAGATCTAGAAGAAAAAAAAAAATTTTTTTTTTCAAGCAGTTCTGTTGCTGCCAGCCTGGGCCCAGTCCCCTCTCCTGGAGGGGGGGTGGTGTACTACTCTGTCCCCCGGGGGGGCCTCCTCTTTCCTTCCCAGAACAAAAGACCATCTGATGAAATCTTGCACCTAAGTACTTGCCGGCATGCACACACAAGTACAAACACACCTTCACTTCAGCTGCAGCAGAGGGATGGAGGAGCGGCCCGAAAGGTAGTAAACTCATTGACTTCCTGAGGCCAATTCCTAAGCCAAGCTTGCCTCATCATGTCATTCTAGGCTAGAGGACATTGCCAGAGAGGCCTTTTGGTCAGGGCCTTGCTGTGCTACCTAAAAATAAGTGGTTGGGCCTCCTTGGGTTTCATCTATGGAAGAGTTCCCACCAATCCGACAAGGTTGATGTATGACTTATTTTCTCATGGATGTGACAAAAGAAACACCTGGCGGAGTAAGCTTAAGTGGGTATTTATTTTGGTTCACAGTTACGGGGTACAATGCATCAGTGGGGAAGCCGTGGTTTCCGAAGAAGCCAGAGGCAGCTGGCCACATTGTTATCCACAGTCAGGAAACAACAGGGAGACAGCGCAGGTGCTCAGCCTGCTTTCTCCTTCCTTCTGCTCAGGACTCTAATCCAAGCTATAAGGATACAAACATCCAGACCTAAGCCACTGGATTCAGTGTTTCTGGGAATACAACCATGGATGTGTTGCCATAAACTCTGAGCTTTGTTGCTACAGTGATTCCAAACCCACCAAGCCGACAATGAAGATGGAACTATCACAATTGCCAGTAGGGTGAGGAGCATGTGAGGCCTGAGGACAGTGAAAAACGACTTTCACAGTTCCCATACCACAGGCTCTTCTGAGGCTCAGGGCACCTTTCCTTGAATCTTTGCTGACACTGACACTGGTTGGCAACAATGTGAGAGTGGCTCCACGTGGATCAAAGAAAGGGAAGGAAATGGTGGCAGGTTGGGACTTCCTGGTGAGTGTGCTGCTGAAACCTGCTGGCTCTGGCTCAGGCTAACGCAGCATTCCAATCACGACCAGACACAGCAGGCACTTTAAAAATTAACTTCGATTTGATTTTTAAAAACGATGTGTTACTCTAGCCCAGCCTAACCTGGAACTCACTCACTACATGGGAGAGGCTGCCTTTGAACTTGCAGCCATCCTCTCGACTTTGCCTCCCGAGTGCTGGAATTACTTACAGGAATGTGGCACTATGTCCAGCTTTTGATTTTAAAATTTATTTCAGGCTGGAGAGATAACTCGGGTTAAGAGCACTGACTGCTCTTCCAGAGGTCCTGAATTCAATTCCTAGCAATCACATGGTGGGTCACAACCATCTGTAATGGGATCTGACACCCTCTTCTGGTGTGTCTGAAGAGAGCTACAGTGTACTCATATACACTTATAATAAATAAATCTTTAAAAAAATATTTCATTGTATGCATATGAGGGTTTTTTTGTTTTTCTTTTTTTTAAAGATTTATTTATTTATTTATTTATTTATTATATGTAAGTACACTGCAGCTGTCTTCAGACACTCCAGAAAAGGGTGCCAGATCTCCTTACAGATGGTTGTGAGCCACCATGTGGTTGCTGGGATTTGAACTTAGGACCTTCAGAAGAGCAGTCGGGTGCTCTTACCCACTGAGCCATCTCACCAGCCCTTTTTTGGTTTTTCGAGACAGGGTTTCTCTGTGCAGCCCTGACTGTCCTGGAACTCACTTTGTAGACCAGGCTGGCCTCGAACTCAGAAATCCGCCTGCCTCTGCCTCTCAAGTGCTGGGATTAAAGGCGTGCGCCACCACGCCTGGCTGCATATGAGTTTTGCCTACATGTCTTTATGTATATTCACGTGCGTGCCTATAGAGATCGTAAGAAGGCACTGAATGCCCTAAAACTGCAATTAAGTAGGCTTGAAAGCCATCATGTCGGTCCTCCGCAAGAACAAGTGATCTTTTACTCCAAGGCATCTCTCCAGCATCATGACCAGCTTTTTAAAAGATTTTTAAAATGAGGTAGGGTTTCTTTGTGTACCCCTGGCTGTCCTGGAACTCACTCTGTAGACCAGGCTGGCCTCGAACTCAGAAATCCGCCTGCCTCTGCCTCCCAAGTGCTGGGATTAAAGGCGCGAGCCACCACTGCCCGGCTAAACAAGCATTTCTTGACCCCTGAATCCATCTCTCCAGCTCCCTAATGAGAAATTTTATTAGTGCTTTACTAATTGTACAAAACAATGTGCTTTGCCTCTTGTGCTGGCACATGCCTTTAATCCCGGCACTTGGGAGGCAGACGTAGGCAGATCTCTATGCATTTGAGGCCAGCCAGCGGTTCACAGTGAGATCCTGTCTCAAAACATGCAAACCAAAATAATGAGCTTCATTATGACATTTTCGAATATGCACAAAATATAGTGGATGGGCGTAAGTGGGCATATTCTGTCCTTGTCTGAAGATAAAATCTGGTAGGGTATTAAATAAATGTTTATTACAATTCTTTGTATACCATAAATTCGCGGGCGGAGTCCACAACGGCGCCGATTTGCCAAGCCCCCTCTTCCCACAGCCAATCAACTGCCTCCCAGGAGCGGTTCCCTCCCTCCACTTCTGCAGCATCTTGACTCTAGCAGCATTATAGCTCAGTCCAGGAATGGATCCTTAGGAGTATCCACCTACCCTTGGAGGCCAGCTGAGAACCTGGAGGTGCATCCAAGGGCCAGAAAACGCTGGGATTCATTCCGAGTTCCAGGTCCAAGTCAGGCCCAGATAATTTGGTAGATGAGGAAACCCGAGGTGCAGATCAGGGAAGCTAGTGCGCAGCGGGGTCGTCCCTAAACGGAGAGCAGGAGGATAGGCCAGGGTATTCTCCAAGGAGGGAGTCATCGGGTACGGGTTTTGGGGGTCCACGTGTTCTGAAGGAGCTGGAGCCGAAGCCACTGTTCTAAATCTGCTGGTTAGGCTTGCCCCAGTTTCCCCGGCACTGGTTTCTGTGAAAAACTGGAGACTGGCGGCTGCTGAGACCTATTAACGACAGTTTCAAGGTTCCCTGTGCCTTAAATCCCAAACTCTGCTTCCCGACCCTCCCGTTCGAGCTCTCGGCGATCTACTGAGAAAGTCTGAGGCTCCGTAGTACCTTCTCTAGTATGAACTGATCAGCCTGCCGGCAAGTTGTAACTACGCAGGCGCCAAGACAGCCAACCAAGGAGGCTGCAGATCGGGTGCCGGAGGCTCTAGGGAGCTTCAGGGCGGAGAGAGAAGGAGCCAATGGCTGGAAGGAGGGCGGGTGGGAGCTCCCGGTCGCGGGGAGGAGGCGCTAGAGATGGGGTGAAGGGGCGTTCAGGGTCTTCGTGCGTCTAAGTCGTCCTGGGCTGCGGAAGTTGAGCAACCAGGAGGCGGGCTTAGGGCCGGAAGCAGGAAGGAGGGCTCTGGCCGCTTGGCGCCGCTACCAGCCTTGCTGTCGGCCGGTGGGACTGTCGGTGGCCAGAGCAGGATGGAGAAGCTGCGGCTCTTGAGCCTCCGCTACCAGGAGTACGTGACTCGTCATCCAGCCGCCACGGCCCAGCTGGAGACGGCTGTGCGGGGCCTCAGTTACCTGCTGGCAGGTGCCACACTGACCTTTGACCCATTTCTTGGGGACTCTGACCCAGGAACCCTATGGCCCTTTCCCTGCTGACCCAGGGTAGGGGTCGCGGTGCTTCAGTTCTGTCTGGGTTCCTGTGGGGTAGAGGAAACTAGAGAACCCAAAGCCGCAGGGTAAAACAGACGCTCACCAACGCCTTCTATACCTTCTTCCCTAGGTCGCTTCTCCGATTCACACGAGCTGTCTGAGCTGGGTGAGTTGGACTCTGGGCTGGGGAGGGAGAATGCTTCCAGCGAAACCTTGACTGAAGGTCCTGAGCTTCCCTCTAGATCAGCTGTCCATCGCCCAAGACACTTGGTGTCCCCAGAGTCGGGCGACCCGTGAGGGCTTTGACTGGCTCCTCACTCCTGGTTTTGCTTAGGATTAAGCAACTTTCCTGACCTTGCTAGTTCATCAGACCTATGAGTATGAGAAGGGCACTGTTCTGTCTAGCTGAGGGAATAAAATTCAGAAAAGTCCTTGATGTCTGGATCAGTATTCAAATGTCCCGACTGGTAAGGGCTGTGTTTGCTTAGTGGGGGTAGTGAAGATCATGAAAGGATGAGGGAGATTTTGAAAGGTAGGTGTGATGTCACCCTTCAGGGGGGACCATCTGAAGAGAGCAAAGGTGAGGTGGTGCGGCCACACACTTGGCTGTTTGGAATGTGACAGGTAGTTCTGAGCAGCTCAGTAACCAGTGCTGTCCAGCAGAGCAAGGGCTGGCTTGTCACTCCAATCAGCTCATTTCTTACTGGCTCAGATGTCATCGTGGAGAGAATGGGGCTCTGAGGTAGTGGGCGGAGAGACTTGTTGGTTCCCACACAGCCTGTGTGTGGGTAGCTGTGATCGGTAGGGCTCTGGGGTAAGGGTGAGAGGGGTGAAGGCCACAGCAGAGCCGCCCTCTCAAGACCACAATCTGCTTCTCAGTGTACTCCGCCTCGAACCTGCTTGTGCTGCTCAATGACGGGATCCTAAGGAAGGAGCTTCGAAAAAAGTTGCCTGTGGTGAGAACTTTGCCAGGAGCTGAGGGTGGGGAGCTCAGGGACTTGGGAAGAAAACAGTAATGACCGGCGTGTGTGGTACATGTCTCAGAGTGTAAGGCATGTCCACATGAACCTCAGACCAATTGCTGGTTGTCTCATGCATGAAGTTTCTTTGTTTTTCTTTTTAAAAACAAAGCAAAAACAAAAAGAAAAAAGGAAAAAAAAAAAAAAAAAGGCTGGGCGGTGGTGGCACACGCCTTTAATCCCAGTACTTGGGAGGCGAGGCAGGCAGATTTCTGAGTTCAAGGCCAGCCTGGTCTACAGAGTGAATTCCAGGACAGCCAGGGCTAAACAGAGAAACCCTGTCTCGAAAAACCAAACTAAATGGGACAGATGTCTTTTTATTTTAAAGGTTTATTTATTTTACGTATATGAGTACACTTTAGCTGTCTTCAGACACACCAGAAGGGGGCATTCTATCCCATTACAGTTGGTTGTGAGCCACCATATGGTTGCTGGGTATTGAACTCAGGACCTCTGGAAGAGCATCTCTCCAGCCCTCATGCATGAAGTTTTAGAGAGCTAGAAAGGCCTGTCCCAGGCCAGTCAGCCTGGTAGCAGTGGATTTTGGTATTGAACTGAAGTGTTAAGCTTAGAAAGGAGGAAGTCCCCACCTGCTGGAGCAGCCTGCTTTTTCTAAGACAGCACTCGGGGCTAGAGAAGCTCCCTGACCTCTGGGCTTCTTGCAGTCGCTGTCCCAGCAGAAGTTGCTGACATGGCTGAGTGTACTGGAGTGTGTGGAGGTGTTCATGGAGATGGGGGCTGCCAAGGTGTGGGGCGAAGTAGGCCGTTGGCTCGTCATTGCTCTCATCCAGTTGGCCAAGTAGGTTGGGTTGTGGAGGGCAGGACTGAGGTGGGGTGACCCACTCCAGCAATGAGGTGCTCAGCAGAGCAGCCTTGCTACCTGCTTTCTAACTGCTTTCCCCTAACTGCTGTGATCCCCACTCCAGGGCCGTCCTGCGCATGCTCCTGCTGATCTGGTTCAAGGCTGGCATTCAGACATCACCCCCCATTGTTCCACTGGACAGGGAGACCCAGGCCCAGCCCTTGGGTAAGCTGCTTCTCTCCCAGGAGTGGAATGGGGCATGGGACTGCTCTGAGGCTCTGCAGTACATTTCCTGTCAGCTCAGTGCTCATTTATTCTATAAGAAAGAAGAAGGCAAGGTTTGGAGAAAATGACAATTGAAACTTGGGAGTTTATTTATGTTTGAGGTCCTGACAATTAAACCCAGTGGAGAGCTCTACCACTGAGCTACACTCCCATCCCTGAACTTGGGATGTGTGCAAGAGTCCTCCTTTTCTGTTGTGGGCCGCAGGAGCTAGGGATAGCGCATCAGCCCAAGGTAGGTGTCCTGCCAAAATTGTCTTGGGCCTGGTTCTGTATCATGAGCCATATCCTCAAGAGGCAGGGCACCTGGCTGCTTTGGGCCCCTCTGTCAGCATCAAGTCTTCCCCTTATCTTGAAAGACGATAGTGATGTGCCTTCCACATGAACTTGACCACAAGAGATTGAGAGAATGCAGCCTCACAGTCCTATAGCCCCGACAGATGTTGATGGGGTGGGCCCTCTTATCCTTCCAGTATCTTGGAAGCCTAGGCTCTTGGTTGACTGACTGTGAGTGATGATGGCCTCTTCCTGGGCCAGGGTAGGTTCCAGAGTGCTTCCCTCTATGGAAAGGTCTCTGGGTGTGATTCCCTTAGTTGAGCTGCTGCCTGAGGCCAGGCTCTTGGGTTCTGGTAGATCCTCAAGCATTCACTGCGCTCATGTCCTCTGCAGGCTCTGCTAGGAATGTGTCTCTCTTACCTTACGTCCTGTCTATGCCTGCTAGATGGTGACCACAATCCGGGCAGCCAGGAGCCGTCATACGTGGGGAAACGATCACACAGAGTGGTGCGAACCCTCCAGAACAGTAAGTGGAAGATGTAGCTGGGCTGGGCACTAGGTGCTGTGTGAGCCCGTGGGACTGGCTTCTGTCAGCACCCACTCTGGATCCTGGCTCACTGTCCTTATCTTTATGTTCTAGGCCCATCCCTGCAGTCAAGGTACTGGGGAGCTCCTCAGCAGCGGGAAATTCGGCAGAAACAGCAGCAGGAGGAACTGAGCACGCCCCCAACACCTCTGGGGTTGCAGGAGACCATTGCAGAGTCTCTGTATATTGCCCGGCCCCTGCTGCACTGTATCCTTAGCTGTGCTGGAGGCGGGCTGGGGAGGAGCTGAGCTGGACCCTGCACTGCAGATATCCTTGACATCTTGATCGTCAGTGCTCAGCCTGGGCTTATGGGGTCAGCGATCGTGGACACCCTGGCTACTGTCTGGTGTGGTAGATATGACTAGGTGAGAACGGGTGAGGATATGGAGTTCCATGGGGCTCTCTGCTTGCTGTGTGGCCTTTTCCTTCTCAGAGTCATAGGTCATCCTTATCCCTATGTTCCTTCCCCTATAGCCTGAGTCTCCTGAGTGACAGGAAGAACTTGACCCGGAGGGAGCGGCTAGAACTGAGACGTCGCACAATCCTGCTGCTATACTACCTGTTACGCTCTCCGTTCTATGACCGCTTCTCTGAGTAAGGACGGCCTTCCTCGCAGGGTATTCCGTGCTGCATGGAGAGGGCTGGGGTCTGCTGAGTGACTGCTGGTTCTGGTGCTGTTTAGCCTCCAGAGCCACATGGCCTGCCCTCAAAGGGGACAGGCCAGTGTGAGCTTGCATACTTGGTGTTGAGAGACTGCTGACAGCAGGGTACAAGATCTGCAAGGCACAGTTGGTGCAGACTGCCCCTCTTCAGTTCTTTTCTCCATGGGACATCCACTTCTGGAGCAGGCGCTATGCTTCAAAGGGGCTGGGCAACTAAACAGGCCCCAGCTAGGCTGTTACTGTTGGGCCTATCCCACACTGATCACCTTTGAGGATCAGAGCGCATGCATTAGCCAGAGAAATCTCTGAACAAGGCCTGCCAGGGCTCTATGACGTGTACTGGGGT
Source organism: Mus minutoides (assembly GCA_902729485.2). Taxonomy (NCBI): domain Eukaryota; kingdom Metazoa; phylum Chordata; class Mammalia; order Rodentia; family Muridae; genus Mus; species Mus minutoides. The sequence continues at coordinate 461,328 of LR755135.1, read as the reverse complement.
GTCTGAGCAGGAGCTGGGCTCATGTCCTCGCCTGTAAACAGGGACAGTGACGCTGCCCAGCCTATAGGTTGTATAGCGTGCAGTAACCGAATGTGTTTGCCTGTGCTTGATATATAATGACGTGATGAATGTTAGGTCTTGTCCCCCAAGGACTGCTGGGGGTCAAGCCGCAGGCCTCATGCTAAGCAAGTGTTCCCCCCATGAACCACATCTCCAACCCGCCCCAAGTTCTCCTGTGGGAAGTCCCCTATCTTGAACAAGCCTCTCTTTGAGGCAGAGGGGACCTTTTTAGCATTGTCCCCTTCCCAGACCCCCACCTACTCTAAGCATTGGCTTGTGAGGTTTCTGTGTAGCTCGGCTCTTTGACCAGCTTCCTTCCTTCCAGAAACTTCCAGGGTGCAGACCTCACTCTGAGTGGCCCCTAGGAAGCACTGTTGCTGAATACCAATGGTAGGAAGGTAGAAGAGAGGGGAGGGGAGGAGTGTGATGCCTACCAGCTGACAAGCTGACAGCTGGGAACATGAGGTGCAGCTGTGGACAGGTGGAGTGCTGGTGGTCTAGCCTTACGTTGGGTCCATCCTAGTCACTTGTTATCTGAGATGCCTGGTGCTTGGTAAAGGCCTGTAGCTCCTGGTGAGCAGGGAGCCGCGCCGCCCACCCCTCAGCATGCTGTTCTTCTCCCCAATTAGAGCCAAGATCCTCTTTCTGCTCCAGCTGCTTACAGACCATATCCCTGGCGTGGGTCTGGTGGCAAGTAAGTGTGGAAGGACAACATGGTATGGGACGTCCCTGAGGTACAAAGGGCCCATTTCAATGTTTGCTCTGTCCTTTTTTGGTTTGATTAATGGGCAGTCAGGAGTGAACCTGAAATCAGTACTGGGAGGTGACAGTGCCAGGGCTGAAGGTGGCCCATGGAGGTGGGGCTGTGGCCAGAACAGTGCCTGTGTAGGATTATTAGGCCATATCAGGTTGGCAAGCCTCCTTCTCCTGCCTTTGAGACCTGCATATTTGGAGGCAGACTTATCTGGTAAGGCAAGGAGGGGCCTTGGGGCTTGCCTGGGTACCCAGCCATAAAGTAAAACATGCTGAGCATGCTCCCTGGAAACCTGGCAATCTGGGATCCTTGTCTGTGACCCAATCTCCAGCATAGCATCAGAGGCAGGAGATGCAGCAGAGGTGTGGTCCTGAGCTGTTCTGCTGGTGGCACTGTCAGAAAAGGGCACAGGGCAGGGCCAGAGACCTGCCTCCTCTAACCCCACTTCCCTCCATTGCAGGGTCTGGGGCCAGGGGCTTGGCTCCTCTAACCCCCCCCCCTTCCCTCCATTGCAGGGCCACTCATGGACTACTTGCCCTCCTGGCAGAAAATCTATTTCTACAGTTGGGGCTGACAGCCATGCGGGAGCTGGGGCAGAGGGCCATGTGCTGTGCTCTGCTGCTCAGGGCAGGGCCTCTCAGCCCTCCAGTCCCCCAGGCCCCTCTTCTCTAATAAACCTGACTCTGGTAGTGTCCAGCATGTGGTTCTGTGTGGTCAGCAGCTCCTCTCCTGCAGCTCTGCTCTTCAGCCCCAGTCACCACAGCTGTTCCTCTTCACATCTTCCTGGAAGGAAGCCACTGCAGTCTGCTCCTCGTCACAGAGCAGAAGGTCTCTATCAGGTCCAGGGAACTGCTGTTAGCCTTCTCCAGCATGGGTCACCATTTGCCTCAGCTACCTGACTAGATGCTTCAGTCTCACTGGTCCCTGGTGAAGACACGCTGAACTGGGCCATGGATTACCGTAGTCTAACATTCCTTGTAGCCAGGGCCTCCGTTTATCCTTTCCCCTGCAGGGCTGGCCAGCAAGCCCTAGGAGACGCTCTTCTCTACAGCAGGAGATAGAGTGTGACCCTGAGACTGTAAGGAAATGGGCAGAGTCTGGGTGTGTGCCGGAGTTTCCCTCCAGGGCACTTCCCCACAGGCTGACTGCCTCAAGAAGACTGATTGCTGGAGCCGTGCAGGCTACTTGGAGAAGACAGAGGAGGGTCTGGCAGACTGTGTGGGTCTCAGCTCTTCTGTCCTCACTCCTCTCTTCCTCTGCCCTTTCCTTTTAGACAAGAGACTCGAGGGCCTCAAATTCAATGGCAGTCTCATTGTGGGACCATAGGGCTAAGCTGTCACACCTACCTCGCTCCTGTCCTTGTGTGGACTGTTCCCAGCAGTGCTGCCAATGGCCTTTGGAGAGCACTGTCCACACCTGTCCCTCAGGTCTCCCCTCATCCAAGATGCCCTCATAGTCCCAACCTTAACCTGACATGCTTGTCACATGATTCTGAGACCCGTAGATGCCTGCTGTGAGCCAGGGCAGTGGGAAGGACAGTTTGTCGGTTTGTTGGCTCTGGAACCTGTGACCCTCTGCTTAGCCTGACAGGCGTCCTCTGGGTGCTTGCACTGTAGTGGGCTTTGGTGCCATGCAAGGCGTAGTTCCAGCCCCGCAGGTCCTAACTACCAGAGGAAATCTGTGTCCATACCTGCTGGGATCTTGGAGATGGAAGCAGTGTCCAGTAGCACAGTGGCAGGTGCCTCCTGCAGTGACAGCCGAGGAGAGCCAAGCTTCCCATCAGGCTGTGAACCAAAAGCCACCACAGGCTTGGCGTTTTGGAGCTGGATAGACTCAGCCACCAAGTTACACTCTTGCCCATAGTTGTCAGATAAGGTGACTGTGGAATCTTGGTGGATCTCACTGAAGTGTTATGCTGTAAAGGAATAGGGACTGGGTGGCCTGAAGCCCCAGGGAAGGTCTGGTGTCATATACTTGGTGTGGTAGGCAGTGGGGAAAGGAGATGTTGACTGTATCTTCAGCACTCCATGGTGAATGGGTCAGTGGGCAGGCAGAGGAGAAAGTGTGTGGGTACTCTTGACAATTGAGCATGACATGGGAGATGCTCGACCAAAAACAGATAACCCCAGCAGACCATGGGGACTCCGTGTGGGTATGGAGGACTGTGGTGGCATCCAGTAGTCTAGAGTGATGGACAGGGCTTTGGAGTTGAATAGTATGGAATTTCAGGTCCCTAGAACTGAAGGGAGGTGTGTCCTGGCAGGGACATGTGTGGTAGTGCTGATGTTGAACCCTGGAATTAATGTCCTTTGTGAGGTGGCCCTGAGAACTGGCACCAGGTTCTGTCGAGCTGGGGGAGGGGCAGGTAGCCCCCACAGCAGGGACTGGAGACGATGGTTCTCGCCATGCTTGGGGCTCTGTACCCCAGGGCCGGGCTCAGTCTCTTCCTTTTTTACCTCATCCTGGCAGGCGCACTCCTTCGACCTCAGCCCCAGAGGTAAGGCCAGAGTCTCAGGGCCTAGAAGACTCTGGAAGAGGCTGACCACTAAGGGTTAGTTCATGAAGTCTTCACCCTGAACTGTCCCTCACAAAGAAGTGGCAGTGGCCTTTTGGGTTAGGGCTCAGCATGGCAATATTTCCCATAGGTCTCAGCAGTCTGTTCCTGAGGAATTTTCAGCCCCGCTGGAACTGTTGCAGCCTTTCTCAGGCCTGGTGGATGGTAGGGTAGTATTTCTCTCCCCTTCCCCACCCTCCATAGCAGATGCCCCTAAAGGTCCGCTAGGGCTAAGCCCTACTTCTACTCCCAGACTGCCTCTTGAGAGCTGGCTGTAGCCCCATTCCCAGTCAGCAGTATTTCTTTCCACCCTTCTCTCTTTTCTCTTTAGACTATGGGCTCAGACCCAAGCACCCGAGGCCAGGTGGGCCCCGACCCCTTCTCTCTCAGGCCCAGCAGCGTAAGCGGGATGGGCCCAACATGGCTGACTATTACTATGATGTGAACCTGTGATGGGAACCCCGCATAAAGCTATTCTGGGCAGCAAGTGCTTGGCTCCATAGCCTGTGTGGCGCAAGAAGGCTCATAAGGAGTCCAAGTAAATACACACACTCTGGTCCAGACAAGAAATGGCACTTTAATAGTAGTAGCCAGGTGACAAGACAGTGACCGGCTGGCTGGGGCCAGCTGAGAGGCCTCCTTTCCCTGGCAGATGGGGCTTGCTGTGGCCCTCTCCTTGCACACACAAGCTTGCGAGGACCCGCGTACTAGCCAGGCTGGAGGCTGGAGCTGCGCGAAGGCCCCACAGATGAGAACAGGGTCTCCACGGTCACATGTTGCCATTTCCTTACTGGAAAGTCCTTTGGAGGTACGTGGGCTCAGCCTGAGCTCAGGGCTCCAGTCAAGGTGGGGACAAGGGAAGGTGGACACTTCGAGGTGGCATGGGCTTTGTCAAGGCAGGAGCCAAGAGCCAGAAAGCCAGGGCCCCTAGCATGGCCCAGGATGGGACAGTGCCTCTGTTCCTAGGGGATCCTTCTGTGGCCAGAGGCCTGACCCCCACCCCAGTCCCACCCTTCCCCAGTCCCCAGAGAGCCTGTACTGTCCTCCATAGATTAATCTAACCCCATATATTACAATAAACTGCATCTGCCTCTCCCCAAACCCCTGCCCCCCGACCCAACAGCCCTCACTCCCCCATTTTCTTGTGGCAGTACCACATCGTGTCAGCAGCCAGCTGTCCTTGCACTGGCCTTGGGGGGCTGAGGGGCTGCAGAGAGTGGGGGGCGCTGCTACTCCAAGTAGATATCTTCTGTAGGACAGGTATACTCCACAAACTGCTTGTAGAATTGCTGAAACGCACGCCTGGGAAGTGGGGGACACGGGAGTCACCAGGAGCCTCAGCCCAGGCTCCGCAGGGGACAGCCTAGCTGTCCTCTGGGAAGTTACTGCCCAAAGAGATAGGGCTGAGTGGGGACAGGATCAGCAGCTGAGCAACAAGGAGTGGTCCAGAACCTGGGCTTCTTGGGACCTCCCAGCCTTTTCTAGGATTGGGCTTCCAACTGAGCATGAAAACAGCATGCACGTGCACACACGGACACACGCACGCACGCACGGACACACGTACCCCACAGACTCCGCCAGGGCTTTGGTGGAATCTTCAGACACAAAGACATGGCAGGCAAACCGGTGGTCAGCGGGGTGCTTAGTGATGAACCCAAAGTACCTGTGGAAGGCAGACATCTGTGAGACGTGCTGAGCCAGGCAGACATCTGTGAGACGTGCTGAGCCCTACCCACCCACCATGTCTGAGATGGCCAATGGGACTCTCATGCTTGCCCCTTGAACTCACTTGTTGTTCTTGGGATGGTATCCACAGAAAGAGATGTTCTTTAGCTGGAAGAAGTGGCTACATTTATTTCCCTACAGGAGTGATGGGAGAAGCAAGAAGTCAGCTGGTAGGAAGTAGGCAGGAGGGACAATGCAGTGTCTGTGGGGGTAGCCTCACACGACAGGCAAGAGACCAAGGGGGAGGAGATACCCATGGGGCAAGAAGGCAGGGGCTTGAAGGAAGTCACCTTGGCCTCCAGAGCATCATCGGCTTTGACACCTATCTTGACACCCCTGACACTGATCTCAAGGACACAGCTGGAGGGCGGGTTAAAGTGCACGGTGAGCCGGCGGGTGGTGGCGATCTGCGCAAGGGATGGGCTTCTGTTGGAAGCTGTCTCACTGTGTCACAGCACAGCCTCCAGATCCCTGTATCCTTTTCCCCAATAGTGTGGGCTGGCTGAGACTAGGCACCCCCCACAGCCCAGGAAGAAGCATGGATCCAAACGTGGGTACCTTTTGCATAGCAGCACAGAGGACATCATTGCCCTTGTGATAAGGAACCTGGACAGAGCCCAGGAACTTCACCCGGAACTGGTCAATCCAGTCGCTGTTTTTGGCAAGGGCTGGAAAGCAAGCATACAAGGAGGAGTCTCAGAGAGCCATCAGCAAGGGGTTCAGAGCTGAGCCAAGCAGAGAGGAGCATGAAGAGTGACTCAGGCAGCAGACGACGATGCCACCATCCCCACGGGCCCTGACTTTACTGGGCCTCACTTACTAACTGTGAAATGGAGCTGAAATGACCTCTCCTCTTCTCCCTGGCTAGCTAAGACCTGGGGTCTGTGTTCACTGGCAGCGAGTTGGCGGGCAGATGGCAGGGGTGGGTAAGACCAAGACTGGGGGAAGAGTACTACCTGCCATGTGCTCAGGCTCCTTGGTGACCTCAATGGCATAGTAGGCAGGGAAGACCCCACGGGCTCCGGTGCGCATGTTATAGGCCTCGTACCAATAGTCTTCTGCCTGCAGCTCCACCAGCAGGGGGTCGTCCACTTCCAGCTCAAGCTCATCTTCATGGCGAGGCACAAACCTGTCCCCAAGGGCACGGGAGGTGCTGTTCACAGAGCACTTTAGCCAGGCCCAGTCTGGGGTCCTGAGCCGCTGACACTTGCAGATCACCCATGGGCCTGTCACAGTGCTGACTCCAAAGGAACACGTGACACTCTATCCAAAAACCCAGGGGCCAGGGAGAGGGGGAGCCTAGGCCTTAAGAAATTTAAATGAAAGTGAGCAGCTTGCCTAGGGTATAGGTTCTATGTAGGGTGGGCATCTCTCTGGCCCCAGGCCAGATTAGGTGTATACTAGCAACTCGGCACTTTGTCACTAAGCTGAGTTCCTACAAGGGGGTATGGTCCCCCGGCAGCTGAGGGGATGCCAGTGATGAGCCTGCAGAGGCAAGGAAGGGGGCAGCCCTCACCTGAATATAGCCCGATGGGTTTGCTCATGCTCCTCCCCATTGATGACGCAGGAGAACAGCCCAAAGGACTCGGCACCTGTGGGAAGGCAATAGTTTGGAGGTGGTGGCTTGGAGCAGGTAGAAAGCTCTGTCTTGCTGTCAGGCAGACTATGTGGTGTCTGAGACCCCGTTCAGGTTCCCACACTGCTCCCCCCGTCCACCGACTCACTGGAGGAACGAGAGCGGCCACTCATGAAGACATTCAGAAACTTCTTAGAGAAGTGGACATCAGGCTCATCCGGGGTGGAGTCCTCTGAGAGGCAGGTGGGAGGCCGGGGCTGAGGGGCCTCCTCATACTCCTCACCAATGGCTGACTCGTAGGGCGAGGAGGCAGAGGCACAGTTGTCATAGACGGTGGCAGAGTCGCTTTCGTCACTGTAGTCTCCAAAGCACGGCCGCAGGCTCACCAACTCAAGCTGGGCATGTTCATCCACCACCAGTGTATACTTGACCGAGTCGTAGGACAGTGCGCTGGTGTCCGAGCTCAGTGAGGCCCGTGGAGGCGGCGGTGGCTCCCCAAGGCTTCCCCGCCACCCTCCACCTGGAGGCTCAGCTCGCTCTGGGGATGACAGGCAGTCGAAACCCTCATCCTCTTCACTGATGGAGGGGTGTGGCCGCCCTGCAGTTACAGAGTAAGCTGCAGGGTCTGGATCTGAGCTAACTGACATCCGGCTCTCCGTGGGTGGCATGAAGGTGGAGGTGGGTTCTGCTGGGTCTGGGGGCCTCTGCACTGGGGTCAGGTAGATCTCCTCAGTCGCTTCAAGCCGCACATCTGCTTGGTAGTGGATTCGGTCTCGATGGGAGTGGCCCCGGCCACCAGGCGCAGTGGCAGGGGGACCACTTGGAGGTGCCATCTGGGTGGCTGCACTTCGGCGACAAGGGCTGTCGGTGGAAGTGCCGCGGTCCTGGGTGGGAACAGGACTGCCCTGCGGTGGCAGCTCATCACTCAGGCAGATGTGTTCATGTGGAGGCGTCTGCTCTCCTGGAGGACAGGCAGGTGGGTGCTGAGGGCAGTACCCCTGTCCAGATACCTGTCCCCTCCTCTTTCCAATTGTCCTCTGCAGCCAGCCGCTGGCTCCCAGATGACCTCAGCCCAGATGAGCCAGGTGAAGACTACTGGGTCTCCAGCTTGGGAAGAGAGGCCTGACTTACCTGTCTTCAGAGGGGAGGATGATCGAGACACACGGTCCTGCCAACTGTGCTTTTTGCCTAAAGAGTTATTATTCAGCGTGTCCTGTGCAGAGAACAAAAGGCTCTTATGAAGAAGCAGTAGTCAGCAGTGCCCGGCACAGGGAGGCCCTGGTCCTGCCCCCATCAGGCCATCCCTAGGCTGTTCCCACCCCATCCTGCCTTGCCAAAGGCCTTTCTGCCAACCATCCTCTAGCAGGCAGGCAGGGTGGGAAGTTAGCACCCTCCCCACGGGCCTGCTGGCTTGGAGACAACCCTCAAGAGATGCAGTGGTGCTGGCCAGTGTGGGTGCTGAGTGGCAGATGTTGGAGGGAGAAGCACAGCTCCCAGGAGAGCCAGACAGCAGCCCAGACACCGAGAGGAGACATGTTCCCATGCGCAAACCCAACCCTGGTGAAGAACTGGGTGACTGACTCCCTGTTCTAGAGCTCAGAAAGCTGGGGTCTAGCAAAGTGGCAAGGACATCTTGGCACAAGGAAGGGTCTCCCCGGGAGTTGCCTGTGGGCCTGGGTGAGTCATTCAAACCATGACTCCAGAACACTCACCCCCACTTTGAACCATGTGACTGAGAAATCACAGATGTAGTATCAGCAGCCCTCCTTCCTGCATCTCCCAGGATGCTCACGAATCCCACATTCGCAGCCTCCTGAGACCCTGAACAGTGCCCCTGCACAAGGCTCTCCACACACAACTTGGGCTCCCTCCCCAGGGAATGCCATAAGCAACACACACCATTGATGAGCTGGGCTGCCAGAAGCCATGCCAGAGGATACTGGGAAAGGGACCAACCCCTTCCTTGCAGCCCTTGCGCCATCCATCAGCAGCCCTACCTCCCCAGCTCCTTCCCTCCCAGTATCTCTCCTGCCTAGGCCTGTAAGACAATGGGTAGAGGCAGCCCTCTGGCATCCAGCCACCGGCAAGGGGCCCTAGGCCCCCCAACTCAGCCAAGCAATTCCACCCTCACCCCTCTCTATTGCTGCCTTCTGGAATGTCCAGCTGCTGAGATGTCCAACTGGAGACAGACCCTGAATTCCCTTCCCCACCTTCATCTCATTTCAGAGGCTCTTTTTCCCCAGGCCCTGCTGCTGCCTCAACCTTCCCAGATGCACTAACCCAAAGAGGACCTAACTGCAGGACCTCAACTCCTTTGTTAGTTCTCTGCAACTATCCCCACACAAATCCCTAGCGGTGCAGGCTCCATACCCAGACGGCTGGATTCGGTCCCTCTCAGGACAGACTTTCCTGTCAAGCCCTTCCTCTATCCTTCCCTGCAGAAAGCCTGTCCCTCCCCGGCATCACCAACAGGCCAGCGCCCCTCCATCTTTCCGGTCCACCCAGGGCACCGCCCCCTCTCTCTGCCCAGGGTTGCTCACCTGAGACCGCGGCACCTGCGGGAAAAGGTTGAGCGTGGTAGGCCTCTTGGGTCGGTAGGTGTCTCCGCTGCCTGTGCCCGGGCCCTGGCCCTGGCTGCGAGGCGCCGGATCCTGGCCGGACTCCGCTTTGGGAGGCCCCACTCCTGGTCGTTGGGCAGCGAGCTCGTCGTCCTCCTCCTCGTCGTCGTCCTCGGCGCCCGGAGTGTCACCTGCCGCGTCGATCAGGTCCATCTGCAGCATCTCCGCCTGCAGCCGGCTCCCCGCGCTGCCGCTGCTACCCGCAGACAGCAGCCCGGCGCGCGGGGGCTGCACGGCGCGGACGGAGGGGAGTCAGGGGAGGGGCCTTGTGAGCGGAGGAGGGGTCTCGCAGGAGGGGTGGGTCTGATGCCTCTGTGCCCCGCCCCCCAATCGGACGAGTCCATTCTACGGCCGCAAGGGGAGAAACACTGGGAGCCAGGCGGAGACAGAAGCACTGGGCCTCTCCCGTCCGCCACCCCTCCTCCCCCTGGAGGCCGCATCCCTACGCCAGCTAGCACAGAGAACCGCCCACGCCTCTCCTCTCCCACGGTTCCCCCCTCCAGATTCCTTGCACCCTTCCGTTCCCTTGGTAACGGCCAGTGACCTCACCCGGGTTGTAAGCCGAGCCCAGAGTGAAATCACCACAGTTGCCATGGAGACCTAGGGGTCGCCCAGGAATTCCTGCCCCAATAGGGATGAGTGAGACAACTGGCATTTGAAAGGGACACTGAAGCAAACTGGGAAAAGTGCATGTCAGCCAGGTGAGGAAGACCGCAGTGCGGACCCGAAGGGGAACTTTAAGGGGAGCCCTAACGGGAACACATCCGTAGTCTTGAACTGTGTGCTACTTTCAATGCTGCCTCTAACTCCTGGCACCTTGGACAGATCCTCTGATTCTTCAACCCTTGAGTTGACTGGGCCTATACTGCTGTCCTCCCGTTTACCAGAGAGGAGAGGACACAGCAAAGTATGCGTTAAAGTCGCTGAGTCTTTGACTAGGCTCCCATCAGGAGATCACCCTAGTTAGTCTAGTACTAGCAGGGGTGGAGGGAGTTCTGGCTAATTACAGAAGACCTGCAGCCCTACATACGGGCGACAGTGGTTTCAAAGTTCAGAGCAGGTATAGGACCTTGGAGAAGTAATGACCTAGCTCTGGGACCACTCTCAAGCCCAGAAGTAGCTTCTGCCTCTATCCTTGCTGGCCTGGCAAGAGAGTGAAGGATTTGGTGTGGGAACCATAAAGTCATCTTCCCAGTTTGCTTTCCGTTGCCTGGAAGTTTCTAAAAGTGCTAGGGATACTGGGAGGGCACCACTAAGGCAAATTTCCTCCCCTGGCTCACACCACAGCCATCAAAAGGCCATATCTAGCTCCTCAACTACCTGCAATAGATAAAGTTCTAGCTTCTGATACTGAGCCCTGTACAATTGCCTTCTATATCCTGCAAGTAAGTCCTTGCTTTGTATTCTCACAACAGAATGGGGATCCCCATGTATCCTGGGCACCCCGGCACTCAGATATGAAGACAGAAGAGAGTCTGTCACTATGGTAAAACCCAGGGGCTCCGAGCAATATCAATCCTGGAACAAGCCCTCAGCAGGGCCACTGAGAGCCTAAAAGGCTGGTGGTGTGGTCAGGGTGGTGCAGAGGCAGCAGCCACAGGAGCTAGTCCAGCAGCACCCGGGTTCCTCTTTCCTGCCCCAAAGCACTGCAGAGTCCACCAGGCTCCACCCTGCAGGCCCTCTGCCAAGACGCTCCTGAGAGGCCCTTCCCTTCACTCTGGCCCTCACTGCCACTATCCTACGTCTCAAGCCCCCTCCATTCTCTCTCCCTGTGAGCAACTGAAGGAGCTGCTTCCGGCTTTCGCACCAGCAAAACAATACAAAATATTAAATGAAGATTTCGGATTGAGCACACAAGATGTGTCAAACGTTATACCGGATGCTTCCTGTATTGTTATTCCACTTCATAGGAGTGCCACAGACACTCAAAAACTCCTTTGTAAATACTATGGTGCCCTCATCTTTGTCCCCATCCTCCCAGCCCTTACCCGGAGAGACAGGGTATCTTTGCACTGCAGGCTGATGCCACACTCGTCAGTGATCTCCGAAAGGTCTTCATCCTCAAACTCCTCCAGGCTGATGTCATGGGTGAGCCTGGTGAGGACAGAAACCAAAGTTACAAACCAGGGGCCCATCGCCCCGTCTAAGGCTGCTGGCATCTCCCTCTTCTCAGGGGAAGACATTGGGAGCCAGGTAGCAGCTCCCAGATGAAGGACTCAGTCTGTCAGCACAGAGGCAGGAGAAGGATTTGGGGTTGGAGCCAAAAGGCATTCCACCTAGGGTGGCGGAGGAGGCAGCTCCAGGTTTCTCCAGTATCGCCGGCTGGGAGTTCTCCATCCTGCTGCCAACCAGAAGGCAGTCCTAGAAGGCCCAACTGTGCAGAGTTTCGGCTCTATTGGAGAGATGCCTCCACTGCCAAGGCACTGCCAAGGCCATCTCAACCCCAAGAGGTTCCAGAGTAGGGAAACCTTTGCACTCCACAGTTATCAAGATCCAAAGAGCCACCAGAAGGGCACAGTAGGTGCCCCTTTCTCTCACCCACAAGGATGCACACCACTGAGCCATGGTCACAGTGAAGGGGACCTGAGACTTGTGAGAGACCATGGAGAACACTTGGTACTAGAACACTAACAGGCTTCCAGAAGCCCAGGCTACTCTGTGTGCCCACCTTGAAATGCACCACTGAGACTGCCACTGTGGTGCCGGCCTGTCCCCTGAACCGGCTCACCTTAACCCTGGTACTCTGTCTGGCTTAGTATAAATGGGACATCTGGGGACTTGGAGAGAATGCCTGGGCCTTTTCCCAGAGACCAGGAGGTTAGGTACATAGCAGAGGCATACAAGCAAGCTCATCCAAGGTCACCCAGGAGAGGAAGGACAGAGTGCAGCTCCCAGGGATGCCTAGAAGGCTCACACCTCTGCCTTTTACCTCACTCAGTCTAAACAGGGCCCCTGAGCTCCGTGGAGCGCCTCCCGACTCGCCCTTCCCCCACGAGGCCAGGCCCCAGGACCCTACCAGTGCTCCCACTGATCCTCCAACCAGCTGTCATTGTCTGGGCTCGAATCCATCTTCAGTACCAGCTGCATGGAGAGCCCTGCCCGGCCAGGGGGCTGCGGGGCTCCAGGGCTGCCCTCTCATGCCCAGAAGGGTAGGGGGGCCAGAGCTCAAGGCAGGGCTGGGACTTCTGGCCTCCACCAACTGGGCCTGCCTTTCTGCATCCGGCCGGCTGCAGAAGCCTGGGGAGCTCATTAAAAATAGATGGGCCAGAGAGGAGGCCGCAGCTGCCGACCCAGGCCCCAGCCCCAACTCTTCCTGGCCCAACCCTCAGATGCGGGCAGCTTCCTCCCTTGGCAGCCCGACGCGCAACGATGTCGTCGCCTCCCCCGCGGGATCAGGTTACTGCAATCAATGCTACTGGCTCCACCTGCCCTTCCAATGCCCCTATTGGGGGCTGGAGTGACACCCCCCCTTCCCTCCCAAGGCCAGGCATGTAAGCAGACAGCAGAAATCTGGTACTTATTTTTTCCCCTCAACACCAGACCCTGATCTGCTTTAAAGGGCCAGCGCCACACTCAGGGTGCCAAATGGGAAGATGGAAGGGGCTCCCGAAGGGCCCTAAGAAGGGACACCTGATTCCACACAGACACAGGCTCCGCCTCCACACCGCGTCTGCGAGGCTTCTGCAAGCCCAGAGCCAGGACTGTTGGGTCAGGGATTGGCGCTCACTGGAAGGATGCGCAAGGAGACAGCAATGAGTACCACTAGAGTTTGCACGTCTTTGGAGTAGGGTCGGGGGTCATTTGGAAATGACTTTGACTGAACATGGATGTCCCTAGTGACAACTGTCCTGAAAGATTAAGACCTCAAAGGTAGCAGGTTCCCAGGCATGGGGGTGTGGCTACCAGCTGGTATGGAAGTGGCAAGAGGGCTGGTCCAGAGGCCAGAGCGCCATCCTCAGTCTGGCCTCCTGGCCCCGTGGCTAACGTTAAATGCAGCCTGCCTGTAAGGTCTGGGACCCAGACAGCATGGCAGTTCCTGGGTCCCACTAGGCATCTTCTCTGGGAGTGTCCTCGGATGCCCCCAGCTCTGCTGGCGTCTGCACACACCTGTCTCCTTATTGCCACAGCCTGGTCCAGTTCCTGCATTCACCACACCACCTTGCCTGCCAGCCTCAGTCTCCCCAGACCTCTCTGATCCTTCCTGTGGTCATGAGACAATGTCTTAAGGAACACCACCAAAAGCCTCTCCTCACTCAAAAGCCCTCCAGTCTGCAAGGGGAAGACTCTAGCCTTGTGTGTTTACTGAGCCTTGCCTCCCAAGTTTGGGCAATGGGCCCCAACAGTGCTCAGAGAAGCCTTCCTCCAGGAAGCCCTCCTAACCCTCTCATGGGGCAGGTGTTGTCCTCTGGTTGGATCCCTCAGAGATGTCCTACCCACCCTGGCTACAAAGCGCCTCTCATCATCTGTCCTATCTCCTGGAGGGCAGAGCTGATGAGGGTGTCAGGTGATACTTCGTGCCAGTAGACACACGCCAGGTGTGGCCGCAGGACGACCTCAGTCTCTACCCTTCCTCAGACTGAAGGGTTTAAAGTGGGGCTTCAGGATTCTGCATGGCCACAAGATGAGTCTGTGTGTCTATGTCCTCTCAGCATGGTCTGATAAGCCAGTCCTCTGAACAACAGGTCTGAGTGGGGCCAAAGCAGATGAGGGCACTAAGTTAACTGGGCAAAGAAGAGAAGGGCTCTCTGGGCTCTGGTCAGGAGCCTTCCATTAACCCTTTGCTCCCTTGAGGGCAAGGAGGGTGTTCTTACCTCCTCTCCCTCCTGAACTCACCCATAAAACAAGTATCAGGGAATGGCACATTTCATCCACTTAAAACCCTTGGTATCTTTACCCTCATCTTACTTGGGGTGCTTCTCCTAAGTGGGGAGGGAGCAGGATGATACCATGTCAGGTCTGGAGCTAAGAGCAGACCCTCTTCCAAGCTGCCACCAGCCTGTAGGGCCAGAGACTGAGGCTGGTAGGCAAGGTGGTGTGGTGAATGCAGGAACTGGACCAGAGTCTTCCAACCCTGCTACATGTCGTTACCTCCCTGAATAGGGGGTCTGGGCCATCTCACAGTTGAGGTGCCCTAAGGCGCAGACATAGATATTATAAACCTCAGTTCCCTTTCTCCTGGCTACCCCAGGATACGATGGAGCATCTGAATTATACAGGAGGGAGGAGGTCACTACCAAGGAGGGGACAGGACTGGCCAAGGGCTAACCTCTGCTGTCACCCACTCTCTCCTAGCCACCACGGGCTAGATCTCCTTGGCAGAACCAAGAGACACTTGCTGGAGGGAAAGGAACTTGCATCTCCGTGTTCAGGGATGCCAACAGTTGGGGGGGAAGCTGGAGGGTAGGCACATGGAAGACTGGGGGGAGTTAGGGGGTAGAGAGTGTCCTCCTGACTTCATCCAAGACATTTTCTTGGAAATCTGAGTCCTAGCCTGGGAGGTGGTGCAGGAGAACCACACAGCCTGGCAGGTCGGCAGCTGCCATTTTCTAGCTTCCTGCTCCACCAGCCCCAGGTCTCCTCTGACTTAGAAGAACAGGACATTCTACCTTTCTGGTGGCTCTGAGCCCCTCCTAGTTGTAGTTACGGAATAACTCTAGTTCCCCCTTTGGGTTGTAAGGCCCATGGTGTGCCCCAGCCCAAGGGCAGCTGGCCAATAATGCCCTTCACCAGGTAAGGTCTCACCAGTAAGAGTTCTCAGTAAATGTTGACCAAATTACAGCATCCCTGTATCCTTCTGTGTTTTTGACTTGCTAATGTTTAGGTAAGTTCCCTTTTGAATACCAACTTGAACTTCAAGTTGGTAAAGACCCAACTTGAATAGTGAGTAACTTAGCCCCGCCGAAATCAGCCAATTCCACTGTAGAAATCTCTTCTACACAGACATGTGTACAATGTTGTATAGGGGTGGTACTGCTGACCCAATTTGTGGGACTCTTTAGACACCAAGCTAGAACTGGGTTGCTAGAGCCACGTGGGAGATCCAGCCCAGGGCCGGATGGGAAGTGTGGGGTATGGAATTCCACTGAATAGACAGTTTATGTATCTTCTGGAATGAACATTAGCGTGTCTGTGCCTGAATGTGGAAAATGACAACCAATAAAAGGGCAAAGCAAAAGGGCAGGCTGGGACGGGAGACCGCTCCATCCATCGAGTGCACGCAACGAGGTTCTGTGACCCCACCATTTGGGAGGCGGCAACAAGGGAATCAGGAATGCAAGGTCCTATTACACAGTAAGTTCCAGGCCAGTCTGGATGACATGAGACCTTTTTCTATCAAAGGCAGGAATGGGGGTGAAGGAGGCAGACTAAAGGACCCATGGATTCCCTGAGAAGCCCCACATGGACAGGCAGTTGTGTGATGGGTGAAACCTTGCTTTACTGGGCAAACTTCTGGTTCTGGTTCCCAAAACCTAGCTGCAGACTTCCCCTCTCTAGTCTCTCCGCTGTCCGCCTGGCCTCGGTCTCCTAAACTCATTCCAACCCATGAAAGCTATATACAGGGGCTGGTGAGATGGCTCAGCGGGTAAGAGCACCCGACTGCTCTTCCAAAGGTGATAAGTTCAAATCCCAGCATCCACATGGTGGCTCACAACCATCCGTAACGAGATCTGGCGCCCTCTTCTGGAGTGTCTGAAGACAGCAACAGTGTACTTACATATAATAAGTAAAATAAATCTTAAAAAAAAAATGCTGAAAGCTATATACATGCAGCCACTAATGAGCTCTGTCAGATGCTGGAAACCTTGGCTGCCTGGTGTAGATAGGAGCAGTGTGGCCCTTACTTATGTGTTCAGGAACAGAACACAGCCAGCACCCAGGAGAGTTTCCCAGAGTTGGACATGACTATGAGCAGGGCCAGGGGACAAAGATGGCATTCTAGAATGGATAAGACCCCTGAGTGGGGATGGGAGCAGTGACACAATTTATAGAAACCTTAGTCCCCAAGGCAGAATTAGGTTGTGCCATTTCCCACGGATCCAGATACCCAAGTGAGGGCTGATGCTAGGTGGCTAGGGTAGACCTCCTTCCCAGGCTACAGCTGGGCTGTGTGAGGCTTGAAGGCTAGCCAGCTCTTTTGCTCTACACCACAGGCTCACCACAACTGTCATTCTGCTTCCTAGCCTCACCACAGCAAGGCTGGTGGTCCCCATCTTATCCTCACCATGTTCTAGATTCCTCCTAAGGTGACAGTAGTCTCCTCTGAACAGTGACACTCCCAGGACCATGGTTTTAACACTTCCCACCTGTCCTCCCAAAAGCTCCCTACCTAAACCAACTGCTCACTTGACTACAGCAACAACATCAGCCAAGATCACCATTCTGAAATCCGGCAAGCCCCAAGGTGCTTACCCTTCTGCCTGATTCCCCTCTCACGTCCCCAGGAGCCCAGGCACCACCCCGGTCTGTTGCTACTGCATCTTCTTTACCCTCAGACCAGTGGGAAGACCTGGTCTGCCCCATCCCCTAACTGTCTCCTATCCTGAACCCATGCCTTCTCACCGGTCTGCAAAATGGGCAGGATGGGTGGTCCGACCACAAGTCTCCCTGCCTTCCCATCCACTCTGCTCAGCAGCTAGAGTGAGCTCACACCATCCACCAGCTGCTGGCAGTCCCTGTCTGACCCCAGGACAGCGCCCACTGCACAACTCTGCCCTCTGCACTGCCAAACAGGTGTCACCCTGCCTATCTGCCTGTTCCCTAGCCTGTCCTACACTGTGAACCTTCCCCCTCTGTGAGGATTGCTTGACTTTCTCCCGTGGGACCTGTACCTGCACGGCCACCACACTCAGCCTATCTGGGAAGACACTGTCTACCTCTACACTGTCACCTGCATGGGGGTCAGACTCCTGTCAGGACCTCTGCTCCTCCTGATGAGCCCGGCAAAAGGTTTGCTTGAGGAGCAGTGCATAGGGCTCTGTGAAGCTGTAAAATGAGGCCCTCTGCTCCGAGGTGAGCACCTCTCATGCGGAGGCAGCACGGTAGGGTCATCTGACATCATCCAGGTTTCCATCTGGGTCCTGGCTCCATCCCAACGTTATTATTAACTTGCTGTGTGTTCTTGGAAAAGTCACTGCCCCTTCATGTTTCTGCATAAGAGATACTGGCCATTTGTCTGTTTCTGTTTTGTTTTCTTCCACAGTGGAACCTAGGCCCTCCAGCACACCAGGCAAGCACTTAGCAGCCATTCCCCAACCCTGACAAGTTGACTTCTGAGGTCTTCCCTTTCCAGGACTCTTGGGTATATACTTAAAGCAGGCTGTTCATATTGCTTCCTATGAATACTCCTTTGTCCTGCTGACCCCTCCACTTGGGATGACTCTCCTTTGTTCCAGCCCTTCATCCCACACGCCCAGGGTCAACAGATCCATTGTGTAATGCTCTAAATTCCCTCCCCTAGAGCTTTATTTATGAAGAACATGGATCAGTTAAAAATATCCTTTTGCTATGTTCTAAGTAACTCAGTAACTTATACACATGCTAATCCAAAAATAAGAAGCCAAATGGTACCTAAACAGGTAAAGTGGAAAAGGAAAAGTCCTCACTCCACCCCACACGCAAATAGATACACCACTAGGGTCCAGATGGAAGATTTCCATAGTCAGAAATCCACCCAGCACATACTCATTTAAATCAGTTTCCAACAGACGCTCCGGTCTCTCAAGGCCACACATGCTTACCCCTCCTAAGGTGCACCCTAGGATCCCGGGGCTCGCTCTCTTGGTAGCAGAGCGGAGATTTCTTGGCTTGCATCAGCTCCACTACTGACGGCTCTATGCCTTGGTTTCCTCCTCTGAAAGCAGTGGTAGCACTAACCCATTCACATGGTTACAGCAGCACACACGCTTGGACCCACGAGGTTCTCAGTGTGGTGCTTTCCACTACTCTGTTCTCCAGGAGAAAAGGCCCCGTGCGTCCACCCTTCATCTGTAGTAAACCAGCACTGCTGAGCACCTGTTCTGGACTGAGTCATGCGGAGAGCAAAGCACTGACATAGACTGCGTACACATCCTAGAAGCTCAGAGTAGAAATGAGACACACGCACACCCCTGAGTTCTAGAACCATCCTGATTAGGGGCAGACATTCTGAAGGAAAGACAAAGACCCAGAGGGCTTCAGTACGAACCAGCCCGGCGTGGTGGCGCACGCCTTTAATCCCAGCACTCGGGAGGCAGAGGCAGGCGGATCTCTGAGTTCGAGGCCAGCCTGGTCTACAAAGTGAGTTCCAGGACAGCCAGGGCTAAACAGAGAAACCCTGTCTCAAAAACCAAAAACAAACAAACAAACAAAACAGTTGAATCCACAGCCCTACCAAAGAGTCACAAGATGGGCATCACAGCTCAGGGTTAAATGGAGCCAGACCAGAGGCTGCTGAAGCAGGGCAAGAGAAAGGGCAGTGGGGGTTGTTGAAGTAGGCAGTGGGCCATGCAGGGCCCAAGACACTGCCCAGTGTTATCTCCAAAGCCCGCTTTGTCTCACAGCCAGGGCACAGTGTCCTTCAGGCCAGCCCACTCCTCACTCAACCTTTTGCTACACTGTTGCCCCCAATCTACATAGCCCAGAGTTGGCCACACATTCACATTTTCTGGCCGGTAGCCTTCATCTCGGCTTCCCGGGCCTGTATGATAAACAATTTCCTGCCAGAATAGGGTGTGAGCCTACCCTAGGCCAGAGGTAAGGCCTATAGGGAGAGGGAACAGAGCAGGCTGAGACCTGGTTTCAGGTTCCAGTCCTGACCTTCCAGTCAGATTTTTCTGTGGTTCCCAGGCTAGCCCTTCTGCCTTCCTTATCTTCCATTGCCTCAGCTCAGCAAAGGGCAGATTAGGGTGCGCCCTCAGGATGGTTGTGAGGGTTCAGTGAACTACACTGGAGAAACACTTTGACGGAAACAAGCTGCACAGATTTTTGCCAGTGTGGCCAGCTACCTGTTGAACAGTGACTTGGTGCATACTGTCTCCTTCCCAGGCGGGAATCAATATTAATTAGCCCACTCCACAGATGAGACCAAAGACAAAAGCACGCTTGGATCAGGCAGCGAGTTAGCAGTGGAAACAGGATTCGAACCTATGCCCCTCACAGCTAATTCTCTTCCCCTGCAAAGGCCTGACCTGCCAGGGAGAATCTGAAGCATTAGCCTGGAGGCTTTCCTCAGGTTTGGAACCATCCTCTGGCCCTCTCCTTCTGGTTCTCTCAGCTGGGTTTAGGGCCTTCTTGGAGGATTCAGGGCCTGATCATACCATTAAAGATCCCATGTGTGCATGTGTGTGCATGTGTGTGTGTGTGTGTGTGTGTGTGTGTGTGTGTGTGTGTCTGCCCACCTGAGGACCTGGGAGCTAGAGACCCCTTCAATAGATGACAAGTTGGCGCCAGAGCCCAGCTGGGGCCTGGCTGGAGCAAGGGTCCCAGGAGAGAGAAAGGCGCCTGCTCCTGATGGGGAAACAATGAGGTATGTCTCAGTTTCTAGATTCTGGAGCAGTGACACCCTTCTCTTCTTCGACACACTCTCCCCCACCCCCCACCCCACCCCGTGTGTGTGTGTGTGTGTGTGTGTGTGAAAGGTAAAGAGAGGACAGTCACCGGTTCAACACATCACACCTTACATCTCTGAAATTCATTCACCTGGTCTAACATCAGATGGAGGGGTGGGCCAAAGAGGAGCTCAGTTTGGTGTCCTGAGTCTTTACACAGTAGGGACCCCCAGCAGTATCCCTGGATATCCACAGGCAGATTCCCCTCCCTCAAGCAAGTTGGGTTTCACTGGTTGAGGCCAATCCTTCTGCACCTGTCCTGAGATACAACTGACCAGGGAGCTGCCCAAATTCAGAAGACCCTGTCCAAGATAGCATAGCAGTCTGACCCATCTGGCCAAGCTAGCTGGGGGGAGGGGGTTCACGACTCTCTCCTTAAAGGACCAAGGGTTCTGAATTGGAGCCTCTGGGCCCCCAACCCCTTAGCCTACTTCCACCTTGGGTTAGACACCTTGGAACGCGTCAGGATAAAGTCTGGGCGGGTTGCTGCACCGGGAATTCCATCCAAACCCCAGACCCACTCTCAGCGCCAAGGTGGAGGGGAAAAGCGACCTCCCAGGTTCCTGCCCCAGATCCACCTCGAGCACCCCACCCCATGACACGGAATGGCGGAAGGAGCTGCGAGGGGCCACGCGGTGGCCACCAACCTGGACTGGAGGTTGTGGGGGCTGGGGCTCGGCCGGGAAAGGACGCCGCCCTCAGGATCCCCGAAGATCCCGAGGTTCCCGGCCTCGATCCTTACCTGAAATTGGGAGGCGACGCGATGTGCAGTCCCAGGAATGGGGAAGCGGCCGGTGGGGACGCGGCGCCCCCGCCCAGGCCGCTCTCTCGCTCCGCCATTCCCGGGCGCAGCCCTGGCCATCCGGGCGGAGAGTGGCGCGAGAGGCGGCGGCAGCGGCGGCGGCGGCGGCGGCGGCGGAGGCGCGTGGAGGAGGCCGCCGCCGCCGCGGGGTTCGGCCTGAGCTGGGGCGGGCGCGGCTCCGGACCGCGCGCCGCTTTGCCTGCGGCCCCCGCGAGAGCGCCCCGCGCGCGCCCCCGGGCCGGCTGGGGTCTTGTGGCCCCGCCCCTGTCCCGCCCCCGGCGCTCTCCGAAGTGCTGACGCGTCGGTCCGGTGGTCCTGGGTCCACTCGGCCTCCCTCCACATCCCCTGGACTCTCCAGCCACTGGCAAAGCTTTGCTCTCCCAAGAGCTGGACCTAGATCGAGGGCATCAGCGGATGGCAAGGTCCTGCTCCCCAAGTCCGTCTTTGGCCTTCCACAGCAACGGGGGTGGGAAAAGGGTTGCAGAAGATGGCTGAGAAAGGAGAGATGGTGGTGGAGTGGGGTCCAAGAGCAGTCAACTATGGAGTCAGGTGACCTAAGACCACAGCTTGGTTCCACAAGTGAACAGGCAGTGGAGGCTTGCATTGATGACCTCATAGCTCCAAGGCTTGTCTTTCCCATATGTGAAATGGAATATGAGCCCTCCATGACCATGGGGAGGAAGAAAAACAATAGAAATGCTTGTCCCTGGGAGCTGGGAACACCCACCTGTGCACTGGGACCACCTCCCGCAGAAATCTCTGAAGGGCACCTCTATCAAGACTCCCTTGAGCCCTGACCACCCCTGATAATCTGAGCGATGCTTTTGATTTCTTAGCCCTATGAAGCCTCTGTATGCCAGGACTACCCCATCACTTGTTTTTCTTTAATTTCCAGTTTGTCCTGGAAGTTACTATGTAGCCTCGGATGGCTAAGAACTGATGACAATCTTCTTGAGTCTCCTACTAAACTGGGAGATTAGTGTGAACTCCTGTGCCCAGTTCTCAGAACCTGTCTTCCCACTGCTATCTAGCGCCCCTTTTGTACTCATACAGTCCTGAACTGGCTTCTCCTACCCTAAGGCCTAGGACCTTCCTCGTCCCCAGAGCTGGATTCTTGAGAGCTTTGTGGTTGCTTCTGTTCCTTGCACCCACTCTCGGTCTAGTTGTGCTTTCTTCCTAGTTCTGTATTGGGTTTTCTCACACAACACTGTTTACCAAGGCTGGAGCCCCAATTTTTGGTGGCTCAGAGAGCCTCCCTGCCAGGCCACCTCTGGCCACAGATCCTGCCCTTCACATAAGTGGAGCAGGACAGACAAATGTTCTATAGTCTGTGCAAATCTTGATTGCCTCCTTTCCCTTCCCAGCAAGAAGCATAGACACCTACCTTGTAGTACTCAATTTCCCTGCTTCAGCCCTGAGAACATTCCAGAACCTAAAGCCAGAGGCCTTGGCTGCCTCTCCCCTCCCTGCCACTGATGCTTCAAGAGGTAAAGGTTTGGTCACTTTAACTCCCTGCTCTGGCTCAGGCCTCTCACAGGAGGCTCTGCCCAAACCATCTGCTGTTAAGGCATCTCCCTCCCTCCCTCCCTCCCTCCCTCCCTCCCTCCCTCCCAGGAAAGCAGCCATGCCTGTTTAGCATGGTTAATGTGTGCTTGTTTCCGCTGGGCAGCATCCCCGGAGGTCAGAAGTGAGTATGTAGGACAGTTCCCTCTCATAGAACCTCTGCTCAAGAACAAAGGTATCTCAGCTTCTCCGTCCACGCCAAAGCTACATGAGAAGCCCAGAGAGGGAGGCCAGTCTTAGAAAGTAGGCCAGCAGAAGCTTGAAGGCAGAGCCAGGAATGAGACGTGCCCTAGAGTAAAGCTCTCCTTCTGTTTATAGAGCAGACTGTGATTTTCTTTGGCTTTGCCTGAGCCCCTCTCGCACCAGGAACACCCATGTGCACAGCACTCTGGCCAGATGGTACAAGAGAGGGCCAGCATCCAGGCCTCAGGCTTGGCAGTAGCTTCCTTAACTGTGTCTAGAGGGCACACATACCTTCTTAGCACATTATAAAGAATAGATACAGTACTCTGGATCTCAATAGGCTATCCAGTGCTACTGAGAGGTGGCACCCAGGAACTGATCTTGGTACCCTGTGTGGTTTGGGCTGACTTTTGTTGGATTCTGACCAAACCCGAGGACCACTGCAAGCATGCCACAGTGGTTTACAGCCTCCTCTATCCAAGGGAGAATAAGACCCTTCACTCCAACAGGCCCAACACGGCCTGGCTTAAAGCTTTACCTAAGTTCAGCCTCAGGAACCCAGGTCCCAGACCTCCCACAAGATAGATTACACAACACAGTTTTACTCAGACAGGATCAGACATTTATAAAACAGGTAAATATTCACAAACTGTGGGAGAAACACCACCTTCCCAGCAATAGGGAACTCTGTAAAGTGCTTCTTTCCTGCAACCATCTCTTCCCCATGCTAGGTCCCAGGAGCAGGACACGGGGCACTGTTCTGTGACAGTCCTCAGGGCCACTCAGGCTAGGCAGAAAGAGGCATGAAGTCACCCCAGGGCTCCAGGCCACTCTATCTCACAGCTGTGGGAGTAGACTGCTCCATTCACTGGAAGGCTGGCCTGGGAGTGGGCCAACATGTCAAGGAGGTGGACAGACAGATGATCTTGTCAACTTGTACCTTGTGGAGAGAACCATCATCAAAAAAGCGGAGAAGGCCATTGTCCCCATAGCTGAAGATGCTGCAAACTACATCCTGGACACAGCCTTCGCCTTTGCTCCCGAGAATGGTTCTCCAGGCCCACTCTACCTTCCCTCCAGCAAGGCGCTTTGGCTCCTTCCTCTTGGCCTGGGCTGAGGAACAGGGAGGTCACACTCCAGAGCTCTGAACATGGACACCACAGGTGCCCTGTTTCTTCACCCGATCATAGGATGCTTCTAGTCAGAATGATGGACACAAACAGTTGGACTAAAGGCAGCTCTCTGCTGAGAAAACCTGAGGCCATCTCAAAAAGAAGCCTGTCAGATGTGCTAGACAGCTGGAGAGGGGAGCCTGACCCCAGGCTTCTGGTCTGACATGATAAAGGCCAGGGCCAGGGGCATTAACAACTCTGAGGCTAGGAAAGGTCACAGGGGAGGTAGAGAGGAAAAGGCCCAGAGGCCAGCTTAATGTTACATGTGAGAACAAAAATCCAAACAGTGCGCACGCACACACACACACACACACACACACACACACACACACACACTCTCTCTCTCTCTCTCTCTCTCTCTCTCACACACACACACACACACACACACACTTTCTCTTTCTCCTCATACATACACTGTGGCTCAAGTGCAGGCCACGGGGTAGAAGGAAGACTTGCTCAGGTGCCCCCAGATCCTTCCTTCTTTTCATAACTTCTTTCTCCATATGACCCAGCAGTGGGCGGGAGAGTTGGCTTCTCTGGAAAGCAAGGCTTGACTTCTCTAGGCCAAACCTTTCACTGCTGCTCTGAGAAGAGGTTGGTGTGCCAGATATGATCTCTGACCTTTCACCAACTGCCCCAGGCAGTGCTCCACCCTCAGTCTCTCTGAATCCCCTGAAGCTCAGTCCTGGACTGACACTGCGGTGTGGGTGCTGACTAGTCCAGGACGGGCCTTGGAAGCCTGCAGAGCAGACTGTCCCAATGCCTGGCTGGGTAGCAGCAGGACTTGCTGGAACAAGTGGTGTCAGGATCATGGCCAGAGGAACCAGGGGCCTTCAGCCAAGGGACTCAGATTTCTTCCACTGGCTCAGACCCTGGCCTGTCCACAGCTTCTAGAAGGTGGAGACTGGGCCTTAGCAGCTGGGGAAGGGACAGAAGACTGGGTGTCTATTCCCCACTTGGCTTCTAGAAGGTTCTACACAGACAGATTTGCTGTCTGAGGCTGACATAAGCAGCATGGGTACACAACACACTAGTCGGCCGTCTCAGACATCAAGGAAGCCTGCTAGTAGCATGGGGTTTTACAAGACTGGCCAGGCTATTGAAGACGGGACGGGTACTCCGGTCTGCTCAGGTTCTAGTGTCAGAAAGTGGGAAATAAGTCAGCAGGACTCTGACTGCCTCTGAAACTCCATGCTTCAGATGAGAGTTAAAAAAATGTGGCCCTCCAGCTCCTTGTCTGAAAGGAGGGAGGAAGAAGAGTCAGGGGAGGCAGAGGCCAGAATTTGAGCTAGGATACTACCACCTCAGTGGGAAAAGAAAGGGGGCTTCCAGGGACATATCTGGGCTGAAAGTCACTGCTGTGGCTACTGGTCTTGTGTCTGGAGGTCAGGAAGCAGCCCTGGTAAGAAGGTACGATCTAGGGACCCCTCCAGCCCAGGCAACATTCAGGATCATGAGAGTGTAAACAGATGCATGCACACGCAAATGGCACACCACACCTTCCTCTGCACAAACACACACACTCGCACGCTCCGTCTGTTGGTGATTGTCTTCTCTGCAGATTGCACTCTGTGGCCATGGCAGCTCAGGCACCCGGGCTTTGCTCACGGAGCGATGGCTCTCCAGCTGAAAGAGAAAAACATGTGCAAAGGGGGCACTCAGGAGGCTGCTCAGTTGCCCAGGCACCAGTTCCTCTGGCTGCTTCCCTGGGGATTCCCAGACAGAGAGTGGGACAGCCCAATGCACATACTGCTTAGGCCACAGTCCCCAGGGCCAGATGGTTGCTGGGCAACCATGAGGGTAGCTGAATATTGCAGCTCTGAACCCAGGGTAAGTGCTCCCTAATACCTTCTACTGAGGGATAAGGACAGCAGAAGACAGGGCTACATGCCATCACTTGACACCTTAAGGAACATTTGTTCAGAAATGACAAGAGCACAGCCATTGCTTCCAGAGATGGAGGGTCAGGGAAAGCAGCTGTGTGAGAAGTCGCCTGGTTCTAGTGATTCCGCAGAGCAAGGCAATGACTTCGTTTAGAACCAGCAGGAAGGCAAACTTCCACACACCAATCACAGAACCCTGGCACAGGGCTATGGGGCGGGGCAGAAAGGGGAATAGGGACACAAGGTGACTCATCTTAAGGATTTAGAACATCTTAGATCTGGGGCAGAGAGAGAAGTGGCCTCATCAGAAGAAAGGGTAAGCCTGTAACAAGGCTGATGGAGTGACTGCAGGGCCGGCATGATCCTGAGTCCACAACTAATGTCTTTGTTTCTGTGGCTCAGGTCTTGACTCCCAGTACCTCAAGGTGTGACTCTCTTTAGGTAAAACCGAGATGGCCGGGCTGGCCTCACATCCAAAACAGATAAAGAACTTTGACCTGGACAGAACAGAGGGAAAAACCTCTGCGAGTGCAGAGACCATCATCTTGGACTCCAGACACTAGAACGGTGCTCTGCTATGGTGGTCCTCACAGACCCTCACAGGCCCAGACAATCTGCTACTCTTCCGTTTTCATAAGTGAGAAATGGAACTGACACAAGTGTCCATACAAAGAAGTGAGATAGGAATTCCCGGACCTTTAGGATTCAAAACCTGTGGGCTTAAAACATTAATATTATGTGTATGTTTTACCTGCCTGCAAGTCTGCGCACCACGTGAGTACCTGGTGCTCTCAGAACCAGCCAGGATTCCCTGCAACTGGATCACAGATGGTCTGGGCTGCCACTGGGTGCTGGGAATCAAACCTTGGGACCTTTGCAGAAGCAGCCAGCACTGTCTCAGTGGCTCCCCAAGCCCTGTTTTGTTTTTAACCAGTAGGGAATCTTTATATTACACCCCACCATGACTTTGTTTGTTTGTTTTTGTTTGTTTGTTTGTTTCTGAGACAGGGTTTCTCTGTGTAGCCCTGGCTGTCCTGGAACTCACTCTGTAGACTAGACTGGCCTCAAACTCAGAAATCCACGTGCCTCTGCCTCTCAAGTGCTGGGATTAAAGGTGTGCACCATCATTGCACGGCCAAGACTTTTACAAGATCTAAAAAGGAAGAAAGTCAATATTGTGGCATAGATAGAAACTCAAGCAAAATAAAGTGGAAGGGTTAGAAATGGGAACACGGATGGGACGGATGGGACGGGCGGTGGTGGCGCACGCCTTTAATCTCAGTACTCAAGAGACAGAGGCAATCGATCTCTGAGCTCAGCGATAGCCTGATCTACAGAGTGAGTTCCAGAGCAGCCAGGGCTACACAGAGAAACCCTGTTTTGACACAAAACAAATGCCAGACAGATTTGGAGACATTCTAGCCTTCTAGCATATTCCATCCTACTTCAGGTGTTCTCTTGCACAGTTGAGGCAGCCTGACTCCTGATCTTCCTGTTTCCACCTCTAGGTACTAGGACAACAGCTGTTCAGAGTCCATGCAATCCTATTAAGGCCTCAGGCTAAAGCTAAAGCTAAAGCCAGCTGCACCAGGAGTATGATACTCTTTAGAGTTTAGAAGCCGGACAGAACACACAGCAGAAGTGGACACAAGGAGACAGTTCCCAGCACCTTGTTCTTTAAACCAAGTAGCACTTCAGCCATCTTCCCTTGAAAAAGGGTCTAGCCATACCTTTCCCTTAGATGGGCATATCTTTTTAAAATTTAAATTCATTTTAACTGACACATAAAATTGTACATAATGACATATTATGTGATTTTGAAAAAATATTTGCCCCTTCTCTTCTCTTCATAGACAGGATCTCATATAATCCTGGTTGGCCTTGACTTTGCTATGTAACTAGGGATGCCCTTGAACTCCTGACCCTCCTTCCTTAGTTTCCTAGTGCTGGGATTTCAAGCATGTATCGCTATGCCTAACTTCTCATGTGCTATTCCAACACACATGCATGTGTACCTGAGATCAGTTTAAGCATATCCCCATCAATCTCCACCAACACTTGTCATTTATGGAAAGCATCAGCCCCCTTTCTTATGGCTCCAAGTCAGAAGCTGAGACTAAGCTGAGCTACACCTGGATGCTCTCCAGACAGGAGCACAGGCCCAGAATGCAGCTCTCTGGGAGGGCTGGGCGGCCTCCATCTCCACACGGGACAGGTTATCAGCAACACACCTGTTACATACCAGTTGAACAAGCATCAGAGGACAATGGGGTCTAGGTGGGGAAACCTTAGCCCTAACAGCACATACCAGTGAGGGAAGGGGCTCCCTGGCCGTGGCCCTCCATTCCTGCAGGGGTTTCTCTTGAAAGACTGCTGTGCAGTGCTAGACAGGGAACCAGCGAGAGGGCCAGTACATAACGGGATGCCGATGGAGCCCTGTGTCAGCAGCTCTGGGGGTTACGGGCACCAGGTGACAGGACTGCTATTTGGGAGCTCACTGTTTTCTCTTTTCAGTTTAGTAAACATTGTAAAAACTAAATGTAGAACTTTCGGTTGGCGTGGGTTTGAGGCAAGCACAGAACCTAGAGGTGTTTTTCTGGAGTACTGATTTAAGTTGTAATGACTGCTCATGAGACAGCAAGCTCACAATGCAGAAGAGCAGAGCTAAGAGACTGACCTCGGGGAATGTGGCCTCAAGCCCAAGTCACATGACTAAAATGGACAGAGGATGGGCAGAAGGTCTCCCATCCACACAACTCTGCTCTCTGTGGCCCACGAGTCATGTGATCAAAGTCACTCTGAAGCACGTGCCTGAGTGCTTCCTTCAGTTAGACTTTTCACACGAGAGTCTTGATTTTCTCCTTGACATCCTGGTATGTGTGTCCCAGCAGTAGGGTAGCTGATTAGATAGAGCTACAAAGTGGTTCACAGATGTGAGGGTTAATCCTGGCTGTCATCTTAATTGGATTTGGGAGCACAGGGCCTTGTCTCCGAGTGGGTCTGTGAGAGAGTGCCCTAAAAGGACTAACTGAGGATAGGAGTCTCCCCAGGGCAGTGCCTTCTAGTGGTAGCCCAGATATGGAGTTCCAAGAGAAGAGCAAGACTGCTTCTGCCTGACTGTCTGTGCTCCTTGCTGCTAAGTGCATCTACTCCGCTGCTGCTGCTGCTGCTGCTGCTGCTGCTGCTGCTGCTACTGCCATTCTTCACTGACATCAGAACCCAGCTTCTCTGACGTATGCATATTGAAGTCCAGAGGCTCTCCAGGAATCCCTCTGCCCTTCAGCACCAGCCTTGCAGAATGTGCAATTCCTGGGTTCTTAGTCTCTCCACTGTGCAGACGGCTACTGTTGGACTCACTGTCCCTTTGAATAAGACAATCTAATGTATTCTTTTGTAAATGTGAATGTTCTGTAAGGTCTGTTTCTCTAGCAAGCCTAATGCAACAGATGAAGGGCCCAAGGCCCTGACGCCCTAGCCTGTACACTGCACTCTTTTCTCTTGGGGTTTCCAGAAACATGCTGTTCCCACTGTCTGTCTTGAAAAGAGCTCTACTCCTGTCACATCGTCTGGCCTCCTGGTCCCTCTCTCCATCTTCAAGAGCATTTCCTGGCTTAACTACCTTATGAAGATGTAGGGCATAAGCTGTGAAAACCAGCCCCTGGGAGCTCAGTAGGTGACACATGGTCACCCAGACATGGTGCAGGAAAGGCACTCCTCTACCTGGTTGATGTCACTTGATGTCAGTATCAGTCCTCTCATGTGGCTCTCTGTAGGGCTCCATCCAGTGCTTAGTCGCTTCCAGATGCTGGTTTGATTGTCCTGTTCCACAAGCAGCTTCTCTCCTAGGAAGTCCCTGCAGGGGTCCTCACTGCCTGGTCTAACCGTCTTCCAGGAGCACCAGACTCAACAGGCAATAACCCCAATCATAATCACGCCAGCAGGGAGTACTTCAGAGCTGGGCCCAGGCTGTGAGGCCTACACACTGGGTGACACTGCTGGTGTCTACCATGATCTATACTTCCTAGCTCACCCCACCCAGGCCATGGGTCTGACCAGACAACAGTCTAAGCCGGTGTCTCTTTTTTGTTTGGTTGGTTTGGTTCTTTGAGACAGGGTTTCTCTGTGTAGCCTTAGCTGTCCTGGAACTTGCACTGTAGACCAGGCTGTCCTCAAACTTACTGATGTCCATCTGCCACTGCCTCACAAGTGCTGGGATAAAAGGTGTGTGCTACTACCACCTGGCCAAGCCAGTGGTTCTTAAAGCCCAGCTCCTGAGTCAAAAAACCCTCTTTGTCCCAGCCTTTCTCTTCTAAGCAGCTTCATTAAAAAAAAATATTTTTTATTTTTTATTTTTTGAGACAGGGTTTCTCTGTGTAGCCCTGGCTGTCCTGGAACTCACTCTGTAGACGATGCTGTCCCTGACGTCACAGACTGATTGCCTCTGTCTCTTGAGTACTGGGATTAAAGGCATGCGCCACCACTGTCCGGCTGCATTTTTAAAATAACACTTATGGCCTCTTGAAACTAAAATGCCTCGGCCTACACGGTCTCCTCTGACTAGTATCACCCAGAGTGAAGGTGTGGCAGGGACTGCCAGTGTAGTTCACAACACACTTCAAGCCTAGAGCCAGTCAAGGGAGTTGGGAACATGCAATGTACACTGAGTGAGTAAGGGAGTACAGCAGCCCTGCTGTCCTGCCCACCTTACAGAGGCACCAAGGCTCAGCTGCAGCAGCCATCTTGGGCCCACCAAACCAAAACCCACAAGCTTCATCTTTGAGCCCCCTGTTGGTAAGATAAATGTCCCTATCTGTCTTAACCAAGCAGCGGGGCTTGGAATCATAGGCTGAGTGTCTATTATGTTCAGGGTTTTCTGAATTTAAGGAGATGTGCACAGATTTCCCTATTGACACTCACACGGTTTTGGGCTTTGGAGCCTTTGGGAGCTGGGAGCTAGGACTTAGAGATGCTGAGCCCACACCAGCATTCCCACATCTCTTGACTGCATCTGCACTTAATCTTGGGGACAATGACCTGATTTCAGGAAGGAAACTATCCTCCTAGAGATTATGTAATTTGTACAAGATCATATAAACTCTGAATTGGTTTTGCTGTTGTGTAAAGTTGTTTCACGTTCCTCCATCACCCAGCCCGTCAACAGCTCTCTCGATAAGCCAAGACTGCAGTTTTCTAGGAACTGTAGGCTGTTAGTCTTCCTCTCCTACGTCACTGTGGATGGTTCCCACATTAATGTGGCATGCGTTATATGTCACTGTCCCTATACATCTGCAGGCAACACACCCATGCTGTACTATACGCCATCAGCTTACTGAGCAACCTTGACTCATATACCTAATCTTTCTGTTTGTTAATCTTGCCTCAAAATCAGGGAATTAACCAAGCAAGTTCAGTAGCCATCACGCTCTGTGCTTAGCACCGGAGAGCATGGCATCTATGGTGGCAGCTCTTCCAGGGACAAGGCAGCACAACCACTGGTGATGTCTAGAGGACAAAGCACCAGGTGCCTGCCACCTCGATGAGGACATAAACAGAGACACTGCGGAAGCCTCAGTGAGGCCGAATGATTGGGACCAGAAAAAGCACTAAACCTCCACGGTGAGAAGCACCCTCCAACCTCCTGATGCAGATGTTCGGAACAGCCTGCCAGGAGAGACTGGCCACGGACTGAGGGGACTTCTCCAATTCACACTTCTCCAGGACTGGCCTAAAAGCCTTTCCTGCCTTAGGGAAAGAAGAACCGAGAGGAGGAAGACGGACTGATTCTCTTTTTCTGTTTCTTTCCTTTCTTAATGATTCAGGAACCTTGTAGAAAAAAATGAGGGTGGACTGGCATGTGCACAGCCAGAGCTCCAGTAAGAAGAGATCCTGTAAGGGCAGAGACAGCTTCCGGGGCTGGGCTGAGCCCGTTCCTGCCATCTGAAGCTCAGTATCGCCCTCGCTTGGCCGCCTACAGAACACAGCCTCCCACTGGCTGCTTCTCAGCTTCTTAGCCTCACAGGCACAGCTGGGTCTCGGAGTTTGCTGATGTTAGGAAAGGTCAAGTAAACAAACAGAACAAAACTAAACCCCTTGCCAGAAATCAAAAGGTTTCAACTTCTAAATTTCTTTCTTCCAAAATATACCCTCTTCCTTTAAACTTTTTTAAAGTAGACATGGTGGCTAACATCTGAATTTCCAGCACCCAGAAGGATAGGGCAGGAGGATTGCTACAAGTCCAAAACTATCCTCAACTACCCAGTTGTCTGTCTCAAACAAGTAAACAAAGACTGCCCTCCCTCCCCGGCAAAGGTTTAGAGGAGTGGTTCTCAACCTGTGGGCCATGACCCTTTGGGGGTTAAGTATCAGATCTCCGGACTATCAGATATTTACATGATTTATAACTGTAGCAAAACTACAGTTCTGAGGTACTAATGAAATTAATTCTATGGTTGGGGTCACCACAATGTGAGGAACTGCATCTAAGGGCTGCAGTATTACAACATTGAGAGCTACTGGGTTAGAAGGTATGAAATCTAGAATGGAGGGATTTTGATCTGAAATCCTACCCTGATCGCATTTTAATCTGGTTTGCCGTTTGACCCTCCAGCTGGCAAGTAACAGCTTTTAAAACCACAACTCACTCTCAGGAGTCCTTGCTTGGTGGCTCTTGGGCCGGCATCTCTGTCACTCTAGCCCGCTTGCTCAGTTCCTCACCAGGAGGTTCCTCGGCTGCTTCCAACTTGCGTTTGGGGGAAGCTGGGCCACTGGATAGTGCTCTGGGGCCTGTGGAGAGGCACAGAACAGGTCATAGTTACTCACCATAACAGTCTCTTGCTGTGGGGACAGGAAGCCCTGCCCTGGCCTCCTTTGCAGCAGTGACCTCACTTGGAACTGTATGAGGAGAACATGGCCTGGCTTGCTGGTGCTCAGATCCCTGGCTCCAGGCCAGAGACTGGTTGGCCTACCTGCCGTCCTGCCGTCCTGCCCTGAAGGTGAGGGATCCCTTCCCAGTCCCGGGAAATCCCAGGGTTCTGGGCACTGTCATGTTGCAGAACATCCCGAACCCGACCAGCATCCTTGCTCTTCCCTGTGGCTTCTCCTGCCTAGACACCTGAGCACCCTACTCCTCATCTCCTCATTATTTTCCGTTTATGCGGCAGGCAGTGGGGTTTTAAAGCCTCCGTGGGACCTTGCTTTGCCCTGCTGCCCTCCGTCAGTGCAGGAAGGCAGGTGACTAGTGCCAAGGCTGCTCTGCTCCCCTCCTCCCTGGCTCTGGATCCTTCTGCTCCTAGAGTGGGCTCTGCTTGTGCCTGCTTTGAGGTTCCTTCTCGATATTTTCTTTCCTGGTTCTTATCAAGATGATGCTAAACAGTGCTTAAAAAAGTGCCCTTGGGGGGCTGGCGAGATGGCTCAGTGGTTAAGAGTGCCGACTGCTCTTCCAAAGGTCTGGAGTTCAAATCCCAGCAACCACATGGTGGCTCACAACCATTCATAACGAAATATGATGCCCTCGACACTACAGTGTACTTACATATAATAAATAAATAAATAAATCTTAAAAAAAAACAACAAAAAAAAAAAAAAAAAAAAAAAAAAAAAAAAAAAAAAAAAAAGAAGTGCCCTTGGGCTTATCCTATTTAAAGTGGCCCTAAAGAAGCCCTATGCCTAGTCCCACATCAATCCACTCAGTGCTACTTCCGTCCAAAATCCTTAATGTTCTTATGTGATGGTCTAACAGTGCACCCTAGGGGGGATATAAGCATGTTCTTATGTGATGGTCTTATAGTGCACCCTAGGTGGTATATAAGCTTCATCAGCCACATACTCATTTTGTCCTCAGCCCTAAATGACTAACATGGGGGTGACACAGGCCACAGAAGGCCAGGGAGGCCAGAGGCCAGTGTAATTGACTGGTCACCTGTGTTGCTGATGCTCCCAGCTTGGCTTGAACCAGGCTCTGCCACAGGGTGACTGAGGTCTTCCACACAGGAAGGGACAGATGCCAACAGACCTGGGGATTGAATGCACACAAGATTAAGAGGGCTGCAAATCATGAGAAACAAAGAAGCCAGGAGGGCAGGACCAGGACACAGCCTCCACCCTTCCGACACCCCACAGCTGCTTTGGCAGCCCAATCTGGCCCAGCCTGCAGCATCTTTTACAGCCTGGGGTCAGCCAACACCTGAAAAAGCTTTCAGGTTAAGTCCTCCCCTGGTGAGTGAGATGCCAGGGTGGGTAGGGGATCCTTACAGAGTCCCCGGTATCTCGACAGCTGTTGGTAGATCTGCTTCATTCGCTCAATGTTGAGCCGACTAGTCTCTGCATGATTGACGATGGGCCGTGGGTAGTCCACGCCAATGATGCACTTGGCAGCCTTCTGAACTGACTCGGGGGCATTCCAGGGCTCATAGATGTATCGAGAGGGGAAGCCTTTCAATTTGGGCAGGTATCGCCTGAAACACACACCAGGTAATGTATCAGCACACTGTGACTCTTCTTTAACGGGCCTAGGGTACCCCAATCCAGGAGGAGGCCACAGTGGCCCAGAGCCAGTGTCTGCTGTACATCCTTACCGGATGTAGTCCCCACTGGGGTCTGTACGTCGGCCAAAGCCCACAGGGCAGTAGCAGTGGAAGAATTGTTGGAAGAAAGCACTGCAGGACAGCCACATCCAGCTGCCTGCGTTCACGCTGAAATCTGCATCCAGGAGCAGCTCGTCAAATACCTAGATGGGGAAAACCAGCCTTCTTGGAGACCTGACGCTCTGGCTCTTTCCACTTCTGTAACACTGTTATTCCCTCAGGGAGCCAGAGCCCTTCTGTTGAGGGCCCAGGAATGCAGAAAGGATCTCCTGGACCCAAGGATCCCACCCCAGTCCCAGCCTATAAGGAGCTGCCCTTGGCTAGGCCTGGTCACAGGGTACAGGCTAGCTTGCACTCACCCGGACCCCGCTCTCCCAGCTGACCCAGAGGTCCCCGCGGGTGAGGAAGCAGGCCACAGCGTGCCTGGCCAGGTGGTGGATCCAGCCCTCCTGCCTCAGTTGGGTCATGATGGCGTCAATCCAAGGGAAGCCTGTCTTGCCCTCGGCCCACTTGGCCAGGGCTTCGGGGTTGCGGTCCCAGGGGATCTGGATGCAGATGGGGTTCCCCTCCATTCGGTCAAACCTGGGGTTGTTGGTGGCCGCTGTGTAGAAGAATTCTCGCCATAGGAGTTGTCCAAATAAGGAGAGGGGGGGTGTGCTGTTCCTCTTCACCTAAGGGGTGGGCACACACAGAGATGAGTGTCTGCCTGGCTCTCAGCACTGCGATGATGCTCAGGTCTCCTGCACAGAACAACCTGGAGTGTCTCCCAAGCACCATGGCTCCAAATCCCTGAGATGTGCAGCAGGACTAGACTTAAAAGATTCTCAGTAGCCGGGCGTGGTGGCGCACACCTTTGATCCCAGCACTTGGGAGGCAGAGGCAGGCAGATTTCTGAGTTCGAGGCCAGCCTGGTCTACAAAGTGAGTTCCAGGACAGCCAGGGCTATATAGAGAAACCCTGTCTTGAAAAACCAAAAAAAAAAAAAAAAAAAAAAAAAAAAAAAAAAAAAAAAAAAAAAAAAAAAAAAAAAAAAAAAAAAAAAAAAAGATTCTCAGTGTACAACATGCAGCCCTATCCTGGGCACCAAGAATGGCCTCAGAGGCAGGTAGGGGAATGATGCTATGGAACTCTGCCATGGGAACCAAACTCTTCAAGACTACTCCCAATTCTGTGGCTCTACCTTCTAGAAAGCTGAAAGGATTTTACACATCATCAGCAATTTAAAATATGAAATCTGAATAGCCAAATAACTCACTGAATCCAGAGAGGTGGAGCTGGTGTCTACCTAGAGCCTTCACCTCCACTACCTAGTGTTCACAGTACTGGAATGTCCTCTGCATGCTTCCAGAGGAGAAAGGTAACCACCAACAGAGTTGCAAGCCCTCTCATCTACACTGGTGCCTGCCCGCGACACACTGGTATAACAGTAGCACACACACGGTGGGAGTAACCAGCCATTATGTGACTGAATAAAGACCCACTCCATGAGATGGGGCCATCCCTGACACTGTCCAGGTGGCCACGAACCTATAGGAAAACCAAACACTATTGTTCTGCTAAAGGAATACAGCACTACAATGACTCCCAATGACATGCTGCTATACGCAGTGCCTTGCTCAGCCATCGTCAGAGAAGCTTCCTCCTGTGGTAGATGGGAACAAATACAGGGACCCACCATTGGACAAAGTGCAGAGAGTGAGGAACTTCAGAATACTCAGCCCTAAATAGGACCGTCTCCATCAAATCTCTCCCCTCTGCTCAGGGAACTCTTTGGAAGAAGAGATGAAAAGATTGTAAGAGGCAGAGGGGATGGAAGACAGCACGGAAACAAGGCCTTCTAGACAGAAGGACTGAAGCACTGTGAGCTCACAGGACAAAGTCAGACAAGATCCCAGATCAGAGGAAGTGGACACAGCCCTCATCCCTAAGCCAGAAGCTACCTCCAGTTGCTAACTGCTCACAAAGGGAAATTTGTTTTCTGCAATGGAGTCTTATTGGGTGTACAAATTGCACTTAAGGGCAGCAGTAGATGCGAACACAAGTAAACTCCATTGAGTGCTTTTGGAGGATTTTTTGGGGGTGGGGGTGGGGAGCTCATAATACTTGAGCTGGGCTTTCTCTGCCTGCCTGCCTGCCTGCCTGCCTTCCTTCCTTCCTTCCTTCCTTCCTTCCTTCCTTCCTTCCTTCCTTCCTCCCTCCCTCCCTCCCTCCCTCCCTTCCTTCTTCCTTCCTTCCTTCCTTTTTTCTTTCATTTAAACCTTGAAGCATGCAGATCTTTTGCTTATACATTATAGTCTTGATTTTGTGCTTTTATGGAACTTCCATGTGTGTGAATATATGTGTCTATGTTTATATTATTATTATTATTATTATTATTATTGTTGTTGTTGTTTTGTTTTGTTTTTCGAGACAGGGTTTCTCTGTATAGCCCTGGCTGTCCTGGAACTCACTTTGTAGACCAGGCTGGCCTCGAACTCAGAAATCTGCTTGCCTCTGCCTCCTGAGTGCTGGGATTAAAGGCATGCGCCACCACGCCCATCTGTGTCTGTGTTTATGTGTGTTTCTTGGGCTTTTTCTTTGGCTCTTTTTCCTCCTTTTCTTTCTTTCTTTTTTTTTCTTTTTCTCTTTTCTTTTTTTTTTTTTTTTTTTTTTGAGACAGACTTTTTTTTTCTCTGTGTAGCCTTGGCTGTCCTGGAACTCACTCTGTAGACCAGGCTGGCCTCGAACTCAGAAATCTGCCTGCCTCTCTTTTTTCTCCTTTTCATTAGTTTTGTTCAATTCGGGGTTTTTTTGTTTTTTGTTTTGTTTTTTTGTTGTTTCTTCTGTTTTTGTAGATGTCTGTTTGTATTCTAGTGAGACAAAGAAAGGCTGTTGACTTGAGTGGGCAGAAAGTAGGGAGAATCTAGTAGTCAGGGCATGGGGAACTGTGACCAGAATATACTGTATTAAAAAATTACAAAGTACTAAGTCTGGATTTTGGTTAAATAATGTATAAACAGCAGTCTGAGACATGAACGGATGAGGTTGGACTCTACACAAAGAGCAAACCGTCAAAGCTACCCCATTCCATGAAGCTGATATTGGCCGGGCTAGGGAAAGCAACAGTAACAATCCCAAGCCCAGTATGACCTAAGGCACATCTCCGCGGAATGCTCCGACAGAGCCTGAGGGCTGCATGGCATGGTCCTGTATGCAGCCCTTCCAGGCCAGCCCTGGACTTCCCCTTAGACTTCAGTCCCAGCTCCCATGAGAGCAGCTATGCCTTTCTTATGACTGCCTCTGGCCACAGCACTCACTTCCCACCCCAGGTCCCAAGTCTTCACTTATCAGCTACTAGTGAATAGACTAGCTCTGAAGCCCTCAAGGCCAGCTCTGCTGTCTCCAGAACTACAGGAGTAGCTGGGTTCATTCACATCAGTGACTCAGATGTGCCCAGCTGTCACCTCTAGGAAACCACCCACCTCTGACTTCTCTGAACTGACTGTCTCCAGAACTCTCACAGCCCAGACCCAAAGCCTTGTCTGGGATGACTGGCAACAAGTGCTGTGCCTGGGGGCGACTGACCGACTGACCGACCGACCGACCGACCGACCGACCGACCGTGCTCCCCACACCTCACCTTCTTGTACAAGTCCCATAGGCGGTAGTAGAAGAGGCGGCAGGAGAGGCATCCAAAGCGCAGGTAGGGGCTGAGGCCTGTGGGGCTGGCCAGCAAGGAATTGGCATTCATCCGAGGTCTCTCATAGTTGGCAACCCAGGCCTGCAGAAGAAAGGTGACAGGAGGGCAGGACTGATGTTACAAAGAGAGGATTCTTCATCTAAGGTCAAAAACACCAAACCAAACCAAAACCAAAGAAAGGTCCTAGAACCAGGCCTGCAGCATTGTGTGCATCCCTCTCCTGCCTGGGGACTCTAGGAAAGAGAGATGGCCATGTTCTTGTC
The DNA here is from genome assembly GCA_902729485.2 of Mus minutoides. Lineage (NCBI taxonomy): Eukaryota > Metazoa > Chordata > Mammalia > Rodentia > Muridae > Mus > Mus minutoides. Next base: position 423,328 of record LR755135.1, on the reverse strand, counting down.
CTGACTTCATGTTCTGTCTGTGGGATGACTGTGAATAACTTATTTAGCATCTTAGCTATTAAATAAGAACATTCCCCGTCTCTGGGGAGTAACTGAAGTAGGAAAGAACACTGAGAACATGGAACACACTCTGCAGTACATAGAAGGTGGGAAGGCATATGCTTGACAGAAAACAGTACTCCTAGCTCGGTCACCAGAAGCCCGAGGCTGCCACTGCAGGGTCTCCACATCATTGTTAAACAACCAGGAACAACACAGGAAACTCTCAAAGTTCCAAAGACCAACAGAGTCACCCACTTCTGGAGCCTCTTGTCGTTCATTACTGGCCGCTTTACTGCTCTGCTTTTCAGAGACACCATTCTGAGGAGGCTTCTCACTAGACTGCAAGAATACTCGGAATATCAATTATGCTATCATCCTCTACAAATAGAGTAAGTGGGCTCAGAATACTTCTGTGACTTTCTTGGGGTCAGGGCCCTGGTAAGAGACAAGTTGCAGAGAGCCTGGGAGTCTCACTTTAGACTCCAGTCTTCATGCTACCATCTCTGTTCCTGACACCTTTCCTTCCTGCCCACTCAAGTACCTCCCTATATCACTTCAGGTGTCCTTCCTTCCTGTGACAAGCAGGCAAGGGCAGCTTATGAAAAACCTTACCCTTTCTCACTAGTTGTGGATAAATCCTCAACTTTCAGAGACCCAGTATCAATGATAAGCTTTCCCGCACCTTCTTCCTCTCTGAATGAAAGTGAGGATGTAGCTGCTCCAAGGTACGATGGAGAAGGATGTTATTATGGATAGGAGGGAGAGTTCATGCAGAGGCATCGGGAAGAGTCCAGGTTGAGCAGGACCATGGGAGGAGAGGGGAGGGCCGGGGGAGAGCAAGAAAAGAGAAGACAAGTGGCCCAAAGGAGGAGCTGAAGACCAAGAGGCCAAGAGAGAACACAGCCAAAAGGGCAGAAGCTGTGGGAAGGGAATCCCAGCCCTGGGTCTGGAGAGGTTTAGGGTGGGGGTGGGGTGAAAAGTGTCAGGAGGAGCCAACAGTATTGAGTGAGTTGTCCCAGGTTTCTTTGGGATCTGACACTCTCCCCTAACAAGTTCCATGCCAAGACTATGAAATAATGATCTCATTTCTTCTACTCTACAAACCAAACAAATGACCAACAAGACATAGGGCTTGTGATAGCCAGTGGGCCTCTTGCACCAGTCCCTGTCCTCTACAGCCAACCTGTGCCCACCATCTTCTCCACCTCCACTTTCCAGCCATCTGCCTATGCCTTGCTGTTGGACTGTGCTGGCGCTGCGCTGACCCCAGGCACTGCTGCCCTTGGACTCTGGGTGCTCTCCCCAGCACCACAGCTAGCTGCTCACTCCCCCATCTGTCTCCAATCCACAGGTCTCGCTGGACCTCTCATGTGCTCCACCAGCTAGCTAGCTGCTATTCACTCTAGGTCAGTGGCCCTCAACTCACGGAACAACCCTTTCACAGGGCTCACATATCAGATATCCACATCATGATTCATAACAGTAGCAAAGTTACAGTTATAGAGTAAAAACAAAAATAACATTATGGTTGGGGGTCATCACAACATGAGAACCTGTATTAAGGAGTCACAGCCTTAGGGAGGTTGAGAAGCACTGCCCTAGGTTCTCTGTAAGGTCCATCGCTTCTCCATCCCTCCAGTGTTCCAGCTCCGGGCTCTGTCCTTGCCCATCTTTTGGCAGGCATTCTTGTGCACAGCTGCAGCCCAGCTGGGTCCACCTGGATTCAGAACCTGCTCTGTTGCTTAAGCTTGCTCCTGTGCTGGATGCTTCACAGAGAAGGCAACTTTGTCCACCTCACTGCCGTCACCCTTCCCCCTTCACCATGTCCTCAATGCTCCACCTAACCATCTCTGATGCTCTTTCCATCCACTGCTGCTAAGATAAAATCTAGCCTGGACTATGAAGACAACCTCTTCCGGTGCACTGTCCACACTGGGAATGGAGAGTCTGGGCTGCCCAGAGGACTAAGAGGGCACAGGACGGCTCACACCTCTCCGGCCTCTCTGGCCTCTCTGGCCTCTCTGGCCTCTCCGGCCTCTTGGGCCTCTCGGGCCTCTCGGCAGATGTGGATCTTTCCCCCTGCACCTTAAGTGTCTCTCATCAGACACTGGGTACTTCTGCCAGCACATCTTGTTCTCCTGACCCTTAACCCTGCGGTTTCAAGCTTTATAAAACACTTTATCTTCTTTTTCTCTGTGTGCACATGTGTGCTGGTGTGGAGGCCAGGGGAGACACTGGCTGACTTCCTTATTGTCTTCTTACTCTTTTCCTTGAGCCAAACACTCTGTGAGAACTTGGAGCTCGTTTGTGTGTTTTTTGGGGGAAGGATAGTTTGTGGTTAGACTGCCCGAGCAACCTTTCCTGTAACGAGTTACAGGTGTGTGAGATCACAACTGGCCTTCTTTTTTCCTTTTTTGGCCAAAGCTGATTTTCCATCTACATGTGACTAGCTGTGTATGTGGGTGCCAGGATCTGAACCCAGTCCTCTTGCTTGTGAAACAAATATTCCTACCCGTGAGCCATCTCTCTAGGCCCCAATTTTTTTTTTTAATCTTAAATGAAATGCAGACACAGAGACCCACACAAATGTGTAACTTCATACATTCTTCTAAAGGCAACATCCAGGTAAATTCTGGAAACAGGACCTTGCCAGGCACCTGGTCTGTGTTCAGTCCTCACCAATCTCCTCCCACCCCCTGGTGACCTCAGCCGCAGCTTCTATAGTTATTACAATTTTGAGATGTTTACATTTTTTTTTTCTGCTTTTGAAAAGTGTGTTTGGAGCAACCTTATTCTCCCACAGATATTCTTGGATTTCTATGCCCCTGCTTGTGCCCTCTACTACCCATATGCACATCCCTCTGCCCTATAGCTTAGTCTTAGCCATTTGAAAAGTATTTATATAGTTTCTTCTAAGCACATATACACTCTCTGCCACCTCTTCCTTTTCCTTCTGATGTTTCTGTGGAAGGACACAGGGACTGCACTTGTCCGGTGTCTGCACACTCATGTATAGTTTGACACATCCTTGTCTTGTGCATTACCTGTAAGTTGGCTGGTACCAGGGACTGGACTGAACTTGGGTGTGATCCTTTATGAGTCTGTAGTAGGGGACATATGAAATTTCCTGTCTCTGATGGTGGCCATGGTCATTACACCTGTGTTTCCCTGAGTCTGCAAACGGGACCACTCCAATTCTACTACCCTTGTTTTCATTTAATAATCAGAATACTAGAGCTGGAGAGATGGCTCAACATTAAACAGAACCTACATGGTAGCGTAAAGCTGTCTGTAGCTCCAGTTCCAGGGGATCTAACACCTGCTGGATTCTCTGGGCTCCAGGCACACATGTGATGCATATACATACAAGTTGGCAAAACAGACATATAGAATCTACAGAGTGAGTTCCAGGACAGGTAGGAATAAACAGAGAAATATTGTCTCAGAAAAAAATAAAATAAAAAGGAATGTCAATACAGGACCCCAGAGAGGTAAAGGGCATACAATCTGCCCCCCCTGCCCCTTTTGGGTTTTAATGGGGCACCTTCTCTACTCTCAGTTCCAGTGGGCAAGGCAGATCCATTCCTACTTTCTTACTCCAGGAGTGGCTCAGGATGTGAATGTGGTCATGGAAAACAGTCCATCCCTGGCCACAGTGACCATGCCATGGAAGGGCACAGGACCCAAGCCAAGCCAATGAAAATATTTCTTTGGATTTTTATTGATGCTTTCAAAAAAAGAGGCAAGCAAGCCTCTTGCTCTGGTGAGCTACACAGACAGAAGACAGGTAGGCTATGCCGACCACCTTCACTACTGCTTAGGGAAGCCCACTTGAGGGTGGACTCACAGAGGAGAGCGAAGCCAGGGGACGGAGGGCATCTGCTCCAACACTCTTGGGACACCTGGATGCTGCTACACCCAAAGGCTACACCTTAGATTCCTGGTTACATTGGTTTTAAAAACGCTCCCTTTCAAAGGGCAGCTGAAGTACAACACTTGATTGATAATTAATCCTGATGCTCTCTGCTCCTGCAACCCTGACCTGCTGCTTTCATAACCCTTAGGCTCTCTAACTGAACACACTGTGCTTCCCCATGTCTGCCCTAACCACCAGTCTTTCTAGCTCCTACATCTTGATGATATAAACTGCTGCTCCCCTCAGGTTTGAAGAACCAAAGAAGGTTAATTTCTTCAACCCCAAACCTCTGCTTTTCCCCAGTGAGTGGAGGATGGGGTGGCATCCAGGGGTGTGTGGAAAATGGGCTCCTGGTTTGGTGGTTTGGGGGGCATACCTCTACAAATACTGTTAAGGTAACAAAAATAAGAATTGGTGTAGCTCTGTCTCTCGTGAGTCCTGCTCCTGCTATCACTGCCTTTGTCAGCTCCATCCCTGCTTCTGACCAAATATCTCTCTCCAGAGAGCCTACGAATCACTGGGTATGGTGTTTTGTTTTTTCCTTTAATCTGGTGCTAGGATGGCCTGATGGTTTTGAGCATGGCTGGAGAACAGTCTACCAACAAGCTATAACCCAGCCCTGTGCAGAGCCCTTGACAGACACACGAAGCACTCCCTCATATAGCTCTTGATGTGGACACACAAAGCTGGTCCCTCATAGTTCTTGACTCTTGGCCTCATCTTTCATGGGAGGAACTTGTTTTAACTTCGGCTCAGAGAAATATCTGAATGTGACTATTAAGTCTGCTGAGCTGAGGGAGGCTGAGGCTGTTACTATATCTTCCAATGCTGGCTGGGAGGATACTCCCAAGGCCACTCCTGAGGCTGGGAAAGCATTCTTTCTTCCTTAGCAGGCTGCCTTGTGCCCTTGATCCATTGCTAGTACCTAGCTGCTGGCAAAAGACCTTGTCACTTGAATGGGGACAGAAAAAGCTGTGCTTTTGAGGGACAGACTACAGAGAGACTGCAGGGTCAGGGAGTATGGAAGCAGGTGTCCTCAAGTCTGTGGAACTTGCTCTCCTTCTCTGGTCATAGGGGTAAGGTCCACGGATGCTGTGGAACAGTGACACTGGGCCTCGGCCTCTCCCTCTTGCAGATTCCCACCGCACAGAAGGTAGGCCATTTGCTATCTGGATCTAAGCAAATGGGAAATGAAGCCAAAAGAGATGGGGAGGGGCCGCCTGACACCCAATAACTGACCTAATGGGTTTTACCAACTCAACAGTGTTATTGCTTCCTTTGAGACAGACAGTCTCACCCTGTAGCCCACTCTGGCCTGGAACTTAAAGCAATCCTTCTGCCTCAGCCCTCTTCAATGCTGGGATTACAGGCATGCATCAAAGCCTGGTTGGCAAAAGCTGTCCACAGAAGAAAGTCAATCTGGTGCCAACTGTGTAATCATGTGGAACTGTGCCTCCCTACACTGCTAACCAATGGTGTGACCTCAGGCAGGTGTGACCTCAACCTCTCTCAGCCCAGGTTTTTAATCTGTCAGATGGGCAGCCTAATAGCTGCCTGCTGGACAGATGAAGGGAGATAATGCAATCAGGCACACAAGCCAGCGGGCAGCACAGGATGGACTTTCCAACTGAGAGCTGCTGTTAATCTTGCCATCAGAAAGAGTTTTTAGATTTCAACCCCTCAGACATAAGAGACCCTAAGGGACATGAACCCGACCCATATCCCTGTGGTCCTGATTGTAGTCAGTCCTATGGCTCAGAAACAGGGCCATACCTTCCGTTCTAAGTGCTTGTCCAGGCGGGCCAGAGCTTCTGTCTCTCCTCCTTGCCAAACAGCTGGGCCAAGTCCTTCCGTGGGGAAGCCTACAAAAGGAACAGTAGGCTGTAGCACTGCAGGTCAGGTCACCCCAGAAACAGCTCAGTAAACACCTTTAAGGTGATTCACAATTATAAAAATGATAATTTCCACTATTCAGATTGATCTGTTCTTTAAATGGAACTACAGACCTTGGACTTGGTGCTGTGAGGACTGAGAAAACCCTTAAAGTGCAGAAGGCTAGCTTTATTCAGCTCAGAAGATGGTGTGGGCAGGAGGAGGGAGTCAGGAAGGTGGGCTGGGTACCTAAAGCCTGGATTAGTTATCCTAGTAAGGAAGTCCACTGACCAGCACCAGACAGTGCCTCTACTGTTGGAGAGAGGGAACTACAGGAAGAGGCTTCAGCTACAAACAGCAGCCTGGCCGGGTCCAGGCAGTTCACTGGTCATGGCGGTGGGTAACAGCAACCTTCTCTGTTTTTCTTTTTTCTTTTCCCTTTTAAGACAAGGTCTCATGTAGTCCAGGCTGGCCTGTTTCTCTGCCTCTGTCTCTCAGTTCAGAGATTACAGGCATGTACCACCAGGCCAGTATTTTCTAACTTTTGACAAGGAAACAGGAAGGCCACATCCCCCACAGGAAGCAGCAGCCTGTGTGGTGTGCTGCGGGGCACTCACCCAGTTCCTCCAGGGAAGGCACCCCATAGGTGTCGTCATGATTCTCCTGGATCTCAGCTCTGCAGCTCTCCATCTGCTGGCTGCTCACAGCCACCGCCGGCTTCTTGGGCAGCTCCATGCGGCTGATGAGGGCCTGGAAGCGCTTGTAGGTAAGGGGTGGTTTCTGCCCATTCAGTTCGATGATTCTGGGGGGCCCAAAGCACATCTGAAGTCACTCCCAAGACCCTGTATTTTGGGGTCCCTGACCACCCCCCAAAAAGAGCACAAGACTCAAGAAGCTCTGAGGGTCACTCTCCTCATCACCTCACGGTCTCGTCCCTGAGTAGAAAGGGGGGCACAGGTGAGGCTGTATCTCCATTTTACCGAGAGGGAAAATGAAGCCCAGAGAGCTGGAACAGGAGCCTCAGGTAATGGAGCAAGGCAGGGCAAGAGCTGGGACTCAATTCCAGGTTCTCTGGTGTCCACGTGAAGCCGCCTAGAGACAGACTGACCGTATCTCTCTAATCAGACAGAAAATCCCCATGGGCCTCTGGGCACCTATTTGACCACACCAAGGGCTTCTGTGTACCCCATTTTGAGCCTCAGAGGGATGTACAGTGAGGGGTATAACATGCTCCTTTCTTGGAGGATCAATGTCCTGTTAGCCCTGTTTACTAGAGCAGAGATGTGAAGGCCGGCTTAGCAACGGTAAACAGCAACAGTATAAAGAGTGTTGCCGTGTGTCAAGTACTTCTCACAAGCAAGAAGGAAAGGCACGGGCACTGGAGAGGAGGGCTCACTGCGTCTGTGAGGATAAATTTCGATCGTTTGTAGGCAGATTCCTAGGCTCTTGCTGGCCAAGAAGGAGCTTATGCAAGGCCTGCCTGTCTGGGTGAGTTCATTTCCCAGTTTGTTCTCCCTGTGCTGTCCCCATTAGCCCAGATAGAAACTGGCTGCTGCCTCTGCAGTCCCTCCCCTCCCCTGGCACATGGCAGGGGAAGGGTTCCACACCAAGCCTCTCCTCCTGAGGGCTTGGCTCACGTGCACAGCTGTGTGACCCAGCCCCCTGGCAGCCAGCCCTGGGTTGGGAGGAGGGCAGGGCGCAGCAGCAGCAGCTACAGAGGGTGGCATCTCCAATAGGGAAGGAGAGACAAAAGCCCAGAGGCTGGTCCCTGTGGAAGGAGGCTCTGCCGTGGTTGCCAGCACCCTGCAGGGGTCTCTAGAGCCCTCAAACACTATCAGAATGCATGGCCCCGAAACCCAGATAGGCAGAGCAGACCCGGGATCATCCCTGGAGTGGAAACTAGGTCTGAGAAAACAGAGGCCTGCTGGGAGGAGTCTGATGGGGTCTGCCAAGGTTGGGGTTCTGTAGGTGGGGAGCACAACAGAGGGCGGAGAGCATGAAGCTCAATGAGCCAATGACAGATCTATGAAGACTGTGTGGAGACAGCCTCCCTGCTTCCACAGCTTGGGCCTAACCAAGCCCCTTTGTTATCCAAATCAGGTAACCTCTTGGTGACTTCTTTAAGCCCCCAACTCTGGCCCATTATTGTCCAGTTTTTTTAGAAAATACCAAATCTCATGAGCCAGTTAGCCCTCTTGCTGAACTAGTCCAAGTTCCACTTAGGAGGACCCCAGGTCCCCAATCCTCACCACGGGCAACCTTACCGAGAGTCCCCGTGTCTTACCTGTCTAGGTCATAGAGGGTGTGAGAGTTCTCAGTCACCACCTCCACACCAGCCTCCTTGGCCATCTTCATAATGGCTGCATCCCGTTCTTTCCCAAAGGGTTCGGAGTCATATTCAAAGGTCAAACGGGTCACCCCCCATTCCTGCATAGAGATAATCTGTTATTCTTGGTACAAGAAGAGGGACCTGGGTACTCACTCAGCTTCTCTCTGGGAATGAGCCGGGCTAACCTTGAGCTAACCTTGAGCTGTGTTAGAATAGCCACAGAACAAAGAAAGGGCCTGGTCAATAGTTTAAATCAGAGAGCAAAGAGCCGGAGCTCTGCAAGTGTGGAGCTGTAAGCCAGGACGAGGAGGCCAAGTGCACTGGTGGTGGAGTCAATAGAAAGGCCCAGTGTTCACTGTGGCCTTGAAGTGGGGGAATGAGGCTATAAATACGATGTTCCCAGGGGAGCCCCCAGACTACAGAGAGGCACTGACTCACAGTGGAAATGGGGGAGTGGGCGGGGACACACACACACACTCCAGCCTGCACTGCATCCTTTCCCAGGCCTCCTCAGACTCTACAAACTTGTGGCCTAGTTTTCCTGGCAGACTTGTGCTATGTAAAGTGTCTTAATGGTTTCCACAGCAACACTCCCTAGGCCAGAAGCAAACAGAGCTAATGGCTCTCAGAGCTGGAGAAGGAGGAGCTATCCTGGGTCCAGAGAAAACACACTGGAGGGGCTACAGGCTGTGAAAAGGGCAATTTTTTTCCTGAGCTTTCAGTCACTTCGGTCTCCTAGCAACACCATGAGAAAGCGGACCTGGTGAAAGCTATCTAGACGAGCCATAGAAAGCCTTATAGCATGTAACTAGCAAGAAAGAAGCAATCTAACCAGTCTGTGGTCACAGTCCCTTACAGCTTCGGGCCACTGGTCACTCTCCTAATTCAGGCCTGCCCAGGGGAGTGAGTTCTTAGCAGGGTGGATATCCAGCTCATCTAAGTCCCAATGCACTACATTATTTATTTAGCCCTTACTATGCTGAGTGGCGTCATTACATACTCATATAACCCTGTGAATAAGAAGAGTCTCATTAAATGACAGCCCCCACTCCGTGAGGGTGACAGCACTCGTCGTAGGCAGTGAAGCTGCCCACCACTGACCTGCTCTGCCATCACTGTGTGAACGCAGAGTAGAAATCCCACTGGGTTGTACAAGCATCACTATCGCCCCATCCGCCAGTATGGGGCTCAGTAAATACAAGATGAGTGACTCCGTGAACAGTGAAGAGACCTATATTTCTGAGCTGTAGACCATTTGGCCTCTGAGCTCCTGGGAGAGAGGAGCAACGTGGAGGGACAGGAAAGACAAAAATCTTTTCTATTACCATTGTCTTGGTTTTATTGTGCTGGGGATGGGACCAGGGCCTCATGCATATTAGGCAAGTATGTTACCACTGAGCCACAGCCTAACCAATGCATGTACAGGGTATGCCAGGGAAACACACAGCTCTATGTCAGAGAGCCCAAGATGGCTTCCTTACCTGTAAACCTGGGACAGCAGAACCCACCCCCCGGGGCTATTGGGGGTGAGTGTTAGCACATGGTAGCAGTTGGAACACGACTCAGTCAGACCTCGGAGAATGCTAATGACTAGTGTTCATTAGCATGTGCAGAATTATGGGGGGGCACACTATGAAGCTATTTTCTTAGATTTTTCATATAGCACTTGAGTGCTACTGAGGATGAAAGAGAATGGTCTAGAATGTTCTATCCATGAGAACTTTTTCTCTGCTTGGGCATTTTAAAGAGGCATGAGGAAATGGGCTTGCCTCCAGTATGGCCCCAGAATGAAGATTTTATTCATTGCTTACCACAGGGAATCAGGGATGGCTCCCTCAAATGCCTGACTGACTTTTTTCCCTAATAAGCAGAGCAAGATGAGGTGGGCAGCACCCCTTGTTAAACAGGAAACCCCACCCTCACCATCTTGGCAGGAACAAACACTAATGAAACATACTGGCTTGAGCCAAGGAACCATGAGGAAGCCAGCAGCAGCAGGGTGGAAGGACTCATGCTCTGCGTGTCTGGGCTGAGCTGGGATATTTCCAGCACAGCACTGATTTTACAGAATTTTTTCCCTTCAGTTTCCACCCTACTGGCAAATTTACCAGCTGTCTCTGCTTCTGACCTCCCTAGCAGCCATTTTTGTGGCCAGACAGGCACCAGTATTTCCATTTTGCCAGCCAAAACAGCATTTCACTCTGTGGGATGAGTGCAGAATCTCCCTCTCAGCCCTCCATGCTCACCTTGAACAGCCTTGGGAACACATCAGCTGGCTGTCCCCGGACGACAAACAGACGGGAATTCAGCTTTCTTAAGCTTGTGTCCAGATCTTCTAGAGATTGCAGTAGGAACCTGCAGATTCCACAAAGACCTCATTATTAGCATGGGTAGTGGCTAGGGTGGAGATGGTAAATCATCTCTCTCTCTCTTTCTCTCTCTCTCTCTCTCTTACACACACACACACACACACACACACACACACACACACACACATGCTCTTTCTTAACAAAGCCACTGTCCATGCCAAACAAGTTGGTATGGTATGTGCAGGGCTGGAGGCCTTGCCTGAGCTCAGCCCAGGAGGGACGGGGTTAACCACACTTACTAGCTGTCAATAAGAAGCAGTGACTTAACCTCTTTACTTGCTTTCTCATCCATGCCATGGAATTGATAGTAGAACCTGTAGACTTGCTAAGATGTTACTTCATGAAATCACTAAGAAATAAAATCAGAGAGTGCAAGGAAAACCCTAGGCACAGAACTCACATGATCACTGTGAGCTGCTCTTGGTGCTGTTTTATATGTCTGTTAAATACTAAAGCCACAACCACAGGCAGGGTGGTCTCTGAAGGTTTGTTTGGTAGCTTACTTCCCATGCCTCTCATGACCCACAGTCCCTTGAGCATCAAGCACAGAATACTTGTTTATCTAGTGATGTAGTTCAAAATCCCAGTGACAAATGGGTACTGAGTAAAATATCATCCCTTGCCTTCCCAAGTCAACCACAGTCATCAGTTTGACTATGGATCTATTCTAATTCGTAAATACTTTCATAATTTGACTCCCTCGACACATTTTGAAGGAAATTGAACTATCCCCATTTTGCAGACAAAGAAACTGACAAGAGAGGTTAGGGGATTTACCAAAGCAGATAACTATTAGGTGACTGAGCTGGCATAGTGGCCCAGGCAGACCAGACTCGAAAAGCCATGTTTGTTTTCAGTCGTCCATTCTAAACACTTCAGTCAAGGGCTGAGAGTCTCCTGAGCCTGGACCACAAGCCTCACCCAGACAGTCTATCCACATGCCTGTCTTCCTCCTCAGGACCCAAGCCTGAACAGGCCAAGCTTCTTATGTCAGGTTCCCTCCACAGAACCTGCTGTCGATCCCTGAGCTACACTCCCTGACTACTGGAGGTTTACAGAAGCCTTGAGGGTGCCAATCAGAACTAGGCCCCGCCTGCTGCCTCTGACGTACATAAAATGACATAATCCTAAGTCCAATGCTGTAGACCCACATTCCAATAGAAGCCCAGCCCAGAGCATCACTGAGCTAAAGAGCACGTAGGCTTACCCAAGGGGTTGAGACAGGAGGCTGAGAGCCTAAAGGTTGCTTTGAGGGCTCCTCAAGTTCTCCTGCAGTGAAATTTCTGATTTAGAAAACCTGATACCCCTTGAGTGTTAAGCCTGCTTAAACTGGTCTTGGGGGCGGGGGGTAAGACCTTGCTGTTCATCCCTAACACACACACAAAATAAAAATAAAGAAGATTCAGGAGAGCAGATAGCCTCAGCCACCTGAAACAGGAGGCTCTGCTGGCACAACTCCACACCTCGGGGCAGAGCTTCTTCCCATCACAAGATGCTAATATGTCCCAACCATACACTTTAAGGTTCTTTATCTTCACAACTCACCACACCTCAGAGAACTTCAATCTGCAGTTATTAAGGCTGAAATGCACAGGAAGTATAGATTCTAGAGTATGTTGCAATCTGTTTTCTATACATCTTTATTTTTAGAACTCATTTCCAAAATGGAGAGCTTCCGGCAGCATCTCTCCATCATAGATGGATACCCTTGTCTTCTCTGACAGGAAGCATAAGGCAAAGTCTACAGCTAGCAACAAAACAATGCTGCAATTCACCATGGCGACAGCAACACTGACTAAGCACCCCCTGAGCATGGCTCTGTCCCACTTGCTTTGAATGTATTATTTAATTATCAGACAACCCTGTCCCTGGATGTCCCCCATTTTATGGATGAAGAAACTGACATTCAAAGATTAGGCAACTTCTCCAACATAATATACCTAGTAACTGGCCAGAACTAGGAGCCCTGGGATCCTACAGCTTAGCATTCACCCTCAGCTACCAGGCTCCTGGGTCTCAGCAGTGAGTATAGTCACTGCTCTGAGCAACGCACACTTGAGGTGGGTGGTACTGCCTAGGGTTCAGCTCTTAGAGTACCCGAGCTCAATTAAAGGCTAACATCTTTTCTGCAGATCTTTGCTCCTCAAATTGTAGTGTGAGGAGCCCTAGCTGTGCATGACCAGGAACTTACTAGAACACACATACACTCTTGGGCTCCATCCCAGACTGCTACGATCAGAATTTTCCTGGGAATTTACTTGTTCATGAAAACTCAAGAAGTTCCACTGTGGCATGCACTTCAACTTGACCTAATATTGGTACTCTGCATATTTTTGTTTCAACTTTGCTTCTACTGGGTTCTACGCTAACCCCATCAGACATGGCACTTAAGAAACGTTTAACTAGTGGGATGGTGGTGGCCCTTGCCTTTAATCCCAACCCTTGGGAAGAAGAGGCAGGCTGATCTCTATGAGTTGGAGGCCAGCATGATCTATAGAGTGAGTTCCAGGACAGACAAGCTACAGTGAAACCATCTCAAGCTCCAACCACCACCAAGAAAAGGAAATGCTGAACCACTTCCACCACCCATGGTCCCCAGGCTGGACCCAGAACAGCTTCTCAGGAGGCAATAGGAAGGAGGCAGGGAGAGCTCTGAGTAGTTTCCAGCCCCCAGGCAGCCACAGACAGGGAGGCCACTGCCATGACATCACCTTTTGTATTTGCTAGGTGATAGCTCTGCAAAGCACCAAAGGAACTGGAGCTAGTTGCTCCTAGAGTGCCCACCAGACAGGCCTGGGCTGTCTTAACCAGAAAGAACTGGCCTTTCCCTCTGTGTTCCCTTCAAAGCCTCCTCTGCACCTGCTCACTTCTCTTTTCTTAAGGAGAGGGGAATGCAAAGGAAAACAGGTGAGTACTGGAAGGGTTGGAGTTGGGGCTGATCTTCACCCTTGCTCCAAGGGGAGATCACAGGGCCAAAATGCAGAGCATTCACAGACCCTAAGGGTGTGGGTAGAGCTCCACCTTTTGAATAGTTCTTGCACCAGAATTACATTAAGCTCCCTGGAGTCGGGGGAGACAGAACTGGAGAAAACCAAATTGGAATTTCCAAAAATATAGGGAAAACTGTCATCCAACAACTCTAGGAGGCGATCCCTTCAGAACAAGTGGGTTCCATACTTCCACTCAGAGAGATCTTTTGGGGGGACAGAAGTGGCTGTGTTGAGAAACACTTGGTTTATCTGTTAATGGAGTGGAGGGTAGGAGTGGGTGGGTGGGGTAGTGAAGTATTCTGGTTCAGACGTCCTTGACCAAATTCTTCTGCTTCAAGCAAGCTTATCTAACCACAATAATATTATAAACTGGCAGACTGGTAACAGGATATTAATAGACAGAAATTCACTCCCAAGAAATTAAGAGTTTAAGGCCCACCAAAAGGAATAATCTAATCCCACAGTCTGTAGCAGAGACTGGTTCCTAAATCTCATTCAAATAGAAATATAGATTTTATTTTTTTTTCTTTTGCAGGGTGCTTAATTTTAAACAGCTCGATTAAAGTTTTTTACCCCTCTTGGGCAAATGGAAATGTGCTCTTGGCCTACAGAACAATGAAGCCTCTTGCTAGAGTTACAGTGTGAATAGCTTAATAGCTCAAGGAACACAAATCTCTCTACTAGCAACTACTGATGCCACCTTCTCGCTGACCAAGTTCCCAGGCCACCCTCTCTGATGGTGTAGCTGCATTCAACTACTAGATGACAAGAGTCCCCGTCCTATATCACTTCTACCAACTCCCTCTGTTCTGGAAGGTCCTAAAAAAGATACAGCACCGAGCCAGAGACAAAACGATTTCAACAGAGTAGGAGGAGAATTCTGGCTGACATCTAAGCTGTGACAGAGAGAAAGAAATTAACAGTTGATCGAGCCTGACCCATTTTAAAAATCTAGCAGCTTTCGAGGCCAGCCTGGTCTACAAAGTGAGTTCCAGGACAGCCAGGGCTACACAGAGAAACCCTGTCTCAATAAATAAATAAATAAATAAATAAATAAATAAATAAATAAATAGCTCTAGCAGCTATTCACAGCTGCCTTTTGTTTTGGTCTTGCCTGCAGCACCACCTCCTTTCCAGATACAGAAAATTTGGAAAAGGAAGGACAGAGGAAAATGGCGAAAGATGCTAGAAAAACATTCCTGGGAGCCACAGAGCTGGAAGTGGTCCATAGACTTCCTATTATCTCTAAGGCAGTGGGTATGACAGCCTGCTTCTATGCCTACATGCACATGCACACACGGACACTCTCTCGTGTGCACGCACACACAGGCACATGCACATGCACACTCGTTCACACACAGGCACGCGCGCTCGCCGCGCGCACACACACACATTTTTTCCTGGTTGCCTTTCTCTTTAACACTGTGGCTATTTTAATCGGATTCCATCTGCAGGGAGGCAGTCAGTGTAACATAGGTGACAGAATCAGATCTCCCACTGCTGCCAGATGGGCCCCACCCTTTTAGAGAGACGTTTCAGAGTAGGTTGCTGAAGCAGTAGGGGGCAGGGCCATTATGCCGCAGCACCATTCTCTTAGACTACTCCCAAGCTCAGAAGCTCAGAAGCAGAGCCGGAAGATTACACATACTGTAGTTATGCAGAAATGCAGCTGGGGGGCGGGGAGGGGACTCCTCGCCTCCAACCCTGTGCACCAAATGGCATTCAGCCCTGCACTCAAACCATAGGGAGCAAGGACAACAGCGGGGGAGGCTGCTGGAGTGTGCCTGCTGCCAGGCTCAGGATCAGCTACCATATTCGATCTGTTTTTTGTTATTTTGCCTTGTCCTCCTAAATGCCAAAGCTAATCAGACTCCTGGTCAATGCACGGAAGCAACACACTCCCTGGCTTGCCTGGCTCACTGTAGTGCCTGAGTGCAGCACTTCTGAAGCTTGGCTGCAGTGGCCAAGAAATCAAGGCAACTAGGGCAGGGCACTGAATCAGAGAAGCAGAAACGGGGGAGGGGAGCCCAGGAAGCTTTTAAGGGTCCTTAAGTGATTCCAACGTGAGGCAAATACTAAAAGCACATCTGAAGTTTGTGCCTCCCCACCCCTACCCCATTCTGCCCTCTCCATTTATGCTTGTCTTTCTCTACTCAGATGCAGGTCTCCCGGAGGCTGTGGGAGCACACCGAGGCCTGACGGTTCACTGTCACACGCGGCCTACCAGCTACAACTCCCGAAATCCCATTCTCAGTGTCTGCATCCCCACAGGACTTGAGATATCGCCCAAGCATCTGAGCTGCCTCAGTCCTTTTCTGCTTCATTCTCTGGAAAGTGCCACTACAAAAGGGTGACCCACAAAAAAACAAACAAACAAAAAAACCCCATAAAATCAAGTATACTGGAGTTCAATATACTTTGTGAAGGGGGAAAAAACAGCTCTTTTATCTCTACTACCACAAAGGAGTAGGCAGTCATAGACAGCGCTTCCCCCAAATCCCAGTAAAAAAAGAAACATCTTCATGACAACACAACAAATAAGATCAGATTCTATTGACTCTGTCCACATTGGCGCACTGCCAAAAGGAAGGGGAGGGCAAAGTCTGAGGCCTGGTTTAATGTCCGCAGCAGAGATGGTCATTTGCCGGTGTTTGTCAAACCCAACCTCCTATCTATGGAAACTGGAGCGAGACAGAGTAATAGCCCAGTCTGAAAGCAGCGTGGGCCGGCTCTCCACAGGACTATCTTTAGTTGTTCCCTCTGTGTAAATGGGGCAGGAAGGGGCATTTAATAGGCGTGCTACTAGGAACACTTGCTCTCCTAGCAGGGCAAACCCTTCTTGGAGAGGAAAGAGTGGACGCTGAGAGCCACGGTCTCCCGGGAACTACCTCGCTCCTCTGTGCAACAAGGCCATAAGCAAACACCTCTCATAGCAATGCAAACAAACCAAGCTACTGCAGGAGGCCTTTAGACAGTGATGGGTACACGGTGTATCAAGACGTCTTGTTTCTGCTGAATACTGGTTACAGAGAAAATACACCAGCTACCTATTTATTATGTCACAGCATGCTGGGAAAGGGTTCAGCCTCCTGGGAGTTATCACCATATCTTCATACTGTGCTCTTGTTTTCCCTTACCCTTACATCAGCTCCTAAAAGTCTCATCTGTAATGGCCCAGCTCTCCTAAAAACCACTTCATGACAACAGGCGGAAAGGCTGACTGGTGATGCCACCTTCTTTGAATACCTTTCTAGCAACGTTATGACTACAGAGGGATCCTCTCAGATGGGTTAGGGGACCTCTTGAGAGATTGCTCATTGGGTAAACGCACCCTGCTTTCCACCCTGGAACCGTATGGTGAATGAGAACCTGCAAGCCGTCCTTTTAACCCTATACACTGCCATGTCATGCATGTCCTTTCCCAATAAATGTTAAAAAATATTAATGCGTTAAGAACACAAAAGTGCCATTACCCAATGATGCCCTTGGAGTCTTTTTAAAACCGGCTAATGCTAAGCTAGTTTCCCTAATCACCACCACGGCTGTCTGTGAAGAGAGGTTACCCGGGATGGGAAAGGGGGCGTGGGGGAGATTCAAACAAACCCGAGGCTTAGGGAAGCCCTTTGGGGAGGGGTGTCAGCGAGGGGCTCCTTTTCTTGAAGAAAGCTTTTTTCCGCTCCCACAGCACACCCCTAGAAGCCCAGTCCCCATTCTTCCAGGGACTGGCTGCAAGTCCTCCCGCGTGTTGACTTCGCGTTTCTGACGAGAGTCTCGTCAGCATAGAGGGACCTCTGTCCCCAAGGCCGCCCCGGAGTTCAGAGTGGGCCACACTGGGCAAAAACGCTGTGTCAGAGTGGCGCACGCTGGAGTTCCTGGGCCCAGGGGAGTCCGCTTAGTGTTGCCACCCCGCAGCATAGGGTCCCCTCACCTCCATCGGTTGATGCCCACAGACGAGGAGGCCGCGAACCACGGGTCGAGGATGTAGACGCAGCGCACACAGCGCGCTCCGCGCACGGCAGCTAGCAGCGCGGGGTTGTCGTGGAGCCGTAGTCCTTTGCGGAACCAGTGCACCGAGGACGCGCCGTCCGCGCCCATCGATTGCGCGGGGACCGTCGCTGCCACCACAGCAGCCGCCGCCATCGCCGCCTGGACTGGGTCTCGGTCTGCCGCTCCGCCCCTGACCACACCGTCGGTCCCGCCCAATGCCCGCCCAGCGACCTATGATGCAGCCGCACCCTGCCATGGCTCCGCCCCAATGTGTTTGGATCGTCTCTGTGATTGGGTGAGACCCGGTGGGACCCGCCCTCTGTTCCATTGGTCAGCAGCGTCGGTGCAGACTCCGCCCCCTCACGTTCCCACCATGTGTGGTCCCGCTTGGTAGCCACCCGCCGGTGACGCAGGATGGAGCTGCGTCCGCCCCGCGTGGGCTGAGTCTGGAGGGACCTCGGATCTCCTACGCATTTCGCGTCCCCGGGAAAGACAGGGGTTGCGGTGACTCCGGCCGGTGGTTGACAGACCTGTTACCGGGTCCTCTCTTGCAGTTCGTTGTACTGTTTCATATGTGAGACTGAGCGGTGATTGCCTTACACAAACTGTCCTATTTTCTATTCTCATCTCATCCTGGTTACGTTCATTCCATAAACACGAATAAAACAGATGCTTGTTAGTCTTACTCTGCAGATGAAGTAAGCTTAGGGCGCCCCAGTTTGAATGACTTGCGCAACACCATGAATCCAGTAAGATTCCACTCTGAATCTCCCGATTTCAAAGCTTCTGCTTTTAACCCACTTCTTCGCAGAGAATCTTGGTATTTGCATAAGAAAGGCATAAGGATGAAGGAGACTCCCTTGTATGGGCAGAAGTGGGTTTGGGAGAACGGGCAAAGGTTCCAGAGGATGTGGCAATAATTATGCCCTAAAATGAATTCATTTCTTTTACATTCTGTTTAGTAGGCACAGTGTCATTACTTTGCACAAAACTCTAAACTGGGCTCTATGTGGGAATAAGAGATGTGCAGGGCGATATTCTCCTATCTCTGCTTTGGGAATCCTTTGATTCTTTGGAGATTCTGGCACTGGGTTTGCTGATTGAACAGGTGCCGCAATCATTGCACAAAGTGCATCATGGACTAAGATGGGCTAGTTGGGATGGAGGGCTGGAGCTATCCAGCAGAAAACTGTTCCGATTTGTCCTTATGTTGATCCTATGCGTAGACACCTTCCCCATCTTGGAAATGAGCAATGAAAGAATCTAGAATTTAGTCAGCAAGCTAATGGCATTAATTGACACCACTCTCTGACTACAGCATCATTACGATCCTTTCATTTCCAGGGCTTTGGACATGCTGTTCTCTCTCATAAATCACATGCCCCAGCCCACACCCTTGTGCCTCCTGTTTTTCCTGCGACAGCTGTCATTTTCCAGTTTCCTGGACCCAACCTGCAAAGGGGCTCACCTCATCTGGTCTTAGCACATAGTACTGGAATTTTTTAGCTAATGTATGTCAGCTCCATCAGACTATAAGCCCAGGCATGCAGGGGCCGTGGCAACCGCCAGTTACATTTCCCAGGTCTAGCTCAGTACTTGGCACTGAAGGATCGTATGAATCAAACATAGGAGGCTTGCACTGGCCAGAGCCTTAAAGTCATCAAAGTCTCTGCCTAACTCTCTCCTTTGAATCTCTTCTGCAAGTACTTGATGGGTAACTCCCCATTACTTCTCTTTAAACATTTGGGTTTTTTTTTTTTCATTATTTTTAATCTCATGTTTAGCTGTGTGTCTGCGTACGAGTGTGTGCCTATGACGGCAAGTGTCTAGTGGACTCCAGAATAGAGTGTTTCTGGGGACTGGAGTTACAAGGCTGTTACCAGCCTCCTGGTGTGGGTGCTGAGAAGTACCCTCAAGTCAAGTTCTCTGCAAGGAAAGTACACACTGTTAACCGCTGAACCATCTCTCTAGCGCCCCTTTCTTTTCTTTTGAAGTATTGTATGCCTGCCTCTCTCTCTCTCTCTCTCTCTCTCTCTCTCTCTCTCTCTCTCTCTCTGTTTTGTTTTTATTTTGTTTTGTTTTTTGAAGCAGAGTTTCTCTGTGTAGCCCTGGCTGTCCTGGAACTCACTCTGTAGACCAGGCTGGCCTTGAACTCAGAAATCTGCCTGCTTTTGCCTCCCAAGTGCTGGAATTAAGGGTATGCACCACCCACCACCACGCCGGGCTCTTTTTTCTATCTCCTGGGGTCCTTCTACGAGGAAGATAACAGGGAGAGTAAGGGGTGGTCTATTCACAAATGGCCATTCAGGGAAGAAGTTGTTCTCTTCTCCTCTAAACTCCCATAATGCTGTGTCTATAAACAGTGAGCTCTCTGCAGCCAAGGGCTGCTCTATCTTATTTATGAAGAAGCTGAACTCAAATTCTGCATGCTTCTGTGTGACCCTGGACAAGCTGGTTGGACTGTTGTTAATGTTTATTTTTATTATTTTATTTATGTGTATGTCTGTCAGTGGATGTCATCTGCATGTGGACATCAGTGTGGCCAGAAGAGGGCATTGAATGAGCTGGAGTTTACACGAGGTTCTGAGCCACCTAACGAGGGTGCTGGGAACTTCGTCTGGAAGATCAGAGTCTTACTTACTCTTCTATTGCCATGGTAAACCACCATGACCGAAGAAACTTATAAAGTATTTAATTCGCGGGGCGGGGGGGGGGGTTTCTAGAGAGTTAGTCTCTGACCATCATGTTGAGGAAAATAGGAGCAGGCTGGCAGGCACAGCTCTGGAGTAGTTTCGAGAGCTTACATCTGATCCACAAGTAGGAGGCAGAGAAGGCTAACTAACAATGGCTTTAGCGTCTGAAACATTAAAGCCCAACCCCAGTGAAAGACCTCTTCTAATGGGGCCACACCTCCTAATCCTTCCCAGACAGTTCCACCAACTGTGGCTCAAGCATTCAAGTATTTGAGCCTATGGTGGCCATTCTCACTAAAATTACCACAAACAAGAAGTTATTTTAACACAAAGCCATCTCTCCGGGCCCCCTCACTTTCTTAGTAGATACAGCAAGGTAATACATAGTTCCTTGGGCACAATGAGCTGTTTGCTATTCTGGAAAGCAGGCTCTGCATCCAATTTTTCCTTCTTTGCAATTTTCAGTCCTTTTCTGACATATGACCTGTATTCCATAACTGACCCAGTGAGTGAGACTTTTAATCATTAAAAAAACAACAACAACTCAATATTACAGCAATAATGAAAAACAAAGATAAGCCTAACAACTCAGCCATTTCTCATGGACGCTATCCATAAACATCTGAGCCAGAGGGAGGGGCAGTGTGGCCTCAACTGCTGTGTCACCAGCTTTGTTTTATGTGGCTTGCGTATTCATGTTGATAAGGATGATTCACTCCACAGAATGGATGTCCAGTGCTTGGGTAAATTACCTGGGAGACATTCAAGGGTCAGAACACCAGTTTTGGCTCCAGAAAGGACATCAGAGGACAAAGTCCACTTTGTAATTTTGTGCCTTAAAATGAATCCGGTGGAGATACCAGAGTGAGGGCATACAAACCTGCACATGACTAAAGAAGCAGAAATTTGAATTCTATTTTGGTCACCTCGGAACTCCCCACCTCCCTCTTTAAAAGGGCCAATGGCTGCTCCAACTCCCACTAAAGGCAGAAGGAAGAAGAGGAGGACCCAAGGGGTAACCTGGTACTTCAAGGATGTAATGGGTCATCCAGAAAGTGAATGCTGTCTTCCCTGACGACCTTTAAGACAGATCAGTCCTGTTTTGATGTTTCCGTCCGTCAAAGTCCTCTGAAGAGACCTTGTGTGAAAACTTTCTGCTTTGGACCCGCCCTTCCTGTAAATATCTGATGATTGGTGGAAAGGTGACAACGCAGAGGGCGGGACAAGCGTGGCGATTTTAAGGTGCTCACGCCCTCTAGTGGTGGGACTTGGAAAGCACGAATCCATCTGGATTCCAGTCTTTGTGCAGCTTCCAAGAATACACCCCAAAAATATATATTTGTCCTTTCAACTACTCAGTTTGAGGAGCCGCTAAGCTTTCTCTTAGCTAGGTTTGCAGCTCCACCATTAACTAATAAATGGCATATTTACATGGACAAGCTTCTTAAATTCTCTATGCTTCCTTCATTCGAAAAATATTCTAACCAGATGTAGTGTCACACACCTGGAGGCAGAGGCAAGCAGATCTGTGAGTTTGGGGCCAAGTCTAGAGCGACTTCCAGGACAGCCAGGGCTACACGAAGAAACCCTGTCTCAAAAAACAAAACAAAACAACAACAACAACAACAACAACAACAAAAAGAAAAGAAAGAAAAACAGAGATGAGGAGAACGACAGACCCTGTGTAGGATGAGAGGAAGGTAACTAGACAAAAGGCTCCTAATTGAGACTCCAGAAGCAGATAAGAATGAGTGGACGACTGCTAAGAGGTGGCTCAGGCTGCTCTTGCAGGGAGCTTGGCTTTAGTCCCAACACCCACATGGTGGCTCACAGCCTTTGTAGCTCTAATTCCAGGGAATCTATGCCCTCTTCTGGCCTTTGCAGGCACCAGGCACACACATGTTGCACACACACACACACACACACACACACACACACACACACACACAAAACACTCAGTCACATAAAATAAAAAATAAAAATGTGAACATTGTATTCATGACATGATATCTCTGTGCAGTGTGGGAAAATGGCTTTTGTTATAATGCTAATGGGTCAACCCAGTACCCTAGCATAAAAACCAAAAAGAGAAACTTGGCTGTATCTCTCAACACTTACACAAGTTAACTCTAAACTAAACTAAAACAGTAGAGAAGAATTTCTTCACTTTTTGGGGGATACAGATAATAATTTCTTGAACAAGACATGAAAAGCATACATTCAGGGAAAAATTAATAAGCTGGAGTTTTTTGTTTTATCTATCTATCTATCTATTTATTTATTTATTATTTTTGGGTTTTTTTTGTTTTTTGTTTTTTCAAGACAGGGTTTCTCTGTATAGCCCTGGCTGTCCTGGAACTCACTCTGTAGACCAGGCTGGCCTCGAACTCATAAATCTGCCTGTCTCTACCTCTCAAGTGCTGAGATTAAAGGCGTGTGCCACCACTGCCTGGCTATAAGCTGGAGTTTTAAATGACATTAAGTTCAAAAGCATCTGCTTATCAAAAACAATAATAAAGTTGGAGAACAAACAACAGAACAGAGGGAGATATGGTGACCCTAAGAACGCAGAGGAGCGCAGGTTTAAAGCTGGGAGGCCAGCACAGGCTATACTGTAAGAATCTGACTCAGAAAACAAAAACTCAAAAAGAAAGAAAGAGGTCAGATTCAGAATACTGAAAGAATTCTTACATGTGGAAAGAGGCTCACAGATAACGCTGATGAACTCCCCATCCAGAGGCTTCAATGAGCCCTTTCCACACAGGCAAGCACAGAGCGTGGGTGTTATGGACACAGCAGGTTCCATCCTAGGCCTGCTGATGGTGCTTTCCCCTCCTCTGCTAGTCTCCTCTGAGGCTCTGGACCTTCTGACCTTGCTTTCTGCATGCTGGTCACCTTGTGTGCCTGCCACTGTAATTCATTTTATTTTTCTCTCTCTTTTTTTTTCTAATTGTTGATTTGTGAGGTTTTGAGACTGTCACATATAGCCTAGACTAATATTGGTTTTTTTAAAAAACACTTATTATTTTTATGTGTATGTGTGTGCACCTGTGTAAGTCTGTACATACCATATGCATGCAGAAGCCCACAGATGCCTGAAGAAGGTGTCAGACCCCTTGGAACTGGAGTTACAGGCAGTTGTGGACTGGCATGTGGGTGTTGGGAACTGAGCCTGTGTCCTCTGCAAGACGGAGGCAATTTCTCCATCTTCTGATCCTCCTGCCTCCACTTCCCAAATGCTGGAATTACAGGTGTGCACCATGGCATCCAGGTTTTTATGTAATGGTGGTAGTAAAACCTGGGGCTTTGTGCATGACAGGCAAGCACTATACCAATGAAGCTATGTCCCAGGCCCTTCCCTTTTTTTTTTTTTTTGGTGTGTGTGTGTGTGTGTGTGTATGAGTTATTCTGCTATTATAAAATATGCACAACACAAATTAACATTTTAGCCACATTACATTGTCCCCCATAGAAACCCTGTACCCATCAAACAGCAGACCGCCATTCCTTCCTGCTCAACACCTTAGTTACCTCTGCTCTGTTGCCAGCTCCTGAAAACCAGTCCCCCTCACATATGTGGTGGTGCGCAACATCTGTCCTGTGTCTGAGTTTTCCTCTTCACGTGTTTCCAAGTCTCAGCTGCTGCAGGACTTTGGGGTTTGGCTTAGGTTCTAATAATAAAGACATGGAGACATCTGTATTGTATAAGGCTGCTGGCTTTTTTCCTGGAGCAGTCTCTCAGGGATCCTCTAACTTAGCCTGGCTTCTCTGCCACTGCAACCGGCTGCTTGGCCCTTACTGCCCATCTTTCCTGCTCTGTCCCATCCTGCCTCTGTCCAGCTGGGCTGCTCCTTTCCTCCTTCCAGCCTCTGCAGCCAGCACTTTATTGCTCAAACACCACACTTCTTTCTCACACAAAAGAGCTCTTAACATAGTGGGAGAGATTCCTCCCCCAGGGCAGCTTGCCTTTCTTTGGGCAGGTGAGGCCCCAACCAACATTGACCCATCCTGCCAGCCTGGCACTGCTGGCCCAGCAATTAACATGTGAGAACACAGGGATATACCTTACTACATGTGTGGGGTGGGTTATCTCAACACCTCCCCCTTTTAGTCCAAGAAATGGCTTTATCTCTAACATCAGTGAACTATATACAATAAGAACAAATATGAGAACTATCAGTGTAAGACAATGTCCAGTCCATTTGCCCTACTTTGGTGAGTCCAAAGTTCTGTAGAGGTCCAAAGTTTCATCATGTGAGCATGATGTAAAGTCTTTTTAAGTCTATATTTAGAAGACAACCAAAGGAAATTTAAGATCGTGAGCTTGTGACTACGATAATATTATCAGAACTCCACTGATCAGTGTTAAAGCTCTGAACTTTTGAAGTCTATCACTAAGCTTCAAAGCCATCAGAAACCTGAGAAGGATAGATCGCACCCGTGTAAATAGGACGCGTAGAGAGAGCAGCTTCCAGAGCTAATAAAAATGAAAGAGACTTACTGGCTACCCAGCCAGTCTCCCAAGGTTCCTTTGTGTCTGCGGGGCATCCATCTTTGGCTGCCAGGCCCAGAAGACCTGACAGGCTTTCCTGTGGAGCAGGACCTTAAGGACCATCCCATTTTGTTGACTTCCCTATGTCCTGCCTGTCCACGGGGCTGTCAGCAGTCGAGGTGAAGGGCAGTTTACAGCCAGGTCTAAAATATTTGAAATTTGTTGCTTTCTTAGTCTAAAGGAAATACAATAATCCACCCTTCTTTTCCTTTTCCTCCCTTCACCCCACCTGTTTCACCTGCTGACACTAGTTAGGAGATAAAGAAGGATAGAGAGGAGAGACCATGACCATCAACAAACCATAGCCAATCTCCTTAAATGACAACAGTTATCCATAACCCAGCGAACAGCCGCCCACCACACCCCTCGGGAATGAGGGTGTTGAGCTCTTCAGATTGCTTCCTGTTGTCCTGAGGGGTGATGACATCTTTGGGGACCATAAGAAAATTGGGATGCTGGCCAAGTCCTGGATTTGAACTGTATTCCTCTGGAAGAGCAGTCAGTGCTCTTTACCACTGATTCCTTCCCCAGGGCAGCTTGTCTTTCTGTTTGGGCAGGCAATGCCCCGACAAACATTTACACATCCTGTCAGTCTGGTGCCATCAGCCCAGCAATTAACATGGGAGAACTCAGGGACATGTACCTTAGGACATGTGTGGGATGGGTTACCCCAACACTCAGCCGTGTGTTTTCGTCTGTAGATAGATAGAAGTAGCCACAGGTCACAGAAAGAAGGCTGGGGCAATCGGCAGACCTCACAGAGTATAGCGATCATCCCAGAAGGATAATAGAGTACTAGAAAAGAACGGGGCCCCATTAATGGAGTTGAATAGCTCCTGCCAGCCAGTGATGTTATGGCCTGTGTCACATGGAAACACAGGCTTCTGTGACACTTCTGGTGTAAGCAAACCACCGTGCCACAGTCACAAAAGTATAGGGCATGACACGGGATGATGCGGAGGGACCATGGTGGTCTCTGTGTCTTCCATACTGTGTTTTGTGCAGTGGTTTGGGGGCATACTCACCCTCCATACAGAAGGGCTCTTGGCCTCACACACCTGGTATGTCAGGAGGCCTTGATGAGAGAGTAACGCCAGCTTTCTGTAGGCGATGAAATCACCTATTGGGGGCCTGTAGGCGATGAGATCACCTATTGGGGGCCTGTAGGCGATGAGATCACCTATTGGGGGCCTGTTCTTTTCTGGAACAGACTCCTGACATGAAGTACTGCGTGACTGTGGTCTGCTGTGTGCGTGCAGCGTGTTCTGTTTCTCCAGTCATGTGCTGACAGGCACAGCGCTGTGTCCAGTTTGGGATGCTGTGCGTAGTAAATATGAGCATCCCTCCTTCCATGTAGATCTACAGAGACATAGCATTCATGGCAAAAAGCGCTCCCATTTAAATGTACAAGTCAAAACGCTTTTATTATCGCCAGGACTGTGCAGCTGCCTCCAGCAGCTAATTTTAGAGCATCTGCTGTCTCCTCCCACCTCAGAGGGAGGGAGTGACAGTTGAGACAGCCACCGTCTATTTCCTGTCTCTAGAGGTTTGCCAATTCTAGGCATTTCCATAAACACCATCATACAGTGTCCATGCTCTTTCATAGCTGTCATTGTTTTTTTTTTTTGTTCTTTGGGTTGTTTGTTTGTTTGTTTGTTTGTTTTGGTTTTTGGTTTTTCAAGACAGGGTTTCTCTGTGTAGCCCTGGCTGTCCTGGAACTCACTCTGTAGACCAGGCTGGCCCCGAACTCAGAAATCTGCCTGCCTCTGCCTCCCGAGTGCTGGGATTAAAGGCATGCATCACCACTGCCCAGCTTGTTCTTTGTTTTGAGACAGGGTCTCGTGCAGCCTGAACTGGCATTAAGCTTGCTATGTAACTCAGGATAACCTTGAACTTCTGGTCCCCCTGCCTCTGCTTTCTGAGGGTGACAGTTACAGATGTGCACTACAACAGCATTGTATGCAATGCTGGGAATCAAACCCAGGGCTTCATACATGTTAGACAAGCTTCTTACCAACTGAGCCACGTACCCAGCCCCCCTGCCTTTATTTAGCATAAAATTTGAAGGCTGGTCTATTGCCACATGTTCATGTCATGGCCAACTGGCTCAATGTGGAGCAAGGATTTCCCAAGGCTCTTGGCAAACTCTGGCAAGCCAGAGAATGTTGATGGCATTTCTGGTTGCATTCTTCAAAATAACTTATTAGGAGCCTTCCGTACACCAGACACTTACCCAGCAGTAAGCGATGAGCCACACTGGGTATGGTGACTTATACTTGAGTCTCGGCAGTCAGGAGATAGACTCAGGAGGGTCAAGGCATTCAGATACATAGGAAACTGGAGGCCAGCCTCAGATCCACAGACCCTGTTCCAAAAAAACAAAGCGCCAGGCAGGGGTCCCAGCAACTGTACAGGGCCTGGGTGGCAGGGTCAAGGTGTGACACCAGGCAGTCTGGCTCCAGAGGTCAAGAAGCACAGAGAAAGGAGGTTTTCTCTGAGAGTATGCTGTCCACCAGTGTGCCCAGTGCCCCTCTTTTAGTCTTTGCTTTGTTTGAATAGACCTGGCTCTGGCTTCTGTCTTCCCTGGATTCACTTGCTCAACCCTGATCAGGTGCAGAGGAGTAGAGGCTGCCTCCCTTCACCAGCTAAGGCAGGGAGACCCTTCAGTCAGACCCCTGTGGGCATTTGCCTCTGCACAGGTGGCACCTGGGGCAGACTCCACCCATTTCTGTGGACCTTTCTGTTGCCTGTCAAAGAAAACTCTTCCCCATTTAAGGCCAGCACAGCCTGCCTATTGTCCCTGTCCCCTGCCTCCTCTCCTTTTGTGGTTTTATTGAGTTATAATTGGTAAATAAAAATTTTATAGGTTGAAGGCATGTAATGTAATATTCTAAAGTCTGAATATGGTAGGATGTGATTATTGTAATCCAACTAATTAACCCATATATCACCTCAGATATATATATATATATNGAGCTGCCTCCTCACAGCAGCAAAATGACCAATCCAACCCTTCCTTCTACACAACAGAGGAGCATCGTAGGGATGCCTCTCCGCCATGGTATCTCCCCTCAGCTCACAGTGACCAGAGCTGCAGGCTTGCCGCTTGTGGTTACAGAGACCCAAAGGCAGGGATTCCTGATGAGAAACAGATCAAAAACAGTTCACCCCTGGGGCTGGGGCAGGGCCTGGCTGTCTGGAGATGTGACAGGTGCTCCCTCAGAAGGAAGAGGGAATTGTGGGTAAGACTGCAGTGCTGCTACCGACAGACTGCCTTTCCTACCTATTAACATCATTATGAGGCACAAGGCATTTGGGGAGCAAATTCACCCTCTTTGAACAAATCTCGAGGCCCCATTGCAAGCCAGCCTTGTGGTAGTTCCCAGTTCACACAGCAGCAGCAACAACCGCAGAACCCATCTCTCAGACTCCCTGTCAAGTAGCAAGAAGGCAGTTAAGAAGGCTGTGGAACACCACCACCCTACACACACACACACACACACACACACACACACACACACACACACAGAGACAGACAGACAGATAGACAGACAGACAGATGAATTGTTTAGTGCTGCAAAAAATAATAGAGGCAGTCAGAGAGATCCCAAGCTTTCTGGAAGTTTGTCTCTTGTGGAGGTAAAGAAAGAAGGGCACGCTAACTAGGACATGCCATGGTGGCCTCTGACTCATAGACCTGCTGTCACCTTTGCCCATGGGTCCTGTGTGTGCTCAACCTTTCACGGATGTGGAAAGCTTTCAAAGAATTTAAATGCCAAGAAAGCCTCACACAGTGCCCTGAGCTGGAGCCAGCCTGTAAGCCTTCCACACAGCCCATACAGTCAGTATCTTACAACCCGAGTTTCCTTTCAAGATCGAGAGACTGAATATAAAGTTACAGATTGCAAAATGAGAAGTTCTAGCAGTTTAGAAGTTCCGACTATTGCTTGGAGAAGGTTTGTTAACCCGCAGGTCCCAGGCGGGAGGATTTGGACAAAGGGTGACATCTGTGAGAGGCGGGACCTAAAGGGAGGTGACTGGTCACGCACGAGCTGCACGGAAGGACTGGCGCTGGTCTCACGAGTGGATTAGTTCAACATCTGGCTGTTGCCAGCGTCTTGCTTCTTCCTTCACACACAGACACTCCTTAGTGCACACCTGTGAGACCCTCTAACATGTGGCACACCAGGAGCACTCGTGTCAGATGTCATGCTTAAATCTTCCAATCATCGGAACAAGGAGCCCATGATCCTGCTGTCTTCACAGGGTGTCCAGAATTAGGTATTTTGATGCAGCAACACAAAATGGACTGAGACAAGGCTACGATCGCAAATGATAAAAAAAAGGACACAAGCTGGGTCGCTGGCCCCTCCTGTCTGGAGCTGTCCAGTTCCCTGCCGGGCCCCACTCAGCGCAGACATATGTATGTATGTACATATGTACGTACATACGTGTGACTGGCTGACCTGATGGTAGTTTCACTAGGATTTCTTTCTTTTCTTTTCTTTTTTTTTTATTTTTTGAGACAGGGTTTCTCTGTATAGCCCTGGCTGTCCTGGAACTCACTTTGTAGACCAGGCTAGCCTCAAACTCAGAAATCTGCCTGCCTCTGCCTCCCGAGTGCTGGGATTAAAGGCGAACACCTGGCATTCACTAGGATTTCATGACTATGCCAATTCTGTGCAACTCTCCAAAGTGGCAGCAGGAGGGAGGGAGTAGAGGTGTTCTGAGGAGCGCAGAGGGTCAGCCCTCTCCCAGCAGGCTAGGTGTGCACTGGCAGGCTTCCCAGATGAATCGCGAGGCTCGGGTGGCAGAGGAGGTAAGTGGCACGGTTTGCACTCTTCCTCTATGAGCAAACTCACAGCTGCTGCTTACCCACAGTGTGCCAAGCATGCTACATGTGTCACCCCATTCTGTCATTCCCTGAGAAACCGGGATCTCTGCTTGGGATTCTCAGTCTAGTTAATAAAGTGACTTAAAGGCTGGAAAGATGGTGTCTTAGATTGGGTTTTATTATTGTAAAGAGACACCATGACCAAGGCAACTCTTATAAAGGCAAACATTGAAATGGGCCTGGCTTACAGTTTCAGAGGTTCAGTCCACTATCATCATGGTGGGAGCACGGCAGCATGCAGGCAGGCATGGTGCCGGAGGAGCCAAGAGTTCTACATCTTGATCAGAAGGCAGTTGGGAGGAAACTGTCTTCCATATTGGAAGGAGCTTCAGTATAGGAGACTTCAAAGCCCACCTCCACAGTGTCATACTTCCTCTAACAAGGCCACATCTATGCCAACAAGGCCACAAACAAATGAGTTTATGGAGGCCATATCTATTCAAAGTACCACAGATGGCTCAATGGTTAAGAGCTCTTGTTCCCCAGGCTTGATTCCCAACACTAGCACAGAAGTTTCTTTTCCTTTTTTTATTATTTTTTTTATTATATATTTTCTTCATATACATTTCAAGTGCTATCCCATAAGTGCCCTATACCCCCACCCCGCCCTGCTCCCCTACCCACCCACTCCCACTCCTTGGCCCTGGCATTCCCCTGTACTGGGGCATATAAAGATTGCTAGACCAAGGGGCCTTTCTTCCCAATAATGGCCAACTAGGCCATCTTCTTATACATATGCAGCTAGAGACATGAGCTCTGGGGTTCTGATTAGTTCATATTGTTGTTCCATCTATAGGGTTGCAGATCCCTACAGCTCTTGGGTACTCTCTCTAGCTCCTACCCAGGGAATGAAGCACCCTTTGCTGGCCTCCATTGGCACTGGGCATGCACAGACATACATGCAAGCAAACACCCATACATAAAAAGGAAAATAAGGGCTGGAGAGATGGCTCAGCAGGTAAGAGCACCGACTGCTCTTCCAGAGGTCCTGAGTTCAAATCCCAGCAACCACATGGTGGCTCACAACCATCCATAATGAGATTTGACTCCCTCTTCTGGAGTATCCAACTGGAGTGAGCAGAGGACCTAAACATTCAATTCCCAGGGGCACATTTTACTCTTAGTTCTCTTTATTATAGCTTACAAAGCATAAGCAAGCCAGGCGTCTTCCTTAGCCAGCCCTTTACTGGCAGGCTGCATTGTGCACTTACAACACAGGAGATAGATACCCTGCTATTCTAACTTAACAATTCTTAGTCATCTAACACAGTTAACCTTCTACCAATTCTTAGGTTGTTTTCATAGTAAAAAAAAAAATGCAGAGGGTTGTAGGTCAGGGATCTTTTACCTCCTTTAGACAACAGAAAAACAAGACCCTGTCCAGTCTGCACGCTGCACAGCACTAAGTCCTCAAGGCGCACACCAAAACCCATCAGCAGATTTATAGTTACAAAAACGGGAAAACTAGATTTCATAATAAGCGGAGAAGCTCAGTCTTAGCAGTGGGCACCTGGATGCCATTACGGCCTTTGATCATTAACCTATGTCCTGTAGGTGAAACTCTCCAGCCCTTAGCAGCCAAGCTCACTTTGTTCTTATCATGGTTTCTTTAGCCATTGAGTGGTCTCAAGTCTTTTTTCTCTTCCACAAGTACAACTATGTGCCTGTGACTCGTGAAGGCTCGCCGTGCTCCTTTTCTAATCTAGGCAGCCCTCACTACTCTACAAAGTGGGGCACATTTTACTCTTAGTTCTCTTTATTATAGCTTCTTGGCCAAACATTCTCCCAAATTACAGCCCAAACCATCCCCCAAATCTTCCCTGTTAACTACCCTAACTTCCTAAACCCACTTAAATCAAATCAGAAATTCGATAAAATCACTAATTCATCCAAAACAACATTATTCTATGAAGGTTCATCTTCATAGCAATCTGCAGGAAAACTGTCCTGAGTGGGCTGTCTCCCAAGAATCTTCACACAGTGGACCATCTCCAGGAAGCTCACCCACCCACTGCAGTTCCTCCCGCATGGCATCTGCCAGTCAGGCAAACAGACAGCAGAGCTCTGGTTCTGTTGTGGTATGGATCTTCGATGTCCTCCAGAGGTCATCTGTAACTTGGAGGCTTGGTGATCATGGAGGTAGAACACTTAAGGGGTAGTGAGAAGTCTTGAGGTGATCAGGGGTCCTCCTCATCTGACTCTCCAGCTATGAGGTGAGGGATTTGGATTTTGCTCCATGATGGAGGCACTGTGTGCTGCCCCACCACAGATCTAAAGCTGGGCCATTAGTCATAGACTGAAAACTCAAAAATTGCCTTGAGTCTTGCTATATAGACCAAGCTATCCTCAAATTTTCTCTCCTCTTGCCTCCTCCTCCAGAGGAGGAAAGCTGCTCAGACAGATTACAACTCGGTCCCAGCTACCTTCAAAACTTAGAAGTACAGAGAGCTAGCTAGGGTGGCAGCTGTTTAGACCAGTGGTAGTTTTTTTAAGATTTAGGATTTGGGGTCTTTCACAGGGTTTCCTGGTCCTGGGCTTGTCACCCAGATGAGAGTGCATGGGGATGATTTCATGGTTACAGTTTACTATAGCAACGGGGTTGGCCACTGTTGTACAGTTGCTACAGTAGTTGGTAAAGACTGGAAGGCAGGCAGAGGAGGAGAGAAGCCTGCTGGGAAGACAGAGGGAAGACTTCAGGGACCATCCTTGGACAAGTAGAACAGGAAGTAATGGCAGCAAGCTAACTAGAGGTGTGCAGGCTAGGAGATTGCAGCTTCCGACTTGGAAGTGTTGATGGTGGAGGTAGAGCCAGGGAGGAGACTGACCTGGGTCAACACTGCAGAGGTGGTTGCCTTTGGACCATGATGGCTGTCAAGGGTGTGGGTCAGAGTTCTACAGCCATTGATGATTTGGACATTGTCTTCGTGTCCATGAGGAGCCTCAGTGTGCAGAGAGAGAGTCTGCTCTGTGCTGTGAGCTACGCCAACCTCTCTGTGCTGAGGAGCTCTCTTCTGTAAAAATGGAGATATAACCAGAATGGGAGACATGAATATACTTTTGTGTTTAGACTAGTGCCTGGCATGTGCTCAGCACGCCACAGACTTTAATAATCATTACCATGTGTGTGTGTGGAGGTCAACCTTTGGGATCATCCCATAGTTTTTTTGTTTTGTTTTGTTTTGTTTTTTTGAGACAGGGTTTCTCTGTGTAGCCCTGGCTGTCCTGAAACTCACTCTGTAGAGCAGGCTATCCTCGAACTCAGAAATCCGCCTGCCTCTGCCTCGCAAGTGCTGGGATTAAAGGCGTGTGCCACCACTGCCCAGCTTGTTTTTTTGTTTTTTTTTTTTTTTTTTTGAGAGAAGTCTCTTTACTTGGGTCTGGTGTGCCAATAAGGCTATGCTGGCTAGCCAGGGATCTGACGACCTCTACCTTCCCTGTGCTGGGATTATAGGTGCATGCCTGTAAGCCTTTTTTATTTTTTATTTTAAAGTGGTGTCTAATAGAAAAGTGATTGATTGATTAAATAAATAAAAGATGGGGAGATAATTCAGTAGGCAGAGTCCTTACGCAATCATAAGGACACAAATTCGATTCTCAGGAGTGAGACAAAAGCAACCCAGTGGAAGGCAAAGGGTTAAGGGTCAGGGCACGCCCATCTGTTCTGGGCGGACAGTGATTTGCTCTGTGCTCTGAGAAACTTCCTTTAAGCTCCCTATGTCTCACTTTCCTCAACTACAAAGCAATGGGTTTGTGCAAGTTCAAGGGCAAAAGCATCTTTAAACAAAGAAAGATCAAGACTGGAAAAAAATTAGCCATTTTTGGGTCTCATTTTTTTAGCCCTCAGAGGCCACTAGAGGCAGTATCTCAGGATGGGGTGCTGGGCTGCTGCCCCAGCATCCTGTGAGGCAAAAGGCTCCTTGCATGGCCTGGGTGACATCTGAGCCAGTCATACCTATCTACCAGGAGACACCCAGATGTGAGGTTCAGGTTCTTTGGTGGGGTGCTTTGGCCGATAGGGGCACCCGCTGCTGCAGGCTACCAGATTCTGGCACTGGCTCTTTGTTGGTGGCTTTTTGGAGCCTACGATTCTATAAGGAACCCCAGTTCCCTTCAAATAATCCAGCCCATATCCTAGGCTAGTGTGTTAGGAATCTAGCTATGTATGCTGTTTCCTCACAGTTTAGAGGCTTCAGATGACCTGCAATTTCTCTAGATGTGGGTTGGGTGGTTCTGCTGGCCTTGCAGAGGGGGTACAAGGTGGCTGTATTCCCCCCCCTGCTGGGACAAGGGGAAGGACTGGAACGGGTGTCCTCCTCCATGGGGCCTTCCCACTCAATGCTCACAGGTGAACACAGGAACCAGAAACTTCCATCTAACACATCTTAGAGCGCCCCCTCTGCCTTTGGCATTATCCCCATCCCCAACCACACTATATTCTTCTGGTAGGAATGACTGAATCACAGGGTCAGCATTGACTCAAGGACCCAATACACTTGGGTGTCCCATTCATATGACCTCCCACTGTGAACTGACACCTCTGGAAGCTGGAGCCACAACAGCCCCTCCCCATCCAGGCAGTTTGGTCAGGTATCGGTCATACTGCAGGACCAGGATGGCTGCTTGTTATAGCTGCGTCCCCACAGACTCAGATTTTAGACCCCCCACTGGGGCCTGTCTCTCAGTCCGGAACACATGCTATATATCTTGTTCATTTTTTAAAAAAAAATTTTATTAAATCACATACAACTCAGGGCATCAGGCCCCACCAACTTCATTAGAACCTGTGGAAAGCAGGAAGCAAAGGCTGGGCATGGTATCCCCATCTTCTCACAAAAGAGACAACGACATTAAACATTACCCCAAGGAAATGGGGGTACAAAAGTCCAAACAGGAGGGACTAGGACAGTGACAGCTACCCTGAGGTTAGGAGGGTGTGGTGCTGGGCATCATGGTCTGAGTGCTTCTGTCCCCAAATTCATGTTGGAGTCCTTATGTTGAAGGCTTATGGGGTGATCAGGTCATGGGGGTGGAGCCCTCACAGGGCTAGTGCTCCTATATGAGAGGCCCAAGGGAGATTATCTGTGCCTTTACCAAGTGAGGATGTAGACAGGGGTTTCCTCAGAAATACTGGGCCTAAGGGTACCTTGATGTGGGCTTTGTTGTCCCCAGAACAGTTATAAGCCAACCTCCACTGTTCTTAGGCACACGGTCTAGGCTATTTTGTGACAGGAGCCTGATGGGCTAGCTCTGAGAATCAGTGGGCCCCTTCAGCCCCAGTCTCAGAGAACATAAGCGTCTCTTACCATCATGAGAGGCTTGGGGGTCCAAGCATATGGGAATAGAGGCTGTGAATGGATCCCACTTCCTGCCTGCAGCTAGAGGTGTTGGGGAGGGGGCTGATGGGGGGGGGAGTACAGAAAAAGAGTATAGCCAGATAGCTGGGTCAGGTGTTGTAGAACAGGATGGTGGCCCCTCTGGGCCAAGAGAAGCCAGGCAGGGAAATCGGGGTTAGGGACTGTAGAGGCATTCATCACTCCATTTAACCTGTAAAACATGTGGCTCCCCCTGCTCTAAAATTAAAAATATGGAGTGTGGAGGTGTCAGCCACCCCAGGGACAGTTGGTCTGTCATACCCATCCAGAATGATGACAGAAGTGGGCAGAATGGCCATTTCTCTCTCTTGGCTCAGCTCCCAACTGCCTCCAAAGGTAGTCTGAAGTGTTACTGATGTTAATAGCACCTAGCTATGATGCTACCTGCCCAGGGTCCCAGAGATGTGGGGTCACCCAGCTCCCTTCAACTAGCTATAGTAGGGTCACAACCCATCTCCCTTGTGTAGAAAGTAAGACATCACTTCATCAGTCCAGTCCCCAAAGAGTGCAGCTGGCCCCAACCCCAGAGGCCATATGGAGGTAGACAGGCCCCAGGAGGAGGCAGGAAGGGTGCCACTCCCAGTAGGGCTTTTCCAAGACTAGAAGATGGGGCAGACAGGAGATTTGGCAGCTTCTGACATTACCAGGAAAGAATCTGGCTCCTCTTAGACCATCTTCTGAGGAGGATGTAAACACGATTGCTCAGGGCCATACTCAGTAGGCTCTACAGGAAGCCTTCTGTGCTGGGCAGGCCCCACCTGAGCTCAGCCCTGGCTCCCTGAAGGAGCTCACACCCCGATAGCACTCTTCTCACCATCTTTGGAGCTGGGATCCTCCTGGGTCTTCTGCATCTCCCAGCCCCTGACCCAGGTGTAGGCGGAGGAGCCACCCAGCACCATCAGGTTACTTGTCCACCACAGGAAGCTCTTGATCTCTTCGTAGTAGAGGACAGCCAGCACTGTCTGTGCACAGGCCTTGGCCGTGCCTGACACGTTATGGGTCAGGGGACTGGTGAATTTGATCTGCAGTCCTGTCACATAGCCGATGGCAAAGCCGAACAGGCCACCCAGTGTCATCATGAACCAGAAGTGGGCACTGCTCAGATGAGCAAAGGCCAGGAGGGCACGGAGCTCGCCCAGCACTATCAGCAGGGGCAAGAAGAGCACGCAGGCGTTGACGTTGTTATAGAAGGTTAGGCGCCAGATACTGTGGTCTACCGCGGGGAGCACCTTCTTGGTGTAGATGGCATTGAGGGAGACGCAGAGGCTGGCCAGCACCCCGAAGATGGTGCCCGTCAGGGACAAGGTGCCCTCAGCTCCTTCTTGATCTATACCCAGCCAGAAACCACCTGCGACAGACAGAGGAGTGACAAGGTGAGGGGGAGTGAGGACAGGAGGGGAGGGACAATTCTGATACCACAGCTCTGACTGTGCTATGGCCCTTACCTCATCATCGACACACACAAAGTCTAACCTATGCACTAAACAGGGGCTGAGGGAGTGGAGGCCAGAATGGGAACCTGTGTTCCTCCTCTGTTGGGGGTCAGTCCTGTGTAATGTGTAATCACCTGCTGATTTGGGGGCCCAGACATCTGGCTACAGGACAGGCTACGGGCAAGCATCTCGAGGGTCAAACACCTCCATTCTCAATGTTATGTAAGAACTGTTTTCTGTCATCTCTGATTGGTTAATAAAGAGTCAGTCAGCCTAGGACCGGGCTGGAGAGGACAGTACGGATGAGACATCGGGTCCCAGTGAGAGGGTCCCTGGTAGACGGAGGGGAGCAGAAAGAGAGGAAAAGAGTTTAGAGACCACGTGGGGACACCGGAAGGATTCATCGTGAGGTCACACATGGAGCAGAGCAAGCTGGAGAAAGACTCAGATGGCACGCACTGGGGCATCTTTCTGGGCATTAGCAGCTTAGAGGGTTGGAACAGCTCAGAACCTGCCCAGCAGAGTGCCAGCAGTTTGTTAATAAAAACACCAGGTTTCTGTGTCTTTCATTTGGGAGCTATATGGGCTAAAGTGGGCACAGAAATGCCCTGCAGATAAAAGGAGCAAAGCGAGGGGGTGGGCATAACTTCCCCAAATTACACCAATACCCTCCACATTCCCCCAGGCAGAATTTAGCAGAGGGGGAAGGTATAAGAACAGATGGGACTCTGTCAACTTTCTAATTACAATTGTAGTCACTGTAAGGAAGGCTATAAAATAGCAGAGGTGCTTGATGGCCTGTAGGGGGCGAACAGCTGTAAAGGAAGAGAGCCAGTAAAGTGACCTTGGACACTAAAAAGGGACAGGGCTGTCAGCCTTGGTTCTGACTTCCTTGGTGCGAACATTAGGTCAGAGCTGCTCATGGCATGATGCTGCTTACAGTCACTCCTGGGTCACCCTCTGCTCAAAGAACCTGCATGGCTCCCTAGGCCACACTTCCTCTGTCACATGATGGCCTCAAGCCACCTTCTTAGCTCCCCACTTCTCTGTATATCCACAGAGCTGAGTATCTACATCTTTCCAGGGACTCCACCACTTTTCAAGGCCAAAGCCAGCCTGTCCTGGGATCCCTTCCTCGTCCACCCAGTACCTCAGCCTCTTCCCAGCTTCCTGCTGTTAACACAATGTTCCTTGCCTGCCACCCCGTTCCTTCCCCCTGCTGTCCCCCCACCCCCCGCTTGCCCCCACCCCCGCTAACCCGCCTCGGCTGGTAGAAGCCTACTTGTGGCAACGCTATGGTCTCTTTATTTAGACCCCTCATTCACACAAGACAGAGGTTTACTGCTGCTGCAGGAATCAGCGACATGGAATAGCAGGACCAGCACAGGTATCAGAGCCATCAGGCCCCTGACTGCTCTGTGATATTTGTAGCTGAGCTGCTTGGGAGAAGTTACTTAACCTCTCTGAGTTCCAATTTCCTTCATCTGTAAAAACTGGAGCCACATTTTTGCTACTATGTTAGCCAATCTACTACTCTCTGTCTTACAACTAAAATAATCTTCCTACAGTGGATATTTCCTCTGTGGCGCCCAACTGTCATCAGGAAACACTGCAATCATTCCAATGTGTGTTCCCAGTCTATACTACTGGAGCAGTCTCATGCCAGCAACAACTTTCCAGCAGAGCCTGCTCACGTTATCCCTCATGCTCCCTGTTCCCTCTAGATACCCGCAGCCCTTAGCATCCAGTATAGCTATCGTTTCTGCCATCAGCTTTATTCATGAACCAGGAGCAAGCACCCCACCCTACCTTTCTCAAACTTGTCCCCTAAAACTCGGTACAGGGCCTGGAAAATACTTGGCCACAAGCTAATAGCTGTTCAACGGATGGAGTGAGAGCAGCTACTAGCTAGGAGAAAGGTACAAGTCTTTGAGAAGCTGGAGAGAGGCAAGGTGGTGCTCGCGCAGCCCCAGCTGCCTGGGACTTGAGGACCACATAGCAAGATGCTATCTCAGAACAAGGGCACCAGGCTCTCCAGCCTCACAGGCACTTGGCTCAGCAGAGCCCATGGTGGGTTTCCCTGCACATCCAGAGCACCGCGTGCCTCCTGGTGGATACCACTAGAGTCCAGAGGTGACTCCATTCTCCATTCTCAAGGTCTTAGACCCTGGAGGAGCCGTGAGCCCCACAGGCTTTGCAAAGTGCCGCATGTCTAGGAGGCCTTGCCAGAGATGGGCCTACCCCACAGGAGGAAGGGAGGGGAGAGCCAAGAGATGGGGCCAGTAGTGGGGGCAGCAGAGAGCTCCACTTTCCCGTGCTACTTGGGCAGGCGGCCATGGTGCTCAGCTGCCTTACTATCAGCTACTTGTCCCTTTGGGGACCCGGGCTCAGGTTCTCCAGAGACTGTACCTTCCTAAGTGTAAGTTCTCCCACTAGGAGGCCCATCCCCTCTAATGTTGGCAGGACTGGTGGACTGAAGTGAGACCCCATGGTAGCTTGTAGGATGGAGGGGAAGGGAGGAGTACCAGATCTCTTAGGGTATGTATGTGGGGGGCAGTGGGAGGGGTCCTACCACTATCTGACCTCTCTCTGTCCAGACCTCTTAACCCTGGATCCAGGAGCTGCCCAACCAGGGCAACGTTTCTAGGGAAGATGGTACAGGTTGGCCTGGCCCCTACATCTAGAGCACCCAGCCTGGGCCTCAGAGACACCAGGGACATTTAAGTAGGCCAAACGAGACAAACTAAAATCCAGAGCAGGTACAAATGAAGGTTGCTGTTTGTTCATCCAGGACTCTGAGGGGAAAGATGCCCTGGTCTCTGTAACCCAGCAGCCACTAAATTAATTCAAAGTGGCAAACATGTTCCCTAACACATGCTGTCCATGCCAAGAGGCCTTAACTCCATGTGACTGCCGGGCACTGTAAAGATGGTGGCAGAATCAGGACATAGCGGCTGCGGCTGAGGGGCTGGATGCTTCAAAGTTCCTGAGCTTTCATTTAAAAGCACATTTGGCCTGGAGTGATAGCACTACTTTGCATCGCACTAACTCCCAATGGGCAGGAGCAAAGCAGACTGGCTTGAAACACAGGCCAGGGAGTGTGGCCAACCGGGGACTGTGTCCCAGACTATCTGCTTCTTAGTTGTGGGGCTGTGGCAAGGAGCGCAGCCTCTCTGAGCTGCAGTTTCGCAGAGATGCTGCCACTCAGAATAAAGAGGATGCTAAAAGTGTAATGATCAGCACAACACTCCTATCAGTAATTACTTACGGTCACATCTGAAAAGGTAGTTAAAGCCGCTTAAAGCACACACATATGGACTGGACCACTGAAATGGCTCAGTGGGTGAAGGTACTTGTGCCAATCGTGATGACCTGAGTTTGCCCTTGACCTCTTGAGAAGAACAGTGGCGTGTTGGTCAAGAGTGTGACCTATGGAGGTAACTGCTTATGTGCCATTTCCTGCTCCATCAGTGATTAGCTGTGTGATCCCAGCTACTTAGCATCTCTGTACCTTGGGTTTCTCTCCGTAAAATGAAGCCATATTGTACCTTGTAACGGGGATCTGTTAAGTTAACATGGATCAAATGCTTAGATATGAGTGTCTTGCTGGCTCTGCTGTAGTGTCTGCTAACATTATTATGTTCACCTTGGCTGGATCCCTAACTTACTGAGTCACAGAAAGGAAGTTATTTGTTCTCTACAGGTCTCTCCCTATGACAGGTGGTGCAAAAGACCTGGGACAAATAATGAGTAATGTGTTGATTTTTACGATTCCTGCTCCCCACGGCCCCGAGAACCACTCACCAATGATGACGCCGCAGGTGAGAAGGGCATAGAAGGAAGTGGTCTGTTTGAGCAGCAGGTAGGAGAGAAGCACGTTGAACACGGTGGTGAGCGAGCGTCCCACGTTGTAGAAGGCCACCCCTACATACTTGAGGCAGAGGTTATTGAAGGTTATCATGCCGATAAAGACCACGGACAGCGGCAGCACACTTCGGGCCACCTTGAGGTCCAGGTTTAGGGTGGGGAAGTCTACCATGCTGGGGCAGCAGGTGGCCAGAGTACTGAGGCCCTTGCACAGCAGTGAGGTCACCAGGCATTGGTAGAAGGTGACGAAGATGGGGGTATCCAGCTGCAGGGAGGGGCTGTCCAGCAGGTACTTGTTGAGGAATACCATGGAAATGGAGGTGACCCAGTAGAGAGAGACCACCAGCGCGATCTGCAGAGCCCGGAGCAGAAATGGCTTGTTCTCGCCCTCTGCCTCCTCGGAGACAGCAGAGGCTCCAGTCAGCGCCATGCGCAGGATCCTGGACCGCTTCAGAGGCGCCCTGTTCATGGTGGCAGAAGAGCTGGGTCACCTCACGGCCAGAAGCATTCCCTGTACTACAGGGCTTCAAGAATCTAGGGTCTGTGGCTGCAGCCTTCAACTGTCACATGTGATGACCTATCGGTCCCCTCCTTCTTGGATGAAGTTCTGCTTCCGGATTTGCTGAGGTGCACCGCTCCTCATCTTGCTCGCTCCCGGGGCGGGGGAGAGGGGTGGTGTCACGAAACAAGACCCAGGGAAGAGAGAAGGGGCCTAACTAAGGATGTGGGCCTTGACAGCCAAGGCCAGCTTGACGACTGGGGACTCGTGAGTCACAGGGAGAAAGGAAGCGAGAGAAAGGCAGAGCGGAGGAGGAAATAACTGGACGCGGACCGCGTGGGAAACATGGGCTGCGGGAACCCCCGGAAGCACCCGAGGAGCCGAAGGGAGGGCATGCCGCAGGGAGATCACCGAGGTTCAGACAGGCGTCTCGAGGGTCACGGACAGGGGCCTGACCGGAGCAAGGCCCTGCGGTAGCCACGAGACGAATTCAAGTTCCGGCTTAGCGACGTGGGTCCCGGGTCACTTACCGAGCGGGGCGGGCCCTGCGCGCATTTCCTGACACGCCTACGAGCCGCCTTAAAGGGACGGCTCTCAGGCTGTACCCACTTCCCGCGGCGGTCAGGAGCGCGCCGGGAAGTCTGCACCTGTGCCCACAGACCTGTTCTCTTCTTCCGGGAATCCCCGGAGATCAGGGAAGGGTTTGCAAGTAATATAGCCTCTCCCATTTTCTGGAAGGTTCTGTCATTCTCCCCTCTACCCGCACTATCTGTTCCCCTGGTATCTTCAGATAGATTAGACTCGGTCAGGTACATCTTCACCATCTTCCCAGAAAATGAAATACCACCTTTCCGCTTCTGGAAATCCTCCCACCCCAACCAGCCCCTTGCGCTCGGCTCCTCCCTACCCCCTACCCGTTGCACCTACCTCGTTCCTCGAGCTCAGGTCACTCGGGAAGACCTTGTTGCAGTCCTCTCCTTTTTCCTACCCCTATTTTCACCGCTTCCAGACCTAGTCAGGAGGACATGAAGTCCCGGAGATCCAAGCAGCACTATCAGAGGCGAGAAGCCACGTCACCTCCTCTAGATAAAGTCCATTCTGGATGCCCAGACCAAAGCCTCTGAGCTTCTCAATGCTGTATCCCCTTCCCGGGGCCCTTTCCCTTCCAGAACGTACCGTCTGTCCACCCGACTGGGCTCTGGTATCCTGGCCGATGCAGGGACCTGGTGCTCACCCTTGGCGGTGCCCTCGGGTGCACCTGCAGCACCGCCCTCGGCTGCACTTGCAACGCTGCCCAAGCCGCGCCCCCAGTACGACTTCCTGCCACGTCTGGCTCTGGGCAAGGTGGGGCGATTACCCCGGGAGCCCATCCAGAAAACCCCTTTCCTTTATCTAAGGTCAACGCCATCTCCCACCCTCCACCCCAGCTAGCCTGGGACTCCTCCATTCTGTTACTGTCGTTTGGCGCGTCCAAAGATGCATCTTTGGCCCTTGCGGGTCCAAGCTGGTGCTTCCAGAAGGGCGTGGTTGGGAGAACTGCTGAATGCCGCCACTTCCCTATGAGGATACCCTTCTCAGTTCCTGGAACCATGCTTGAGTGGGCCACTAGCTCCAGATCTTTTTACACCTGGGCATCTGGAAGGGCTGACTTTTCTCTGGTTTCTCCCTAGTACCATTGTTGGACAGGCAAGTTTGCCCTAGGCTGAGCTGATCTTATTGTGGAAATGGCTAACACAGTGGGTTCCAGACTTATTGCTTGTGTGGTTGGCTATAAAGATGTCTCGTTTAAATTATTTCAATTACTGTTTTATTAGTAGGGCCTGATGGTAAAGGGCTTGTAATCCCAATTGAGGTAGGAAGATCAAAAGTTCAGCTGCGCAGTGATGGCGCACGCCTTTAATCCTTGGGAGGCAGAGGCAGGCGAATTTCTGAGTTTGAGGCCAGCCTGGTCTACAAAGTGAGTTCCAGGACGGCAAGGGCTACACAGAGAAACCTGTCTGAAAAACAAACAAACAAACAACAACAACAAAAAAAGTTCAAGGCCTATCTGAGTCACAGGCCTTGTAAATTCAAGGCCAGTCTGGGCAATTTAGTGAGACTTGTCTCAAAAAGTGGGCTTGGGTACACATACCTAGACATGAATAAAGGGTTGGAGATAAAGCTCAGTGTTATATAGCTCAGTGTTAGAGTGCTTGCCTGGGATGCACAGGGTCCTGGGTTCAGTTCCCAGTACAGCAAGGGAAAGGG
The DNA here is from genome assembly GCA_902729485.2 of Mus minutoides. Lineage (NCBI taxonomy): Eukaryota > Metazoa > Chordata > Mammalia > Rodentia > Muridae > Mus > Mus minutoides. The sequence goes on along the minus strand of LR755135.1, from coordinate 380,266 downwards.
GGTGGGGAATCAATACTATTTGTCAAAATATAAAATTGAAACACATTTAGCTTTAGGTCTGCTGGTTTTAATGGACAGCTTCTCTCTCTCTCTCTCTCTCTCTCTCTCTCTCTCTCTCTCTCTCTCACTCTCTCTCTCTCTCTTTGTTTTTTCCAGATAGGGTTTCTCTGTGTAGCCCAGGCTCACTCTGGCCTTGAACTCAGAAATCTGCCTGCCTCTGTCTCCCAAGTGCTGGGATTAAAGGTGTGAGCCACCACTTCCTGGTGGACAGCTCCATTCTTAGGGGAGACACTGATTGTCCCTCTCAGAGTACATGGGGGGCGGGGAGGGGGGACAGCACCTCATGTGTGCCTGACCAGGGGCTGCATGTGAGGTAGCTAAGCAAAGGTATTAAAGTGTTTTTGAGACAACTGTTAGCATTCTGTCTAAGCTCCACCCCACAGTTACCTGACAACAGCCAGGCAGGCCTGGCTCACTGTAAAAGGGGCTGCATGCCCCCTCCTTCCTCTCTTGTCTCTTGTTCTCTTGTTCCCCCTCTTTCCTGATAACCTTTCCCCTCTCTCCATATGATCATGGTCGGCCTCTACTTCTCTACTCTTTCCCTCTCTCTGCCTTTACTAGCCTCTTAACTCCCCTCCCCTTGCCCTGAATAAACTCTATTCCATACTATACTGTCATGTGGCTGGTCCCTCAGGAGGAAGGGATGCCTTGACATGGGCCTGCTGAGACACCTCCTTACCCCATTACCTTACCACACCTCCATAGAACATATTCTTATATCTCTTTATCTTTTTATAAACGCATCAACTATCCTATCCACAGCATTCTGTCCTTCAGGAGAGGCTTATAAGGTACTCTGTGGGGCCTGCCGCTGGAAGAGGGAGCCCTCACAAACATTACTCAAAGGACTTCCTACGCTCAGGTCGCATGGAAGTTAGACTCCAGGCATAATTCATCAGCCATCTTACCAATCTTATTTGGAGCATTTTCCAGAAAGGAGTTTGTTACAGGTGGCCTAGACAATTATGTTGAAATTCCTGGGTGTCAGCCAGGGGGAGACCAAACCAGGAGACTGAGGGGCTCTGTTCCTGCTCACCAGTGTCCTCTCACTGTCCTCTCTCAGGAGCTCACATCCAAGCACCAGAACCACAACAGGGGATTGAACAATAGGAAGACATTGGTTAAACAGACCGTGTGTGTGTGTGTGTGTGTGTGTATAAAATATCCTGACTCAAGCAGGCTGGCATTGGTCTTCAAGAGAAACTGGTCTGTTTTGAGATTATTCCTTGAGGTTGCTATTTGATTGTGCGGCGTTCAGCCCAACGGGAACTGTGGTTGTTTCTTTCGTGGTGAGGGCAAAGTCAGTGAGCTCAACGTGGAAATTCCAATGTGGAGATAGAGGGCAGGGGGGCCATGGCTATCATGCCGGTGTGGGGAGGTTTTGTTAGGAGGTTGGTTAGTTTTAAGCCAGCCTGGGCTACATAGCGAGTCTCAAGCCAGCCTGGGCTACATAGTGAGAACCTGTCTCAAAACCAAAGCAACAGGATTAGAAAGGTGGCTCAGTGGGTAGGGGTGCTTTCTCTGCAAGCATGAAGGTGCTGGTGTGAATTCCCAGCTTATGCAATTAAAAAACTGGGCACAGTGTCTCTCATTAATCCTAGCTTTGGGGGAAGGACACATACCAATGGGCCGACTGATGTCATGCGTTCGTCCACGTGTCTTGGAGTCCTCGGGATGAACTGTCTTCAAAGCTCCTGCTCAGCGTGGTCCCCACTGCTTGATTCAGCTCCCGACTCAAACTGCTGCAAGTTTGGGCTCAGTCTGTGCATTGTCTTGCATAAACCAGCTTTAAAGTTGGGCATAAGATATGGGGGTTCTTTATAAGAGGTTTCTGGGGCTGGGGAGAAGTCTGCTGGCACTTTGTCACATACTACAAGTTATCTACTCCAGGAGGATTTGAAAGTTTTTTCTGTAAAGGATCAGAGAGCAAACACTTTAAACTCTGGATACTAGACTTAACATTGCTATTTTAGTATTGTAAACAAATGGGCACAGCTGCATTTCGATAAAACTCTATTTATGAAAACAAGCAGTAAGCCAGCTTTAGCTTACAGGCTACAGTTTTCTTCCCATATTACTTTATTTGTCTTCTTTATATTTGCTAATATTACCCATATTTTGAAAGCCATTGTGCTCATCTTCACTCTTTCTCCTAGACTCTCTTGCAGCTAGAGGTGACCATGTGTTGTTGTGCTTTTGGACAATGAGTTGAACTGTTGTCTTTATTGCTTCCTCTCCTCCTTTCTGCCTACACTGAAGAACTGAGGTCTGGAAGGGGCAGTATCTCCCTGTGACCACAAATTATATGACAGCTTGAGGAAAGCCAAGGATGACAGATCAGAGCATGGAGAAATTCTAGATTCTCAGAGTTTGCCTAAACGCTCTTCTTTGCTCTGAACTGTCTTCAGTTTATTTTATTTATTTATTTATTTATTTATTTATTTATTTATTTATTTATTGGTTTTTCAAGACAGGATTTCTCTGTGTAGCCTTGGCTGTCCTGGAACTCACTCTGTAGACCAGGCTGGCCTCGAACTCAGAAATCCACCTGCCTCTGCTTCCCAAGTGCTAGGATTAAAGGTGTGCGCCACCACTGCCCGGCAGCTGCCTTCAGTTTATTGTAGGAGATAAATAACTCTATCAGTTAAAGCCATTATAGGGACGATAGTCTTTGCTTTTCTTTATCCAAAACAGAGGCCTCATGGAAACAGTTCTGGTTCAGTGCTGTTAACCCTTTGTGCTGAAGGCCCCAGGAAGGCTTCAGATTGGATGATCACTGGGCCCAAACTGTTCAGTTATCAAAGAGTGAACCAAAGGCACAGAGCTTTGGGTGGGTGGTGGACTCCAGAGGCAGAGGTGGTGTTCAAGGTCAGGGCAGGAGAGCTGAGATCAGGAGTGCCTGTCAACAGAAGGAGGAGTACCAGTCAAAGGAGCACATCTTTCAGGCAAAGCTGGGAAAGATGCAGAGATGGGCAGGAAGCCAGCTTCTCTTTCAGTCACATTTATGAGACATCATCTTTATTTCCTGGGCTGACTTGGCTTTGGACAGCACGGGCCTTCTTGGGTGTTCTATCTTGTGTCAAGAGCAGTGTTCGCTGAGACTCTCCATGTACCTACTCAATCTGCAAGGATGGAACCTTCCATGTATCTATCCAAGCACGGAAGCCGTTTCAGATTAGCAGCCCAACTCTGAGGACCAACAGATGTCATTGTTCTCAGCAAGGCCGCGCCCTTACAGTTAGGGTTTATGGAACCAGTTGTTTAATAGCCAGTCCTCACAGTACCTTGTGAGGTGGAGCCATCATCGTCTCTGGTCTACCGACAAGAATGTGAAGCCCAGTCTGGTCTACAGAGTGAGTTCCAGGACAGCCAGGGCTACACAGAGAAACCCTGTCTCGAAAAACCAAAAAAAAAAAAAAAAAAAAAAAAAAAGTGAAGCCCAGACATGCAAGTCCGGCTCAAGGGGCCCTGGAGGAGGAGGCTGGACCGGCTGGATTTTAATCCTGGCCAGTTTACCTCCTGAGGTGAAGTCAACTCACCCTTAGTTTTCTGCTTGATCTCTTTGGTCCTCGGATGCCGTGACTTGGATGTCCTTTGTCCCCCAAAGTCTATGCACTTGAGATTTGTTCCCTAGTATGACAATAAGGAAAGTGATGGGGTCTTGGAGAAGTGGAGCCTGCTGGGACATTCCTGAGTCCTTAGAAGGGGTGAAGATAGTTTTCACAGGGCCCCCAACACCTCAGGCAGCTAGCTCTTCAGAGGGCTTTGTGAGAAAAGCTTGAGCCTGGCCCCGCCCACTTCTTTTTCTTCCTGTTCTACACTGGGGACAGGAAGTCTTTATGCGCCTGTGTGTGCTGTTGCTCTGGCTACTTTCATGAGGGACGGGTGACTCGCCCTTGGACAGCTAGGCTGACAGCTGAAGAAACTTGTTAGGTTTATTAGCAGCTGCAGCAGGCAGTAGGTTGCATCAGACTTTAGACATGCCAGGTCTAAGGGGTGTCCTGGTTTGGTGGTTTGACTAGGTTTGAGCTCCATAGACTCATCTTTGAGTGCTTGTTCCACAGGGAGTGGCACCACTAGGAGGGCTGGCCTTGTTGGAGGAAGTATGTCACTGTGGGAGTGGGCTTTGAGGCCTCCTATGTTCAAGCTCTGCCCAGTGTAGAATGAGAGGCTCCTCCTGGGTGCCTTTGGATTAAGATGTAGAATTCTTGGCTCCTTCAGTACCATGTCTGCCTGGATGCTGCCATGCTTCCTGCCATGATGATAATGGACTAAACTTCTGAAACTGTAAGCCAGTCCCAGTTAAATGTCCTGTATGAGAGTTGCCTTGGTCATGGTGTCTCTTCACAACAGTGGAAACTCTAACTAAGACAACTTGCACTGTTGCTTCTTGCCCTACTACTGAAGGATGTGGCTGGGCCCAAATTGTCCCAGTTCCTAGGATATCTACCACAGGGGCAACTTGGTAGCCCTGCGGCTGATCCACTGTCTGGTCTCTTCCTCTAGCTCTACCATTCACCGTTTTTTTTTTTTTTTTAAAGATTTATTTTGGGCTGGTGAGATGGCTCAGCAGGTAAGAGCACCCGACTGCTCTTCCGAAGGTGATGAGTTCAAATCCCAGCATCCACATGGTGGCTCACAACCATCCGTAACGAGATCTGGCGCTCTCTTTTGGATTGTCTGAAGACAGCTACAGTGTACTTACATATAATAAATAAAATAAATCTTTAAAAAAAAAAAATTTTTAAAAAAAAAAAAAAAAAAAAGATTTATTTTATTTATTATATGTAAGTACACTGTAGCTGTATTCAGACACTCCAGAAGAGGGCATCAGATCTCATTAAGGATGGTTGTGAGCCACCATGTGGTTGCTGGGATTTGAACTTATCACCTTTGGAAGAGCAGTCGGGTGCTCTTACCCGCTGAGCCATCTCACCAGCCCCCATTCACCGGTTTTAACTCCCACCTCAGCTGTGGTGGTAGGGAGTGTGCTGGGGACAGTGGCTGACTAGTATTTATTGGCCCTGACCGCCCTGTGGCCTCAGCGCTACACAGATGAACTCACATTGCCTCACCTTCTGGGAGAGAAGCCAAGGGACTGGAGGTATGGATCAATTGGAAGAGTGCTTGCCTAGTATGTGTGAGGCCCTGGGTTTGATCCCCAGATCAACATAAAACCGGACATAATGGTATGTACCACCAACCTGAGCATTTGAGAAGTGGGGGTGGCTTAAGGCCATCCTCAGCTATATAGCAAGTTGGGGCCAGCCTGGGCTATACAAGACATTATAAAAAAGAACACAGAGAAGGAGGAGGAGAAGGGAGAGGAGGAGGAAGAAGAGGAGGAGAAGAAGAAAAGAAAGGAAGGAAAGAAGAAGGAAGGAAGGAAGGAAGGAAAGAAAGAAAGAAAGAAAGAAAGAAAGACCAACTAAATAAAAGAAATTAAGGTTCAGAGAGGTAAAGTAACCTATGACCTTCCTAGGGTTCCGAAGGTTTGTAAAAGACAGGGCTGGGATTTGAACCTGGGCAATCATTTACCAACTAAACTGCAAATGTACTTCTGCCTCTCCTAGTGTATAGCACTGTGCACCTTGGGGCATCTCCTTCTTCCTTTTCCCTTTCACCTCTCTTTCCCCTCCCTATCTCTCCCTTCCCTTCTTCCTTTTCCCTCCCTCCTCTCTATTTTCTCTCTCTATCTCCCTCCCCCTCCCTTTCACCTTTCTTAGCCCTCCCTCCCTTCAAGATCCTTCCTTTCTGTGCTGGGGATTGAACCCTGGGCCTCATGCATGTTAGCCAAGTACTCTACCACTGAACTATATCTATAGCACACCCCTCTCCTATTTTTTCCTTTTAAAATTTTGAGACAGTTTTTTTTCCATCTAGGTTGGCTTTGAACTCACTCTGTAGCATAGATGGTCTTGCTCCTTCCGCCTTAGCCTCCTAGTAGCCACAATTATACCTGCATCACCAGGCCCATGCAAAACATGTTCACATGTTGGAAAACTGATCAGAACATCAGAGCTTCACAGAACCTTAGGGACTGTTTAGGCTACCCTCTAATCCCTCAGCCATCACAGAGAAGGGCATGGGATCAGAAGGAGTGAATTTCTCTGGAGCAAATTTTACAAAGATGTAACTCAGCTTGCTCCCAGTGCTGTCAGCATCGTGACCTTTGCTCCAAGAGCATGAGACTAAGTCCCGGGAGTCTGTTGTTCTTTGGGACTTACCATGCTGGTCTGCACACAGTAGGCCCACAGAAGGTGTGCCGTGAATGATTATGAGACTGACACCAAGGCTCTCAGGCTTGTCTCAGCCTGCTGTTTGCTTAGCACATCACAGATGTACAGGGCTGAATGACCTCTACCCTGGATCCCCATGCACAGCCTCAGAACGAGAGCAGAAATAGACAGCTGTGGCTGGCAGAAATAAAATGAGTGCATGGCAGTTCAAAGCAAGCCCTAAACCTCATGACTGGCTGTGGTGGTTTGACTAGGCTTGCCCCAAGGAGTGCCACTATTAGGAGGTATGGCCTTGTTGGAGGAAGTGTGTCACTATGGGGGTGGGCTTTGGGAGACCTTCCTAGCTGTCCGTAAACCAGTCTTCTCACATTTGCCTTTGGAACAAGGAGCAGACTCCTCAGCATCTTCTCCTCTAGTACCCTGACTGCCTGAATACTACCATGCATCCTGCCTTGATGACGATGGACTGAACCGCTGAACCTGTAAGCCAGCCCTAATTAAATGTTGTCCCTTATAATGTTGCCTTGGTCATGGTGTCTCTTCTCAGCAGTAAAACCCTAATTAAGACACTGGTGTCTTCATAAGGTGAAGTAGGTCTGGAGGTTGACTTAGTTAGGGTTTCTACTGCAGTAAAGAGAGACTATGACTAAGGCAACTCTTTATTTTAAATGGTTTTTCGAGACAGGGTTTCTCTGTGTAACAGAGCCCTGGCTGTCCTGGACTCAATTTATAGACCAGGTTGGCCCGAAACTCAGAGAGATCTGCCTGCCTCTGCCTCCCAAGTACTGAGATTTAAAGTCATGAGCCATAAGGCCTGTCTGATGGTGGCAACTCTTAGAAGAGAAAACATTTCATTGGGGCTGGCTTACAGTTCAGAGGTTTGGCCCATTATCATCATGGTCAGAAGCATGGCAGCGTGCAGGCAGACAGAGTGCTGGAAAAGGAGCTGAAAGTTTTACATCTTGATCCACAGGCAGCAGAAAGAGACTGTGAGCCACACAGGATGTAACTTGAACACATGAAACCTCAAAGCTCATCCTCCCAGTGACACACTTCCTCCAAAGGCCACACCTACTCCAACAAGGCCACACCTCCTAATAGTGCCATCCCCTGTGGGCCAAGCATTCAAAACACAAGAGTCTGTGGGGGCCATTCCTATTCAAACCACCGCCGAGACAAAGACACTGAGGTGATATTCGTACCAGAGGATGCACAAAAGTGTCCATGATGAAATGATCTGCCTACAAATTAAACTCCGGGGACTTAGCAGATAAGAGTATACGCTGCTCTTACAGAGGACCTGTGTTGGGTTCCCAGCACCTATGTCTGATGGATGGCTTACAAGGGTCTGTAATTCCAGCTCCTGGGGAGCTTCTGGTCTACGTGGGCACCTGTACTCACATGTGTGCCCTCCCTGCCTCCACTAAAAAATAAAAGCCTTAAACAAATCCCACTTAATAATAAACTGTCTCTATTTCTGTTTTCAATCTTTGGAAACTGCAACAGGTGTCCTGAGACTCATATTCACACCTTAATAATGTCTCCAACAGCACCACTCACCAAGGCAATCTGCTCCTGCAATTGTGGCCCCTGGGACTGACCTGCCTGCTGACCCATCTTGGAGGGTCCTTCTGTTGTTCTCAGTTTCTGGACCCCCACAGGAGGTTTGTACAGTGTTGACAGTAGTTTACATCCTGTAGTATCTGTGGCTATAGAGAATGGAATCTGCCTCTAGGTTGTAGACACACCCTTGTCTCTTTCCTTAAGGGTTCACCCAGCAACAGAGGAACACCCCTAGGAAGGCAGGTTCACTTGAAGATCATGTGATTTTTTTTCGAGAAACCTTGCCCCCAAGTGTACTCCCTGCCAGAAGTGTCACCATGAAGTTCTGCTGGGTTGATCCACTGTTCTGACATGACCCAGAGAGGCAGAACTGCTCCTTTTTCTTCTATTCCATCTTTAAAAATTTTATTTATGGGGGCTGGAGAGATGGTTAAGAGCACTGACTGCTCTTCTAGAGGTCCTGAGTTCAATTCCCAGCAACCACATGGTGGCTCACAACAATCTGTAATTGGGATCTGATGCCCTCTTCTGGTGTGTCTGAAGACAGCTACAGTGTACTCATATACATTAATAAATAAATGACTATTTAAATATTTATTTACTTACTACACTCAACCTGGGTCTGCTTTTTTTTTAAAATATGGGTTTACTGTATGTAATCTATTAACTTTGTGTGCACATAAGTGGGTGGGTGCAGTTCTGGAGAGTAGAGCACAGCTCTCAGGAGTGGGGGCTAGCCTTCACTATATGGGACTTGGGGACAGAGTTTAGACAGTCAGGATTGGAGGGATTTGTCTTTACTTACTGAGCTATCTTGCCAGCCCTGGTTGGTTGGTTTGTTTAGATTGTCTCACTATAGAAGCCCAGGAGGTCTCAAACTCACAGGGAAGCTCCTGCCTCAGCCTTCCTAGTGCTGGGATGATAGGAGTGCACAACTGTGTCCAACCAGGAGACGTCTGAACAACCTAACCACGCCAGGAATACACACGGCCACTTGGGGGATATTCTTAGTAGCTGACCATTTGTTTCTAAACATAAGCAAGTGTAGAAATCTTTCCTTGTGCTTCATATGAAGCAATTAGCCTGCATTGTGTCCACTGGTGGACACACTCGTGTTTATTATGCTGGGGGTAAAATAATTCAATAATTAATGATCAAAAGCTGTTATTTTCTGTGTGAAAATAATTGTTATTTTTTTATTTATTTAAATAAACGAGAGAATGGATAGATAGTTCACGTGAATATTAAAAGCATGTGTTAGCCAGATAACTTTAGAAGGAACATTTCACTCGTTCAGAAGCAACAAATGTTTGTATAAATTTAACTAAGACGACTAGGAAGGATAATTGAGATTCAATTACTTTTTATATTTCCTGTCTTTGTTTGGCAGAATAGTATTTTAGCATTAAACAAAAGAATTTAATTCCATTAGGCTTCTAATCACTCAAAGCAGTGTTATTTGAGAATTATTCATATTTTATGATATCAGCTGAAAGAAAAATGTCTGTTTTGCCACCTAAAAGTTTTATAAGGAGGAAAAATTCTGATTATTAAAATAGAATAGGAACCATGGGAAATTAAATCCCAGGCAGCCATAATAAAGGATGTAAGAACAAAGTCTTAGCTTTGTTTCTGTGAGAAAATACCCTGAGAAAAAGCAGCTTTGAGGAGAGGGAGTTTATTTTAGCTCATGATTGTGGGGAAGCTGAGGCAGGAACTTTAGACTTGAGTTAGCTGGTTACAGCCACCATCCTGGGCAGAGAGAGGTGTGGGGGGAGAAGGAGAGGGAGAGGGAGGGAAAGGGAGGAAGGGAGAGGTAGAAGGAGAGGGAGGGAGGGAAAGGGAGAGGGGAGAGGGAGAGGGAGAGGGAGAGAGGGAGAGGGGAGGGAGGGAGAGGGAGAGGGGAGAGGGAGAGAGGGAGAGAGGGAGAGGATTGCATGCTCAGTGCTCTGCTAGCTTTCTAGCATTCAAGGACCCACACCAGGGAATGATGCTGGCATTCAGGTTACTTTGATCACAACGAGATAGGAAAAGAAACTAAGACTAACTTCATTCAGCACAGGGATTCAGTCTGTGGCACCAAGTCCTAAAGTGATGGCTGGAGACTTCAATTATCTCAATATCTCACTTTCAGTAATGACAGAACATTAATTAATAGAACGAGAAACCATTGAGAACAAAGGAGACATCATGGCTATGGTAGAATATAGTAACTATTATATTCTATATAATAGACATGCAACTAAGCATGTCTGACTTGTGTAGAAAACTTTACCCAGCAACTCAGAATAGACATTTCTCTCTCACACACACTGAACCTTAGGAAGGAACATGTGTTAGGACACAGGGGTGTAATAACTTTTCTTTGGGGTTTTCTTTTTTTTTTTTTAAAGATTTATTTATTTATATATATGAGTACATTGTAGCTGTCTTCACACACCAGAAAAGGGCATCGGATCCCATTATGGACAGTTGTGAGCCACCATGTGGTTGCTGGGAATTGAACTCAGGACCTCTGAGAGAGCAGCCAATGCTCTTAAATGCTGAGCCATTTCTCCACCCCCACTTTTGGGGGGCAGGGGCCTAACATTCCTTTTGCTGTCAAATAACTGCAGGATGTTTCTGTGTCTGCTCTAGCCCACTTTAGCTCCTAAACAAAGACACAAAACCCTGGTATTTTTATTAACAAGCTGCAAGCCTAAGCTGGGCAGGTTCTGAACTATTCTAACCTGACTAGGCTGCTAATACCTAGCCACATATCTCTCCTTACCATCTGAGCCTTGCGCTGGCTTGCTTTGTCCATGTATGTCCTCATGGCTGCTCTTTCATTGAAACCTCAGCTCAAAACCTCATGGCTCATCCATGTGGCCTTTTCCTCTCCTACCCTCCTCGCCATCCTTCTCTACTCTTGTGTTTCTAGGACTCTTTGACTGGGATTGGAAGTCCCGCCCTGTTCTCTTCTGCCCAGCTAATTGGCTGATCAGCTTTTTTATTAACCAATCAGAGGTGATTGAAGACAATTTTTACAAAACATAGAGACCAGAGATGGTTGACCATACCATCTTCCCGACTGCAACCAGATGTCTGGGCAAAGAAATCATGATGCATCTGAATACACAGTGCACAAAACCATCCCCCAACGCACGAGTGGATTTCCCAACCAAAATAGAGAAAGCTACAAAATAACAACAAGAAGAAAGCTGGAACATTCATGAGCACACAGGGACAAAGAAGTGATATGTAAATGTGGAATATTGGAAGTAAATTCAGGAAAATGATGGCAAGTCAAAACTCACAGGAGACAAGAAAAGCTGAGCTTAGAGGGGCTCATAGGTGCACGTGGCAGGAAAACTATTAATCCTGTTTTGAAAACCAGTCCAGGAACTCCTCAAGATCACAGTGTGGCGTCTGCCTGGCTCTGGTGCTGGTGCCGTGAGTGGTGGGGTATGTGTGAAAGCATGAAGGAACAAGGGAAGACAGATGTGGGGAGACAGGGCATCGGAGACAGGGAAGGAGCCTGGCTTGGTGTTATTTATTATTATTATTTCTGAAAAAAATCAACTTTTAAAAAATTTTATTTATTGATTAATTAATCAGTCAATTAATAAATTTAATCTGCATGGATATCTGCATACCAGATCAACTCTTTTTTCCAAAGATTTGTTTGTTTGTTTATTTATTTATTTATTTATTTAATCTGCAGGATATCTGCACACCAGAAGAAGGCATCAGATCCCATGATAGGCAGTTGCAAGCCGCCATGAGAGGCCTGGAAATTGAACTCAGCACCTCTAGAAAATAGCCAAACCATCTGTCTAGCCCCAGGATTGTTGTTCTTTTTTTTTTTTTTAGTTTTTTTTCAAGACAGGGTTTCTCTGTATAGCCCTGGCTGTCCTGGAACTCACTTTGTAGACCAGGCTGGCCTCGAACTCAGAAATCCGCCTGCCTCTGCCTCCCGAGTGCTGGGATTAAAGGCGTGCGCCACCATGCCCGGCTAGGATTGTTGTTCTTACAACAACCCATCCTCAAGGAAATTAAGCAGGGTCCCATGGCAACATTGGTGATGGATTCTAAGGACAGTACCTCGCCCCTAGGGGCCCAATCTTTCCACTAGGTCCAGCTTGTTCTACCATCTTGTCACTGACACCCTGGGAAGACAAACTCAAACAATATTCTACCATGGCATCTAGAATAGAACAATCTATAGGGACAGGAGGTACACAAGCTTTTGCCTTGGAACTAGGCTGAAAGAAATGAGAACCCATTTAAGGGACATAGATAACGTTCTTTTACTGGCTGGTGAATTATTCTAAAGTGGCTGATGTCTGCATATGTCTGCAAATATACCAAAAGCCATTGACTCGAATGCTCTAAATGGGCGGATAGCGTATGAAGGCTTTTCGCTGGGATGATGAAAACCTCATAAAGCAGTTGTAGTGCTGGACACGCAGCCCTAAGTACACTAAAAATCACCCAACAGTCGACTCTGAGTGGGTAAGCCCCACAGTGTGTGATTTATGTCTTAATAATGCTGTTTTTAAAAGCTACGGAAATTTATACGTGAGCTAAGCAAGGCTGCAGGATAGAAGATCAATACAAAAATCAATTGCATTTTTATAAGCAGAAATAAACAAGTGGAAATTGAGGCTTTTAAAATGCACCACTTAAAACAGCCAACAACAGGGAAAAGCAGCAAAACACAGGAAAAAAACCCACTCTGAATCGTTATGGATACTTCTAACAAAATATGTGCAAGGTCTGCTGCTGGACTTTTCCTCACTGCATGAGACAAAGAGCTACGTAAGTATATGATATTCCTAGTTAAAGTGACTGTAAATAGCAAAGTTTTCACTCTCTCCAACTTAATGCATTGATGAATATAACTGATTTCTCTGAATTCTGGCTGTTTTGCTTTATATCGTCTAAGGCTTTGTTGTTGGGTTCATCCATGTTTATAGCTGTTTATCCTTAACTTTACACTGTCACATGAGAAAGGGGTTCAGATTTTGGCATGTGCGTTTGGTGTGGTGAGGCACAATGCGGGGATATCCAATTGTTGGACAGGATACTCAACACCTCATTCATCTATCCATTCCTCCTCTGAATTCTGATTGCTTCCAGCTTGGAACAACTGAGAATAAAGCTACTGTAAACATCCCCAGAGAGGTTATTTGTCCTCTTGTGGCTGTGTTTTCAAGCCATTTGGGAAAATGCTTAAGGGTGGTGTTACTGCTGGTTTGTAATGGTAATATCACATTTAGCCCTTTTCCAAATGACTCTCAGTTTTACAGGAGACAGTTCCTGCTGCTTCCCATTCTCACCAGCTTTTGGTGGTGTCAGGTTTTTTGGATTGACCCATTCTAACATGTCCTGGTGTCTTAATTACTCTTCAATTGCAGTGACAAAACACCATGACCAAAGTAACTTATTAAAGAGAGCATTTAATTTCGAGGCTCACAGTTTCTGAGGGTTAGTGTCCATGACAGTGGCAGGGAACATGGCAGCAGGTAGTTTACATCTGATCGACAGACACAAGGTAGTGGGGGGGATGGGGGGGGAGAGAGAGAGAGAGAGAGAGAGAGAGAAACAAACAAAGCCACACCTCCCAGTCCTTCCCAGACAGTTCCACCAACTGAGACCAAACATTCACACATATGAGTCTATGGGAGTCATTCTCACTTAAACCACCACATTCTCTCTCTCTCTCTCTCTCTCTCTCTCTCTCTCTCTCAAGATTTATTTATTATATGTGAGTCTATGGGAGCCATTCTCACTTAAACCACCACATTCTCTCTCTCTCTCTCTCTCTCTCTCTCTCTCTCTCTCTCTCTCTTAAGATTTATTTATTATATGTGAGTCTATGGGAGCCATTCTCACTTAAACCACCACATTCTCTCTCTCTCTCTCTCTCTCTCTCTTTCTCTCTCTCTCTCTCTCTTAAGATTTATTTATTATATGTAAGTACATTGTAGCTGTCTTCAGACACTCCAGAAGAAGGCATCAGATTTCATTACGGATGGTTGTGAGCCACCATGTGGTTGCTGGGATTTGACAGTCGGTGCTCTTAACCACTGAGCCATCTCGCCAGCCCAAACCACCACATTCTCATTGCTATTCAACCCTGAGCCTCTTGAATGATGCCAAGTGTTGAAATCAAGCTGTTTCTGGCTGAATAAAATTCCATTCAAATCTGTTTTCAGGATCTAGAATGGTACCTGGGTGGGCATGTGGACAGAAGCATTGATTTGGAACTACCTTGTGGCACAGACCAATAGCTTATCTCTAGAGATAGAAGGAGATGATATATATTTATCAAGTAAAACAGAGCTAATGGGCATATTACAATCATACCAGGAAAATGAAACCTGAGAGCTTATCAGACACTGACTAAGGCAAGGGTGTAGCTCCCTCACCTGGGTCCCATAAACTACTAATCCTGCAGTGGTGACACCCTGTGGTGGTTAGAATATGCTTGGCTCTAGGGAGGGGCACTGTTAGGAGGCGTGGCCTTGTTGGAGGAAGTGCGTCACTGTGGGGCTGGGCTTTGTAGGTCTCCTCCTATGCTCGGGCTCCACCTATTGCAGAGAAGAACTTCCTTCTAGCTGCCTGAGGAAGCCCGCTTTCCTTGCTGCCTTTGAATCAAGATGCAGACCTCTCTGAGCCAAGCATATTCAAACCACCACACAGCCCCTCAGGCCTGTCATCTGACACTAGTGTATGACCCGCAGAGAACTCCAGACCTTCGGGGGTGGGAGGGGGGCTTCCTTTCAGTACTCTCAGTTGTCCCCACTGTAGATGCTGCGTCCAGCAGGCTTGGTTATCTCCCGGGCGCACCCCACACGGTTGGGTCTCTCCTTGGACTCTGCCGCTGAGGCTGCTTCAACCCTTTGAGACAGTCTGTAATGTGTGTATGTGTGTGTTCGTCTGTGTGTATACACATTAATATTAGTTTTTGTTTGTTTTTTTTGTTTTTGTTTTTGGTTTTTTTTGGTTTTTTTTCGAGACAGGGTTTCTCTGTATAGCCCTGGCTGTCCTGGAACTCACTTTGTAGACCAGGCTGGCCTCGAACTCAGAAATCTGCCTGCCTCTGCCTCCCGAGTGCTGGGATTAAAGGCGTGCGCCACCACACCCGGCAATATTAGTATTTAGATAGAAATAAATGAAGCTGTGTTTGATTCAGCTGGCTGTCAAGGGAAGTGGGGATTACTTGGCAAGCCCCAGCCAGCAAAACTAACATGATCTGTGAATCTATTGTTTGATCCATTTTAACATTTTGGGAAAGACACAGGTGTGTCCTGTAGCTGTCCAGCAGCTTTGGCTGAACTGGGTATACCTGAAAGGTAGGCCGGAAATGAAAAAGAATGGGCGGTCAAGAGGAGGATGAAGGTTTTCTGATCAAGGCTCAAAGTTTAATATTCAGCACGGTATTTATGTAGGGAGAGCCCACAGACCCATCCTTTGTTTCAGCTGGATTGGGTCGCAAAGCAAGCTCAGCAGGCAGTCTGCTCCTGTAGGAAATTGTGGTGCTGCAAAGCGGAAGACTCCACCTAAGTCTGTGGGAGACCAACTGTGGCAAACACAGCTCAAGGCTGGGGGAAGGGCACATGTCTGTCTGTGCTTCTGACCTGGTATGCTCACGACAACAAAGAGGTGTCTCACTGTGCTTGTTTTTCACTGTGTGTCCATTCGGGGTACGCTGGCTCAGATCTTGCACCCATTTGAAATCGGATGGCTTATTTTTTATTGTGGGGTTCTAATAGTTCTTTGTATAATTTGGATGATAGTCTTATGCCAGGGATATTTTACAAATATTTTTCCTACTTTTTTTTTTTTTAGACAAGGGCTCACTCACAGCAGTCATCCTGGCTGAGCCTCCTGTGTGCTGGGATCACCCGTGTGAACTACTCTGCCAGGTTTTCTTTCTTTTCTGATTGTCTTAACAGTACCATTTTTAGGGAATACAAGTGATTTTTTAAAAATTGAAATCCAAATTTTTAATAAAATCCAAATTATCAAACTTGATTTCTTTTCCTTCCTTCCTTCCTTCCTTCCTTCCTTCCTTCCTTCCTTCCTTCCTTCCTTCCTTTTTGTTTTTTATGTAGGGTTTCAGTATGTAGACCTGGAACTCACTCTGTAGACCAGGCTGGCCTCAGTTCACAGAGATCTGTCTGCTTCTGCCTCTCGGGGCCTGAGATTAAAAGCTACCACACCTGGATCCCAATTTTTTTTTTCATGGATCCTGAAAAGTTGATGGTTTGGTTTTCATGGGCAGGGCTTACCATCCATCTTTGAGATTTGGGATATAGGTTTGAATTGGTTTGTGAGGGGTTCAGTTCCTGTGCAGGAGCAGTCCCCAACCCGTCAACTTAAGTGCAAGAGGAGCCTGGGAATGTTCTCACAGGCATGCCTTGGTGAGTGCGTAAATACACACTGGAGTCGCATGGTGTCCAGAAGCAAGCTGACTGCTAGTGCAGAAACAATCGGGATTGACAGGGAGACGCAGTGTCTTGACTTTAGAGAAAGAAAAACAAAAGGCTAAAGTTACAGAATGTGTCTTGGAGTGGGAGTGGGGCAGCTGGACTCCCCACACAGCCCTGATGACAAAGTTGGCAAGCTGCTTGTTCTTGTCTCTTCATAGTCACCCACTGTGGGGACAACCCAGCACTCTTTTTCAGTGTTTATAGAAGGAGATGGAAAATTGCATTCACCCTAAAGCCCTTGAACAAAAAGTAGAGCGGCTTTGTTCCAAACAGAAAATATGGAGGCAGTCCTGGGGCCCTTCAGAAGGAGTGGGGCACAGTGCATTGTGGCGTGTACCTCTGATGGAATGTCATTGGTGGCTGTGATTCAGAGGTTCCCGCAGCTGAACACTATTGATAATCTAATGAGCACACCAGGGAATAAGCCAGAAATGCAGTTCCTTCAAACAGAGAGGTGGGTGGAGCTCAAAAATAGCTCAGTAGGGCTGGAGAGATGTCTCTGTGGTTAGAAGAACCGGCTGTTCTTCCCAAGGTCAGAGGGCGCTGCACGCATATGCTTCATAGACACACATACAGGCAAAACATTCATACATGCAAAACACAGCAAAGTATTTTACCAAGTGAAGGGTAAGAAGATACCAAAAAGTGCAACGTTTATATAAAATTCTAGAATAGATTGGGTTGACTGGGGTGGCTGAGACTGATTACCAAGTGAATCAGGGAACTTTCTGGAGTGATGAAATGTTTCCTGTTTCATCATCTTCCATGTCCGTTACTGTCTTGCCTGTGCTGTTATTGCACGGATAAATAAAAATTTCAGAGCTTCAGTTCTACATGAAACACAGTAAGACTGATATTTAAGAAAGGGGATGGAGAAATAGCTCAGTGGTGAATATCAATTCCTATTCTTTCAGAGGACCAGAATTTAGTTTCTAGCATTTAAGTTGGGCAGCTTAACTGGAACTCCAGCTCAAGGGAATTCAACTCTTCTTATGTCCTCTATGGGAACCCACACTCACATGTGCAAACCTACACACACACACACACACACACACACACACACACACACACGCACATATACATAATTAAATTAAGTACATCTTTTTTTAAAAATAAAAAGTTGGTTGAGGGCTGGCGAGATGACTCAGTGGTTAAGAGCGCTGACTGCTCTTCCAAAGGTCTGGAGTTCAAATCCCAGCAACCACATGGTAGCTCACAACCATCCATAAAGAATCTGATGCTCTCTTCTGGAGTGTCTGAAGACAGCTACAATGTACTTATATATAATAAATAAATCTTAAAAAAAAAAAAGTTGGTTGAGGGCCAGGGAGATGGCTCAGTTGGCAAAGTAGTTATCCTGTAAAGATGAGGACTCAAGTTTCACTCCTAGAACTGAAAGCATGAAGACTCCCCCATGTTCTGACTCAGGAGAGGCAACACCCCAAATTACTCACGAGAAACGATCTTGATGCAA
This sequence comes from Mus minutoides, assembly GCA_902729485.2. NCBI lineage: Eukaryota > Metazoa > Chordata > Mammalia > Rodentia > Muridae > Mus > Mus minutoides. Next base: position 362,450 of record LR755135.1, on the reverse strand, counting down.
ACAGCAAGAGGATTTTTTATTTCAAAAGCTCTCAGGCCCACAGTCTATAGAGGACCTGGCTCATATAGAGGACCTGACTCATATAGAGGACCGTGGCGCCCCGAGTAGCTGGGTAAGGGGGTATTTAAAGGGAGAAAGCACAACTCAAGGGGGTGGGGAAGGCGTTGTTGGAAAATACCAAAAATACCAGACTCGAGGAAGCCGGGCGTGGTGGCGCACACCTTTAATCCCAGCAGAGACAGGCGGATTTCTGAGTTCGAGGCCAGCCTGGTCTACAGAGTGAGTTCCAGGACAGCCAGGGCCATATGGAGAAACCCTGTCTCGGAAACAAAAACAAAAACAAAAACAAACAAACAAACAAACAAACAAAAAAGAGACTCGAGAAAGTGGAAAGTCAAGACAGTTTTCTATGAGTTTCTAACAATAGCACATATGCATAGTGGGTTCCAGCAATGGTCAGGGTGGGTCAGGGTGACTTTCTGAACACTCCCCGAAGCCTGGAAGCAGGTGGCTGGAGGAATGTCGCTATCTGTTTTATGATTAGCATACCTTAGAGAATTGAGTCACAAAGGTCACATTTTCATGCCTGGGCCTAAAGGCCTAGTTTTTATGTTTCACCTTTTTCAGAACCAATGTAGAGGAGCGGAGCAAGGCTGTGCATGGGTGTCACCCCAACCCTGGGGACACACAGAAGGAAGCATCCCTGGCGTTCACTGCTTGGCTACCCCTAGCCTGATTGTTGAGTTCCAGGACCTTGTTTCTAAAACCCAAGGCAGATGGCTCCCGAGGAAGCCATGACATTGACCTTTGACCCAGATGCATGCACATATAGAGTACACACACACACACACACACACACACACAGAGGCAGTCTAGTTCAAGCAGAATTTTCTTAACATATCACTGTGTACATTTTAGGTTTTACTTCCTTCTCTATTTCCCGCCTACCCTTTAGCCTTTTAATTTAGAAATCGTTTCCCAGAAATTATGCATTTATCTGGCAAAGTTGCTCCAAGCTTCTCTGAGTTCTCCATCATCAAAGGGGATCTGACTGGAAAGGCATGCTCACAGCCATCAGCCCAAGGCTTCCTGAGGTCGCTGTGCCCTAGGGACAGTTCCCCACTTCCCTTGCATTTTGAAAGCAATTTTGTCTGCTTTCTTTGTTGTTTCATTTTAAAAATTCATTTTCAGTCATCCGTGCCCACTCTACCTATTTATCTATGTTTTCACAAACTCCATTGATATTTATTTGTTCCCCCTTAGAAGGAAGGACAAACTGACAGTTCACAGCCTTGACAAACAAACTGAGTGGGCAAGAGAGACAGAAAAGTGGTTAGGCCATTTGATCACAACAACAGAAACCTAGAGAGAATAGCACCATCATCATCATCATCATCATCATCATCATCATCAACCATCCCATCGGCACACAAATGCATGCAGAGAGAACTTATAAAAGTCCCTAGATTCGCCAGCGTGGTGGTGCATGCCTTTAATCCCAGCACTCGGGAGGCAGAGGCAGGTGGATTTCTGAGTTCGAGGCCAGCCTGGTCTACAAAGTGAGTTCTAGGACAGCCGGGGCTATACAGAGAAACCCTGTCTCGAAAAACAAAACAATAGATAAATAAATAAATAAATATTTATGTGTGTGTATGTGATTTCATGTATGAAATAGCATGACTGGTTGTTGTGCTGAGGATGTTCAGAACTTAACTTTTAGGAGAGTTTAGATCTGTTATTGGGGTAAAGAATACCAATTCTTGCTTGGTAGGCCTCAACTCATGATCCTCCTGCCTCAGCTCCCTGACTGCTGGAATCATAGGCCTATACCACTGTGCCTGGCTCATTTTTAGATCTTGGTGTCTGGGCTCTGATTTCATTCATCTGGCCATTGAATATAAATAGAGCGATTGTTCAGTGTCTCACGAGTAAACCTGGGCTTGTGTTCACTGTCCCATGGAAGGGAATGAGAGGGAAGGCAGGGACTTGCCTATGAAGCCTCGGGGCTTTTGTGTCTATGTGGTTAAAGAGAAGACCCAGAGGTGGCATGTGACCCAGAAGACAACTGGGCATAGTGGGAGCTGGCACACATCACCCACCCCTTGATAGAGCAATTGTCTTCAGCATCTGTGACCGTAACCCAGGTTGGGGGTACTTGGGGCCCTTCAGAGGTGGCCAGTTTCCCTGGAGAAATCATGTATTTGGCTTGCACTGGTGAAAGAGTAGTACGTAACCAAAGACAAAATGGAGTCCCTTGTGTCAGGAGGGAAAGTGAGCTTTTAAACTAATATAGGGAACTGAACTGTTGGCCCTAGCTACGGGGCAAGCTTTTCCTGGAACAGTCACAGAATAGGCCAACGCCCTCTGAATGTTCCAACGCCCTCTGTGGAATGTTTCAATGCCCCAGGAGGTTGCCTAAGGTAGCACAGGACTTAGCTGTTAGGTAAATTTATGGTTTTAGACTCCCCCTATTTCCTCCCCCTTCCCCCCCACCCCCGAGTTTGTGGTTTTTGCCTTTATAAGCTTTGTAAAATTTCAGGTCAGGGTCGACTTCCTTGTCTCCTGCGTGGGATACAGAGTCGTCCCGGAGCTCCGATTAAAAATCCTCTTGCAGTTTGCATCAAGATGGTCTTTCGTGATTCTTGGGTTGCGCGAACAGCCCGTGTTTGGAGTAGGGGTCTTTCTGGTTTGATCTTACACTAGTACCTGAGTATCACCTCAGCCTAAGCTATGCAGGAGCTAAGGCTCTCTAAGGCTCTCTAAGGCTCTCTAAGGCTCTCTAAGGCTCTCTAAGGCTCTCTGTAGAGTTCCCCCCCTAGCCCAGAAGAACTTCCTAGAGGAAGGTTTGGCCTGTGTTCTGAATTTGGGATGAGTAATTTCAAGCTCAGGGGACCGAAAGGCCGCAGGGGAGTGACTCAAAGCAAAGTCACGATACAGATGAGAAAGACACAAACCATAAAGATGGACCGCCGGCTACAGGAGTGAGGGCGTTCAGGGGCCACAGCGACTGTTTGGGGTTTCAGTTTATGGGGTGGAAGAGAAGAAGTTTGGCTACTTCCTGCAATGCATCTGAATTTAAGCATATACACATTCGTTGTGTGTACATAGGCATAGTCTGTAAATAGAGCATTCTTAGAAGTTCACATGAGGACAGAGTCTTCTTCTTTTTTTTATTTTTAAAATTTATTTCTTTTATGTGAGTACACTGTAGCTGTCTTCAGACACATCAGAAGAGGACATCAGATCCCATTACAGATGCTTATGAGCCACTACATGGTTGCTGGGAATTGAACTCAGGACCTCTGGAAGAGCAATCAGTGCTTTTAACCACTGAGTCATCTCTCCAGCCCTAGTCTTCCTTTTTTTTGTTTTGTTTTGTTTTTTTCGAGACAGGGTTTCTCTGTATAGCCCTGGCTGTCCTGGAACTCACTTTGTAGACCAGGCTGGCCTTGAACTCAGAAATCTGCCTGCCTCTGCCTCCCAAGTGCTGGGATTAAAGGCGTGCACCACCACGCCTGGCTCTCACTGGAACTCACTTTGTAGACCAGGCTGGCCTTGAACTCAGAAATCTGCCTGCCTCTGCCTCCCAAGTGCTGGGATTAAAGGCGTGCACCACCACGCCTGGCTCTAGTCTTTCTTTTTGAACATGCATCCTGTCTTAGTTCTATTGCTGCGAGAAGACACCGTGAACAAAGCAACATACAATAAAGCATTAAACTGGGGGCTTGCTTACAGTTTTAGAGGATCAGTCCATGAATATCGTGTCAAAGAACTCTGCAGCAAGCAGGCACAGGGCTGGAACAGTACCAAGAGCCCACACCTGATCCCCCAGCAGCAGGCAGAGGGAGGGCAGGCTGGTCTGGTGCAGGCTTTTGAAACCATAAAGCCCACTGCTAGCTACATAACTCCTCCTCCAAGTTCACATCCTCTCATTCATCTCTAACAGCTCCACCAACTGAGGACCAAGGGCCGTTCTCATTCAGACCAGCACATACTCAAAACCAGCACAGTCCGGACTGGCCCAGTGTCCTTAGCTCCCAGAGTGTACTGAACTGAAGCAGGGTGTTGCTAAGGGGAACATCTTATTTCCATTGATCGTAGCAGTACACCTGCAGCTTGATGCTGGCGGGGGTCTGAGGTTGCTAACAGCCTGCTGGGAACACTGCTCGAGAGTGGTGTGTGCTCAGTCTAAGCCAAGTCCCAGATTGTTAGGCTGTCCTGACTAATGCTTGCCTTCCTCACAGGGCTCAGGGCTCTGCTGGACTATGAGATCCCAGGATCTGAACTTTTCCCTGTTCCCAGGGCAGTACTTGTCTCTCCCCTCCATACTTGTCCCTTCCCCACTGTACTGGCTAGTTTTTGTGTCAACTTGACACAGCTGGGTTATCACAGAGAAAGGAGCTTCAGTTGGGGAAGTGCCTCCATGAGATCCAGCTGTGAGGCATTTTCTCAATTTGTGATCAAGGGCCCCTTGTGGGTGGTGCCATCTCTGGACTGGCAGTCTTGGGTTCTATAAGAGAGCAGGCTGAGCAAGCCAGGGGAAGCAAGCCAGTAAAGAACATCTCTCCATGGCCTCTGCATCAGCTCCTGCTTCCTGACCTGCTTGAGTTCCAGTCCTGACTTCCTTCAGTGATGAACAGCAATGTGGAAGTGTAAGCCGAATAAACCCTTTCCTCCCCAACTTGCTTCTTGGTCATGATGTTTGTGCAGGAATAGAAACCCTGACCAAGACACCCACGAACCCTCCCCCCCTTCAACTGAATATGTCCTCCGAGTCTGGCAGTGAAGGTCTTCAGAAGTGCCACTCAGCACTCACAGGAAGGACACAGACCCTTGTCAGATCATCATCATACGAAGTCATACAGAAATGTGTACATTTCCCCGACGAGAAACTTCCATAAGAGTTTTAGCTGATTTCATTTTAACTTTTTAACAATTGTATTTTGTATGTGTGGATGTTTTGCCTGCATGTGCATCTGTACACAGTTGGTATATGCCCTCGGAAGCCAGAAGAGGGTGTAGACTCCCCTGGGTCTGGAGTTACACATTGTTATGATCCAGCTCGTGGCTTTGCGGGAACTGAACCTGGGTCCTCTGCAAGAGCAGCAAGTGCCCTTAAACCATGAGCCATCTCTCCAGTCCTCAATAGGGGTTTTTCAACGCTTCCTAGAAGCAGACCACCTACGGTGGGTAATCCTTTCTTTTCTCTGTTTTCCTACCCAAAGCCCCTGCTCCTCATTGCTGGCCTCCTGTGCTGAGTGAAAAATGGTTGATTCTTCAGGTCAAGGATGGTCACTAGCTCAAGGCTCCCCGGGACCATGAGGAGGCGGCTGGGCAGGGAGAGCCTTTAGGGCAGTCCTTTCCCAAAGGACTTCCTAATTGGACCGAACAAGCAGCTGGGAAGTCTGTGTCAATGGCTCCTTCCGTGCTCTCTAACCACTACCTTCCCAGTCAGGAAACTGGTGCTGGGAACTCAGAGTGGGGGGAGGGGACAGGGAGAGGGGAGGGGCGAGGGGCAAGGGAGGGGGAGAGAGAAGGAGAGGGAGAGGGTGAGACACACACACACACACACACACACACACACACACACACACACACACACGCACGCATGCACGCGCGCGAAGGGAGGGAGGGAGGGAGGGAGGGAGAGGGAGACAGGTGCCTCCATCCTTGGGACTCTCTTCCACTGGAGACTGGAACATAAAGAGGCTCTTACAAATTGGCAGAGGTTAGAGGGTAGGAAGGGTGAGGTGGGCCCCAGGCCAGTTAGCCTGGGCTTCCTTGTGTCTGAGCTAGCCTGCCTGATTCTTTCTCCTGTTCCATGGGCTTCTCTTGGTGTCTGGAGGCTGGGAGAGAACTGCTGTGTAGACCCTGGCGCAGAGGACTGTAACTGAGGACTGGGCCATCTTACAAATCTCTTCCATTAACTTTGTTATTGTTGTTCTTTTCCTACATGCCTCTTCTCTGTCCTCAGAGTTGATTTTGTAGTACAGAGGCCAGGCCTCTTGCCCTGAGAGGCAGCCTGACTGTAAACACATAGCACAAGCTACCTATGAGTCATGCACTGTATAATCACCATCAGGTCTTCAGGGTAGAAGCAGGGGCCCTCATTGTGTGCAGCGGGCCTAATCTTTCTTCAGAGCGTTATGTGAAGGCAAAACAAGTTGGTTCAGAGTCTGGCTTGGCTGCCGGTCCCTTTTCTTCCCTAGAGTGATCTAGGGGAGGTGCTCTACTTGCTTTGGGGCTAGCCAGGGAAGGTCAGAGGGACAAGCCCCAGAAGCTGGGCTGAGGAACCCCTCTTGGCAGTGTAGGACTGTAGATAACCTTACACATACTTCAAACTCAGACTGTCTCTCTTTCTATGGCCTCTTTTTATCCTCCCCCACCCAACACGAGCCTAAATCCCCTTCCGGCCTCTCAGGTGGGATGGGTGGCCCCCCACTTCTTCAGCGTGCACCTTCACCGGTTGTCCTGACAGCTGGGCCAACCAAATTGTATGCAGTCACAGCCAACTCCCATACGGCCTGGCATTGGCTGGAATTTGCTACGTTAGTCTTCTTTATCCCTCCTTCTCTGGTGGTGGTGGTGGTGGCGGCAGCAGAACCAGGGAAACCCAGTAGGGTGAGACCTTTCTGAAACCGAAACTATGCGGCTTCGTGCAATTTGCTTGAGTGAAGTTGATCACAAAGCAATAATCTCTGTAAAACCAAACAAACAAACCCACCAAAACAGCCTCCCAAGCGTTGCCCAAGTTCCGAGAGTTGGAGGCGCTAAGTGGGTTACTAAGTGGGGACTGCAAACCTGCCATAGGCAAAGCGGCAGCGCATGCGGCTCTCTCCTTTACGCGCGTCGCAGTTTGTAAATTCTGTGGGCGAATCCTGCCTCCAGCTTACCACTGCCCACATTCACAGCCACGGGCACGGGAATCTCTTATCTGTGTCTTGTAATGATGTCATCCGAGCGCTCTATAAGTGAGGGTGATGGAATGGTGGCCCGAAAAACCAATAACTCTGGAAAGAAAGCAAGATGCAACTCTACCCTGTGAAGACGGACGGCCCACCCTAATTTCCTGCAGAGCCTCAGTGAAATATTTAGTGACAATGTCGAGGGGGAAAAAAGGCAGTCCTACAGCAGAAAGATACCATGCCAGGGACCAGTTTAAAAAGCGGCCGTGGTTTTGCGCAAGGTGCGGCTGCCCTGTGCCTGGAAGGTGGAAGGTGGAGGAGCGGGTTCTCAGGCCCCTTAGGACAGGCAATTAAATTGTTTATTCTTTCTTCGTATGCCTCGTGTTTGTGAGTGCTTGTAGAGGCTATAAGTGGGTGCAGCTGGAGTTACAGACCGTTGTGAGTAGCTTGACGTAAATGTTGAGGGCCGGATTTGGATCTTTTGCAAGAACAGCAAGCATTCTTTTTTTTTTTTTTTTTTTTTTTTTTGGTTTTTCGAGACAGGGTTTCTCTGTATAGCCCTGGCTGTCCTGGAACTCACTTTGTAGACCAGGCTGGCCTCGAACTCAGAAATTCGCCTGCCTCTGCCGCCCGAGTGCTGGGATTAAAGGCGTGCGCCACCACGCCCGGCATCAGCAAGCATTCTTAACGGCTGGGCCATCTCTTCAGTCCCAGGCCAGACAATTTTATCTTTGTATGGTGCTGGGTCTTAGAATTTCATCAGTAAAATAGAGTGAGATTGGCTTGGCCCCTGCAGGGTTTTCTGTAAAGACAGACACCTTATTTATTACGTCGGCCCCAAGGGGTCTTCTGACATTAAACTTATTTTTCTCAGGGGCTTGCAATTCAGACTTAGGTGAGATGATCATTGGGAGACAAGGTCCCACCTTCTCCATCACTTTCTACAGACTCTCGGGGCTAGTGGTGGACCCATCTAGAGGGGATGAAAAGATTACGCTTGGGCACTGAAAAAAGCAGGTGTCATGGGCCCAGCGCCACTGGAGGGCAGCACCAGCACAGAGCTAAAGCCGCCGCCGCCGCCGCCGCCGCAGAGCGGGAGAGATTGCCTGGGCCTTGGGATCCACCAGATATCATGCACGTCGCCTTACAGGGATGAGGACACTCAGGTCTTACTTTCATTAAAAGTGCACCGTTCAGGAGAAGACTAAATCAACAGACAAAACAAATTTCCCAAACAATGTGACAGTTTCATGTCACAAGAAGTATCAGCAGGGAGGGTCAGGGAGACCTGGTTGGATATGTACGTGTACCTGTGCATGTGTGTGCTGTGTGCATGTTCATTTGCACACATGTGTGCTTTTGTGTGTGTACCTGTGCATATATGTGTGCCTCTGTGTGTGTCGCTGCTGAGATGAGACCTGGATTAGGAAAGCAGCCAGTGATCTGAATATATAGACACTTATAAATGTTAAGTGGGTTTGCACAGAAACTGGGGAGGAACTTAGGAAACAGGGGATAGAGAAGCTCAGTAACCTGCTTGTGGCCACAGAGTCAGTAACTGAGGCATCGTCTGAAAATCCTGAGAACTCACTTTTCATAATTTTGGCTTCCCTTGTCTTTAAGCTCCAAACAGGATGGTTACTACAGGTTCTCCTGACTCCCTGTTTCAGACCGTAATTCGCTGTAAGAAATAGGGCAGGGATCACTGGGTGGGAGCTAGAACACTCCCCCTCACCCCCCTCCGCAGCCTCGTTTTCTCACTTTTGACAACCAAGTCCTGGCTCCAGGTTCTGAATAAGCAATGTACTAGGATCCGGGGTCTACTAGAGTGGGAGCGCCGTCTTGTGGACAGTTGTGGAATCACAGGCTAAATCACAAAGGGTCTGGTGGGGCTGAGCCTGGAGGCTAGGGGATTGATTCTAAGGTGTCACCAGTGAGCATGCATGTGTATGCCTTGTTTGTGCATGAAGACAGGTATGCATCTGATCATGTATGTTGGTCTCTGGGAGTGGCCATCTCTGTGTGGCTCTGTGTATACTTTGCTTGGAAGTGCATGTGGTTGGTGGTGTCTCTCCCTGCATGCTGCTTTCCCTGGCTTATGTGCACATGTTCATGTATGTTGCTGTGGGACTGTGCCTGTGTCTGTGTGTGCATAAAGTGCACATGTCCAGGCGGGCATGTGCTCCAGCAACTGGGGTGACAGGCCAGTGTGTGCCATTCCCAGGCAGCAGTCCCTCTCTTCCCCTGGAAGGTGACTTCTTTTGCTCCTTCCCATTTCTCTTAGTACAATGAGGATTCACTGTACTACTTCATTAACAGTATGGGTCAAAGTTCACTTAAATTTACATTCAGAAATTGCTTCTCCTTTCTATGCATCCAGATACCTGCAAACTTCTGTCTCCCAAAGGGGGTTAACCACGGCTGTGCCATGGTCACCCAAGGACAGAGACCTGTGAAGTGTCCCCTGAGGGTGCAGATGGTCACTAGGACATGGAGCTGTCTACAGCAAGCTCTGAATCACCTTTCATACTGCCCTCTGGTCCAATTCACAGGCTGGCCATGACTTACTATCCCTGTCCCTCCCAGCTGAGGACACAGAGGCTCGGACAGGAGCCCCTGGAGACCCGTTGAGGTAGCACACAAACTATTTTCCTAACACCCGAAGGCAGGGAGGACTCATTGCTCTCTCTAAAAGGGGATGATATCAGTCTGCAGTGGCATGGACAGCTGCCCAGCTCGGGCTGCTTGCCTTTGCCTTACCTTACCTGTTCTGCAGCCCCTCAGCAAGCGAGGGCTCTCAGCTGTAGGGTCCTCTCCTAAGAACATTCTTTTCTCCTGGGGAGATCAGCTGCCATTTCCCAGTCGTGGGATGGTGGAATCATGGGAAGATCCAAAGCCGCTGGATGGGGCCGGCATTAATTTTGCAATCACCTCGCTGTGGTGCGTCTAATTGCCTGATAACTGTAATTGAGTCTCGGGGATCACATCAACGGTATTATAGGGAGCGTTTAGGGCAGTTAATGGGAAATGCAGCGATATTTGCTTCCCGACTTCGGGCTGGCCAGATTGTGAGCTCTTTCCTGGAGGCAGGGAGTTGGGTAGCGTAGGGTGAATGAAGGGCGATGGCTAGGCCGCCATGCACCGCATCCCACGTTTCAGCCCTGCCAAGTCTACACGGCAGGTGGATTGCTATTTTGCAGATGCAAACGTAGTATTTGAAGGCTGGGAGACTCAGATGTTCCATCTGGGCTTTCTGTACCCAGTGGGGGTCTTCGTAGAAATGACTTCCAGGCTCTGCTTAGATCCACCAACACGGAACCTGTGCTTTTCCCAACGTCCTGAGCAGATGGACGAGTGCCTTGAGAGCTGCTGAGTGCCAGTCTAGGCAGTTCATGAATTTGTTGACTGACTGCCTACAAAGGCCCTGTTGCATTGATGATGGCTACGGTGCCCTGTGAGCCTCCCGACCTCTCTCCTGCCAAGGCACAACAGAGTGGGTAGGCACCCTGCATCAGCTGAGGGACCTAGCTCAAGGAGGGTCTCTTAAGGGAGATAACATTGTCTGTGGACAAAGGTCCCTTAGGTCCTCCCTAAGGGAAGACCTGCTGTTCTTGCTGTGGGAGATAGCCTTCCCCTCTGAGCCACCAAGGACTCTGCCATCTGCTCTGCTTCTGTCTATGGAAACTGTCCAGCAGTAACAAGCCAGTCAGACCTGAAGGAAGCACCATGCGTGTTTGCCCCTGATTGCCACTTTGAGGGGCTTTTGCCCCATTGGCCACCGCAGCTTCCTCTGGGAGGCTCAGGACGGAGAGTTCACTAAGCCCAGCTGAAGTCTGGAGTTCAGCATGACCCCATGACCCACATATTTATATGAGCGTGAAAAGAAAAATTGTCGGCAGTGACTGAGCTTTCAGAACTGCTTGTTACACAGCATTGGTGTGATAAACGCCGACCAGTAAAGAACTGTTCCTCCCACGGAAGTGTCTCGGCTGAATTCGGACTTTGAGATGTGATCTTTGGATGGGAAAGCAGAGACAGCCTAAGAGCGAAGGCTGCATGGAAACAGAGCTGAGTTATGGTGACAGTCCTAAGCCTGTGATGGCCTAGTCTCTATGCATCTAGCTCTACCTGAGACAGGGCTCTTCCATTCTCAGGAGCAGAAAGAGGAAACTTCTCTGACTCAAACTAGAAAAGTTGAAAAAGTCCAAAAGCGATGAGCGTTTTGGGTACAGCCTGATCCAGGCGCTCTTCGCTGGACCTGTGCCTTTGTCTGTCCATCTCGCCTCCCATACGAGGTTGTCCAGCTGGTCCCCTGCTGGAGCATGATGGCGCCCCATTCAGGTCTAAGGGCACAGTTTCTCCTGGAAGACAACAGTTAGCAGTAACCATTTATCTTCTTTTTGCCAGGCAAAGCCAGTGGAGAGGATCCCACCACGGTCCTGGAACCTACCTACCTCAGAGGTTGCAATAAGGAGTATGTTGGATTTTCTCAGCCAGCCAGGCTGTGAGGAGGGCCTCTCCTTGGCCTATAGGGGGCATCCTAGGCTAAGTAGCAGTACTGGGCCTCAGGTGGGGTGCTACCAGGAACGTGCTACACTGCTAGGACTGATGTAACACAGGAAGGAATTCTCTTGTATCCTCAAGGGATGGATTCTTGACTCTCATGAATGTCTGAAACCACAGGCAATAATGAACTCTATGCATGCTACACTCTTCTTCCCTATATACATAGCTGCATATATACATACTCTGTGACACTCTAATTTTTATTAGATAGTAGAGACAACTAAGTGTCTCACAGGAGAGTAGTGTATACAGCATGGATACACTGAACAAAACACAAACCCTATAATACTACGTGTGTGTGTCAATCAGATGACAGAGGTAGCCAAGTGTCTAAAAGGTAGTGTATACACTGTGGATATAGTATATAAAACATAAGCCCTGGGGGCTGGAGAGATGGCTCAGTGGTTAAGAACACTGACTGCTCCTCCAGAGGTCCCGAGTTCAATTCCCAACAACCACATGGTGGCTCACAACCATCTGTAATGGGATCTGATGCCCTTTTCTCATGTGTCTGAAGAGAGTAACAGTGTACTCATACACATAAAATAAATAAATAAATCTTTAAAAACCCCGCAAGCACTGATTATGATAGTAAATTTAATAAAAAAAAACATGGCTAAGTACCTAATGGGCAGGAAGTATATGGTATGGGCATGCTGAATATAGCATAAGGCCAGTGATACTATGAAAATCAATCTCATGACAAAAATAGCGGTGTAACTAACAGGTGGGTAGTGTATACAGTGTGGATACTCTGAGTAAAGGTCAATTCACACCTTAGGTAGGAGAGAGTGGGGCAAGGTAAGGTTCCATGTTCCTACTTAGGAATATCAAGATGTTTGAAACCTATCAAGTGAATATTTCTGGGATATTCCAATTGCTATTTTGTTGTTTTTGTTTTTGTTTTTGTTTTTGTTTTTGTTTTTGTTTTTGTTTTTGTTTTTCGAGACAGGGTTTCTCTGTATAGCCCTGGTTGTCCCAGAATTCACTTTGTAGACCAGGCTGGCCTCGAACTCAGAAATCCGCCTGCCTCTGCCTCCCGAGTGCTGGGATTAAAGGCGTGCGCCACCACACCCGGCCTCACTTGCTATTTTGAATTGCATTTAGCTACAGATAACTGAACCTTGGCAAGCAAAACCACAGGTGAGATGGGCAACTGTAACACAATCCCAAGTGTTGCAGACAACTGAAATGTATTCCTTCACAGTCTGGAAGCCAGAAGTGTGATATCCAGGTGAGGGGGTTCTTCCATTGCAGTTTCTCAGTAGGAACCTAGCCAGCGTCTCTCCACAGCATCTTCTACTGGTTACCATAGCATCTTCTGGTTACCATAGCATCTGCTGGTTACCATGGCGAGATGCTCAGTGTTGCTTGGCTTATGGATCTCTGTGGCCACTGACATAGGGGTCTCCAAGTTTGTGCATGTGTGTTCAGAGGCCTTCTCGCAAAGACACCTGCCACCAGGTTCCACTCTACTGCAGTTTGTCCGCACCTTAGTTACACCTGAAAAGATCCTCACCCTTTTTCCAGCCCCGGTTTTCTACTGCGGTTGCAGAGGGACCTGAATCTGGGGCGAACACCACTCAGTCTCGTATCGAAGATAACAGCCAGTGCTCGACTGATTGTAAGAATACCTTATTCAAATGGCAGGATATGTTGATTTTTTTTTTTTTTTTAATTTCAAAACAGTTTTAAACCTGGAGGAAAGTCGTGAGGTTGCACAGCGAGTGGTTTTCACTCAGCAGTAGTGCTTTCTCCATCCTTTCTTCCTTCTCTAACACCTCATGTAATCAGAACACAGTGACCCAAACCAAGGAAACCGTCTGCGTGTGATGCTATTTGCGAATGTGCGGACTTTATTCAGACCTCACCATCTTTGCTATTAATGACCCTTTTCCCTTCTGGGGTCCAGCAGCAGGCAGAGCTCACAACCCCTATCTGCTCTGGCAGGGCCTTGGCTCTTCTCTGTCATGACCTGAACCCTCTGAGAGGGGACTGGCCATTTCTGTTATGAAAGATTCCTGCGTGAGTTTGCCAAGATTTTCTTCAACGTCAGGCTGAGATCATGCATGTTAGGTGTGGACACTCATCTCTGAGGTAACACGCCTTCTGTGAGACATGTGGGATCTGCCTTATCTTGGAGATGCTGACTGTGGGGCTGGGGAAGCAAGTGCTGGGCCCTCCCTGGCACTTGGCTTATTTTTCCCTTTGCAGTGAATACAGACGTCAGAGAGGGGACTGGGGACGATCCAGTTTGATCCGGTTTGTCAGTTGAAAGTTTTGTCCTCAGGAAGCTAAGTGTCCCCACCCTATGTGGCCTTTATACTCTCCCACTCTCCACTAAATGCCAGGTACTCCCTTCTTCCCCGTGTGCCTCCACGTGACCAATCACGGCTGTTATAACACTTGTTAGCAGATACGTGCTCCCACTTTCTTTGTCATTAGTACCTGTTTTTGTTTTATATCTGCATGTGTATGTGGTGTTGTATGTAGGGTGTGTGTCTGTGCATGCATGGAGACCACGCCATGTGTCCTGCTCTACATTTCTCTACCTTTTTACTCCTGTGAGATCCAGTCCCATTGAGCCTGGAGCTATACTACTGCCAGCCCTCCACCCCTGTCCTCCTGTCTCTACCCCTTCATAGCCCTGACTTAGCAGGTGCATAGCCACATCCAGCATTTTTTTTTTGAGATGGGGGAGGGTCTCATTATGTAACCTTGACTGTCCTGGAATTCACTATATAGACCTGGACCTCAAGCCCACAGAAACCTGCCCATTTCTGCTGAGATCAAAGGCATGTTCCACTGCGACCATAGCTTGTACATAGATGCTGAACTCAGGCCCTCAGGCTTACCTGATGAGCCATCTCCCCAGGCTTCCAGTTGCCTACTTTCTGCCAATGAGAAACAACTTTGCATGAATTTTACTGTTACTGTCTTCTTGGAGGATTTTGTCTGTTTGTTCATTTTTGTTTTCTGTTTAATTTCTTTGTAGACACCAGGTCTCACATATCACAAGCCGACCTAGACTCTCTCCATAGCTGAGGATGATCCTTAACTCCTGCTTCTCTTGTCTTTACCCACGAAGTGCTGGGCTTACAGGTGTACATCACTGTGCCTGCTTATACGTGTTACTAAGGCAGGAACGGACCCACGACTCTGCAAGCTGGGTGAGCTCTACTAAAGCAGCCAAGCCCCAGAGTCATGGCAGGGCCCTTGAGAATGCAGGGCGTTAATATGGGAAGTCTGAAGTGAGGGGAATGAGCATGGGATTACTCCTTCAACAACCCAGGCGTCAGGCGCTCACTCGCCTGCTGCAGCTCTGACAGGAGCTCAGACCACTGGGCTGTGGGCTCTCTTCCAGCGCTATCTGCTGCTTAGCTCTTGGCTCTCCCCCTCTGTCCTCTTTATTTTCTTTCTTGCTTCATCTTCTCTAGCATGGATACACTCCACTGGGTAAGACACTGGAGAATGGGCTATTTTTAATATAATCCACACACAGTTGACAGCATGGAATTTAGTGCATTTCAGGCTTGCGCAACCATTGCCATATTTGGTGCCGGAATGTTTTTATTATGTTCCCAAGAAGAACCGTTTCTCCATCAGCAGCTATTCCTTCTTGTCCCCTTCTTCAGCAGGTGGTAAGCGCTCTGGGCGCTTCATTCTGGAAATGCCACCAAGTGGAGTCATATGCCAGGAATGAACGGCTTCTTTCTTGTATGCACTTAGTGTTATTATTTTTTTTAACCAAGATTCATCTCTACGTTGATATAAATGACTTCACCTCATTCCTTGTTAGAAGCTACATAATAACCCAGTGGGTGGGCTGGTGGAGGGGCAGTACCACACTGTATCTGTGCACCACCTGATGGACATTTGGGCTATTCACCTTTCACGTACCACTTCTTCTTGTAGATGCTTCTTAACGTCCTCACAGATTCTGTATAGCTCTGGCTCCTAGAGGCTCTGGCCTCCAAGTTTAACTTCTGAAGGGACTGCCACACGAGTTTCAAAATTACTGAATGTACAGATTTCTGAGGCTGGAGAAATGGCTCAGTGATGGACAGCAATGGTGTTCTTTGAAAGGACCTGGGTTCAGTTTCCAGCACCCACATGGAGGCTCACAACCATCTGCAACCCCAGTCCCAGATGATCTGATGTTCCTTCCTAGCCGCTGTGGGTACTGTATGTACCCAGTACGTAGACATACAGGCAGGCCAAACATCTATACACATACAAATAATAAATATAGATTTCTAACCTCTGTCTGCTAAGATTCTGGCTCCATGGGGCTGGAGTGCAATGAGGAAACGTGATCTCTCTCTCCCACCTCCCTCTCCATATGTGTGTGTGTGTGCAAAACTATATCTATCTATCTATCTATCTATCTATCTATCTATCTATCTATCTATCTATCTATGACTTTGTAGTCTAGGCTGGTCTCCAACCTGTTAGCCCAGGATGGCTATGACCTCTCCACCCTCCTGTTTCTGCGTCCTTGTATTATAGGTGTGGGATTATGGGCATACATGAGCAGGCTTAATGGGAAACTGCATTGTGTGTGTTCATGTGGGTGTCTGCATGTGCTCATGGGGAGGTTGAGATCTGGTGTTTTCCTCGGTCACAGTGCCTCTTCTTTTTTTGAGGCAGGTTCTCTCGTGGAACCTGGGGCCCCTCTGTCCATCTAGGCTAGCTGGACAATGGCCTCCAGGACCCATGTGACCACTTACCTTGGCCTTACTGACAAGTCGCCACCCCTGGTTGTTGAAGATCTGAACTCAGATCCTCAGGCTTGCATAACAAGTGACTGACCCATCTCTGAAGCCCTGGAAACTGTTTTATAAGCAGCACCAGGGAACAGCGAGAGAGGCTATGAGCCGGGATGGGTTAGAGAAGCGGGAGCCAGCATCTATTCTTATGGTCTGGGAACAGTTTCCATTCCCATGTTCCCAAAGGCTGACCGTACGTGTCGGTGCCAGCCCTGGCACCACCAGACACAGAAACACGGTCAGTCCTGCAGCCTGGGAGTTCACACTCCAGCGAGTCTTTGTGAGCTGATGGGATTGGATTGTGGGAGGCTGTGACTGTGGCCAGTGGGTCAGCCAGGGAGCAGTGACATTCTGTTGGTCGGAGTGTTTGTCCTTTGTCTTAAATGCTGAGCCGACATGTACAAATATTCTGTGCAGTAATTTGATTTCTGGAACCCTTGGAAGGGCAGCAGATCTGGTGGCCCTGGGCACATGTTATTACATGTCCCACACAGACTCCCATTGAGCTGGGGCTGCATTTGCTCCGTTTGCCCCAGTTGACTCCATCCCTCAGTGTGGGGCAGTGGACCGCACCACCAGACAGAACCTGAAAAGGCCAAGCAGATTCAGGAACCCCAGCAAGTCTCATAATTGAGAACGATAGGTGTTTAAATCTGCTCCCGACCAGGTTCTTGTCCTGGAGCATGTGACCATGATACCCCATTGAGAGGACTGTGACAATCAGTGTGGCAGGGACAACTCCTGAAAGTCCTTCCACACGCAGATGAGGCATTCTTAACATCTCAGACCTAGACAATAGAAAACATCCTCTTTTAGACCCCAGCCCACCCCAAACGCTTATTAGATCCTATCCACAAGGAATAAGGTACACAAGTTATTTCACCAAAGACTGTCTGAGGGTACCTGTTTATCAGGCTGTGACGCCCTAAGGGAAGAGATTTCCCTCCTGAAGCTTTTGTTGCTGGAAGCTGCTTGAGTTGACTGCAACCACTTCCTGCTCTGTGGTCCCCAGTCTTCACTCCTAGCTGCCTACTGCATCCTGCCACCTGCCACCATCTCTGAGGCAGTGGTGGCTGAGGGAGAGGCCCGACTGCCAGCCTTGTTCCTCTCAGGGAGCTGCAACTCTTTGGCCACTCCAGCTGGGCCAGAGCCCCGTAGATACCCTCAGAGAGCCCCGTTATACAGACTGGTACCCTAGACTCTTCTCCTGTGTAAACCCTGTGACAGTGTGGTCAGCCCCAGCCCCCACCCTCTGGGGTCTGAGGCCATCCCTGCACTGGCTGTGGGACCCCAGAATCCCTGCATGTGACCTTCTGTTCTCCCCATCCTCTTGTCCACACGCTCTGTTTGTCCTTTTTCCCCTAGCTGGGTGTTTCTCACTGAGGGCAACCATGGGGATGTGAAGCCAGCGTTTCCTGGCATTTCCTGGTTATGGACTTGAGAGAGGTGACCCCTGTGAATTAGAGACTGCACATCACCTGCCCTTGGGATGTCCTTCGACACAGGGGAAGCATCTATTATAGGCTTGTTCTTGGCCTACTATTGCTCAGCTTTCAGGGTGGCATGTACCTGGTAATCCTGGGGCTAAGTGGCTTTTCTTTATGTACCACACCCAGAGACAAAGCCTTAGCTAGGGCCCCACGGCCTGGTCTTTTGACCAGAAGGTGAGCACTCTCTGAGCTGCATTTACACCCACCTCTCATGTATCTCTGAGTTCAATATTAGCACTCTACTAGGGGAGGCTGGGCTGGGACAGATCTCCAGCAGCCGGGAAACGATGGGTTTCTAGACTGCAGGATCAGGAACGACCAACCCCAGCAGTCTCACCAGTGATACACTTGAAACTGGAACCCCATTCAATTTCTCCCCTAGGCTAGAAAGAAAGGTGACTTTTTTCTCATTCTCCTCAAACAGTCACCTCTTTGGTAGTTACCGGATAAGGCCTGGCACACAGTAGGTATGCCTGGCACACAGTAGGTATTTAAGGAATGGCATTGCTTAATTTTTAAAGTCTTTCTCCTTCCAGTAATGAGCCAAGAAGACCAAGGCCAGGAAGGCTCAAAGGCACACAAAGGACCAAGAGATCAGCAGCCTTGGCTAACCAAGGCTTTAACTTAAAATCGCCTCCCAGATCGGTAGACAAATATGCAAATTACATGCAAATCGAAGCTTTATTAGTAATCCTCTTCAGGAAGTCTGACTGGATGCAACCCTGTGGACATGTTCTAGGAGGAGGTCCCTGGATCCCAGGAAGTTTTCAGACAGGCAGGGAGGACAAGTACCTGCAAAGCTGGCTGGTGGGGAGGGAGGGATGGGAAGAGCAGGAGGTTAGAGAGAAGAGTGGGTGCAGGAAAGCACCCCAGGAAGACTGTAGGAGCGACCTGTGACCAAGGCCCTGATATTACCTGCCTCTATCCCCAGGTGGTAGAGCTGACCACTCCTTACTTGTTCCTACAGCTTGGACAGCATGGGGGCCACCTGGGCTCTGGCCCCGGAAAGGCTTGGATTCCATTCCCTGGGCTAACTCCTGAGCCTCAGTCCCCCCCCCCCCCTGTAAAGTGGGTTTTATTATAGTCCCTCCTGAGAGACCGTGTTTGATGAGGTACGCTGAGGGCCTGGACTGGGAGGGAGTTCAGTCCTCTTCTGGTCCTGCCCCTTCCCTGCCCAGCGTAGAGCCCGGAGAGCCCCTGTTCTTTCTGCTTTCTGAGTGGTAGTTGCCCCCTCTCTGTGCCCAGCTGCCATTAAAGCACTGGGGCTGGTGCCGCTGGGACCTGGCTGATTCCCGGGGGCCTCTTCTCTCTTCCCCAGTAGCTAGAGATGGTACTGGTGGTGTTTCTTCTTCATTTAGTTAAGAACATGGAGGCCAGAGGTGTTGGGAGATTTACCTAAGCCCACAGAGCCATCTCGAGGCTAAACTGGAGGCAGAGACCCAAGCATCAGGACTTAGGAGGCTGAAGTCCCGCTACCTTTACTGCAGGTCATACAAGCTGAGCACAGGCCCCTCTCCCACCTTTGTTTGCTCACTGGGGTCTCTGGGTCCCTTTTTCTGTGCACGTGGGAACACTATCCCTGTGGAACATAGTGTATCCTACGGCACTGACTGGTGTCCTTAGACCCACAGATCTGACCCTCTAGGGAGAATTGGGGGGGGGGTGTCTTACAGGAAGCACTGCCAAGGATGTAGGGCTTCCTGTCTCTGGCCTGTGCTTCCCCCTTTTCCTTTCCCCCCTCAGGTCTCTGTGTCCCCGCTTTCCTGTCCCTTCCCCTTTCCCAGCGTCAGGGCGGCAGTGTTTGGGAGAGATTATGCAGTGTTGACATTGGAATATGAATTAGGCAAGAGCAGCAGCCAAATATTGGAATTAGGGAAAGCGGGAGGCAGGCAGGAATCCAAGAGCGGCCGGGACATCTGTGTGGCGGCTGCTCCAGATGCCTGACCCTACCGCCCACCTGGAATCTGCCGGTCCCTGAGCCACAGCAGGCTCTGCCACAGCCAAGCTTTGGCTTGGCAATGAGGCGGCTGCTGCTCTGAGTCTTGCAAAAGCCTCACCGGGTAACTGCGCGCCATGCCCGGAGCGAGCAGTCCTGCTGCTGTGATCTGAGATAGGGCAGATGTGTCTGCTCTTCGCTGAGTTGACTTAAAGGGCTGCCTCCCCGTTCTCTTTTGTGTTCCTTCACTTTCCTTTGGCCCCTTCCACTTCCCTTCTTCCTTCCCTCTTCCCTCACCTTCTTTTCCTCTCTGCCGTGCTAGAGATGAATCCTGAGATCTGTGCAGGCCAGGTAAGCATTTCACCACCCAGCTAAATTCCTAGCTAAAATCCCTAGCGTTAGCTCCCAGTACCTATGCGCCAGGTCAGCTCTTGCCAAGGTATGTTGCACGGAACCCACTTTCTGCAGACTGCTAACAGTCTTCTGGAAAGGGGGAGGTGCTATGTGTATGATTGGGAAGTGCATTAAACAGGTCCACTGTAGGGATGCCTCCTTTCACAAGTAAATAGTCAGTGTAGTCCCTCTAAGAGGAAGAAGAACATCTAGGGGTTCCCAAAGCTGGTGTGACGGGTGACCTTATCCTCACTGGGTTTCTCTTTCAGATCAGTGTCCACAGAGCTGACTCTTGTTCTTTGAACTCACCTGATGGACGCAGACAGCAGACGGGATGGCATGACCCTCTCTCTTCACCCCGGGTTCTTTCATTTGTAGGAAAATCACAATGTGCCATGTGGCCTTTCTCCGCCTGTGTTCCAGGCCCCCTGCACCCACAGCACACTGACAACTAGGTGACATGTTCAAGATCAGCTCATAGAGCTGTAGG
Source organism: Mus minutoides (assembly GCA_902729485.2). NCBI lineage: Eukaryota > Metazoa > Chordata > Mammalia > Rodentia > Muridae > Mus > Mus minutoides. Next base: position 341,901 of record LR755135.1, on the reverse strand, counting down.
ACAGGAAGACACTAGATCCCAGGGATCCAGCTCTTGTGCCCAGGACCTCTGCCTATCCCAGGACAGCCTGGATAGCTGACACTGGGTACGGGAGCAGAAAGGCAGGTGCTGGAGGAATCTTGGATCGGCTCTCGAGGGCACCAAACCACCTCCACCCGCCTCTCTCAGTGTCCTGTTCTGTCCCCAGCTTCTGTGCTTGGAGTGCTTACCCTAAGCAGGCTGTGAATTCTGAGAGTGGTCCTGGCTTTCTGGACATCAAAGGGCACCATCTTCCTCTCCCCTCTTCTTCCCAAGGGTCTCCAGGCAGCAGCCTCGCCTTTGCCTCCAGCTCAGTTGGGATTGTTGCCATCGGGGAGGCAAAAAGGTTCAGGTCTTGGAGGAACTGAGCCAAGCCCCACAAAAGGCTCAGAGAGAATGTAAAAGCCTGAGACCCTCCCTAGCCCCATCCTGTGAGGGTTTAGATTCCCCTACCTAAAGGCTAAGGAAGTTCCTCCAGTTCTAACAGAATGTAAAGCATTCTCCAATGGCACTTGCTGCCCTTTCCTCTCCTTACACCCACCTTAACCTGGCGTCTCCATCTTGTCTTTCCTGTAGGACTCTAGCTGCGGCGTACCAGGGCATATCCCTGCCCTGTGCTCCCTCACTCAAGGGCACTCAGAGGGACCTCTTAGGTCTTCACCTCTGCCCGGCTCCTCTGCATCAAGCCTGGGGCCATCTCGAACACCTGGGGCCCCAAGCTTCCCAGCCTCTGCTCTTGCTGTGTTTGCAGCCTTTCTGTCTTCTCCTTGGGATAAACACTGCAAGCTGCGGGGTCTCACCTCCTGCTGCCCCTTAGAGGCCCCTGCCCACACATCTCTGCTAAGTTCTTCTGCATCTTAGTAAAACTAGCTAAGGCTGGTGTATCACCCCTGACCTACTCTATGTCCATTAGCCTACCTACCTCTCAATTTAAAAAAATTTATTATTAGAGAATTTCTTCATTTACATTTCAAGTGTTATCCCAAAAGTCCCCTATACTCTCCCCCCGCCCTGCTCCCCCACCCTCCCACTCCCACTACTTGGCCCTGGCATTTCCCCAGAAGTGGATGCTCACAATCATCTATAGGACAGAACACAGGGTCCCCAATGTAGGAGCTAAGAGAGAGTACCCAAGAGCTGTAGGGGTCTGCAACCCTATAGATGGAACAATATGAACTAATCAGAACCCCCAGAGCTCATGTCTCTAGCTGCATATGTATTAGAAGATGGCCTAGCTGGCCATTATTCGGGAAGAAAGGCCCTTGGTCTAGCAATATTTATATGCCCTACCTCTCAATTTTAAATTTTAAACTCAAACACACTCTTTGTTCTGTCCGGACAGCTCAGCAGTAACCATGCATATGTCCATCTTTGATTCCACTGGCCAATGGCACTGTTCCTAGGAGACTGCCACCATCTGGCCTTTCTCTACCCACATAATGCTGTTCAATTAAAACACTCAGTTACTCTTATGTTTATTTACCTGGCCTCTTCCTTCCTCCTTCCTCTCCCAGCCCCAGTGTGTGTGTGTGTGTGTGTGTGTGTGTGTGTGTGTGTGTGTGTGACATATATACACCTGTGTATATAGGCTCAGCTCTTGCGTACTCCTGCATGGAGGCCCGTCCCACTCTGTAATTCGCTGCCTTATGCCTTTGAATGTTTCATTGAATCTAGAGCTAAACTGGCAGCTGGCAAGCCAGCAATCCTTCTGTCTCTGTTCCCTCACCCAGCCACACCCAACCTTTTCACTTGGGTGCTGGGAATTCGAATCCAGACCCTCATACTTAGCACAGAGCTGCCTAGCAGGCCTGGCATGTAAGTTCTTCCTCATTCTTTTTTTTTTTTAAAGATTTTATTTATTATTATAAATAAGTACACTGTAGCTGTCTTCAGATGCACCAGAAGAGGTTGTTTGATCTCATTACAGATGGTTGTGAGCCACCATGTGGTTGCTGGGATTTGAACTCAGGACCTTCGGAAGAGCAGTCAGTGCTCTTAACCGCTGAGCCATCTCTCTAGCCCCCTCTTGCTCATTCTTTGCTGCTGTAAATAGTAAAGCCGTGAGCCCAGTCCCTCGGAACACTGCTGCAGGCAGAGTCAGCAGTGGAATTGCCATGTTCACGACCAGATGATCTTCAGAAAACACTGGGCTGTTTCCACCCCACCTCACAGCAGTCTTGTCCACAGTGAGAACGTGACAGAAGTCTTACCTATCACAGTGTTCTGTGCACACAGTAGGCTCATTAAAATGTTTGCTTAGTAGGTGTATGACTTGCAAATTCTGGCGATTTTCCCGGAAAAGCAGACTAGCTTTTGAATGCCCTGAAAAGTTTGAAATCAGCTGTATGACTGGACACCTTGAGGAAAGATGCTCCTCACGTCCTTTGTTGCTCTCTGGGCCATGAAGAACCCCCTGAAAGTCTGGTCACTTTCTTTGTTAAGTTGGTGTGTGTGTGTGTGTGTGTGTGTGTGTGTGTGTGTGTGTATGTGTGTGTGTGTGTGTGTGTGTGGTTTTTGTCTTCAAAGCTGGCCTTGAGGATCCAGGTTGCTATGGCAACCCTGGAGCAAGGCCTTCCTTTCCTTCCATCTTGGGAGCCCTTGTTGCCATAACAACCACTGAGTTCACTCTTCTTTTCCCAACTGTGTGGAGGGGAGGAGACCCATTCAAAGGAGGCAGGGCCATGCTCCTTCCCAGCCCCAAAGGGTCACTGCTACCTGGTAACCAGCAGGTGAAGAAAGTTCAGGGTTCAGGGGGAATTTGGGTATGTCCACGATGTGGAGGGTGATGTAACTATTCTTCCTCAGCACACCCACTTTAGGTGGCAGAGCAGGATCTGACCTGGCCTCTGGGAATGCACAGCTTGAATGAATCAGAGCCCTGTGCCAAGGGCACTGTGGCTCTATGATAAATGCCCCCCCCCCGCCCCGCCCCGCCTCAGGCCTTTGACTTCTTGGTCCCCAGTTGGTGGTACTGTCTGGGGGAGGGTTAGGAGGTGTGACCTCGCTGGAGAAAGCACTTCCACTGGGAGTGGGCTTTGAGAGTTTAAAGACCTGGGACATTTCTAGTCTCTTCTCTCTGCTGCTTGTGGTTCAAGAAGTGAGAGCCCTTGGCTTCCTGCTTCTGCGGTCATGCCTGCCACTTGCTGCCACACTCTCCTGAGATGAGAGACTCCATGCCCCTGGAACTGCAAGCCCAAATAAATCCCTTCTATAAGCATTTCTTTGTCATGGTGTTTTATCTCAGCAATAGAAAAGTAATTTAGGCCAGGCATGGTGACACACGCCTTTAATCCCAGCACTCAGGAGGCAGCGGCAGGTGTATCTGTGATAAGGCCAGCCTGGACTACAAAGCATGTCCAGGACAGGGTTGAGAAAACATCATCACCATCATCACCACCACCACCACCATCATCAACAACAATGAAACAACAAGAAAACAACAAGAAACGAAAGGTAATCATTACACTACATAAACACAAGTAGACTTTCCCATACCTGCTTGCCCCACCTTGGTGAATCTCCTTCCTTCTTGCTTGTTGTCTGCACCAGAGTAGGCTCCTCCTACCCCCAGGCTCCATAAACCTGCCAGTCACAAGTCCCGCTCATCCTGCCTCTAGCCTTTCACCGGGATGTCCCTTTGAATTGCAGACGTCTGTCTGTCGGGTTTGCCTCAGCCATCTCTCACTTGGAGACCACTGTCGGTTCCCTCAGGGGCTGGTGCTCCTTCTCTGTCCCTAGCCCATCGGCCATGGCTGCAGGTGACTCTGGCCACTGACTGCCTCCTTAAGCTCCCAGCCGGCTTCAGGATCCAGGCTTCCATCCCTGGAACACTGTAAGCAGTTTGTTCGTTTCTGCTTTGCCTGTGTTCACCCGGTTCCTTCTGTCCAGGTATGATTCTCCCACCTCCACAACTCGGTCACTTCCTGTCCCTCTGAGCTTTCAGTCTTGACCTTCCAAGCTGGTGGAAGACAGGGGTTTCCACTTGGTTCTCCTCAAACTATGTTACTAAGTTATGGACACCAAGAGTGTCAGGGACCATCTGAATATCATCCTTGATGGAACTCAAAGCTCTCTCTATCCCTAAACCTCAAGCAGGAGAAGGAAGCTGTGCAGGCCTCGTGGTGCATCCTTGGGGTTAGACCCTGCCTTTATTTAAAGTGAAGATTTGGGGCCCAGGAGGTAGCTCAATAAGGCACCTTCTAAAAACCTGGGTGTAGTGACTGAAGCTTGTAATCCCAGCACCCAGAGGGTGGGAGTCTTTGAGTCTTGAGGGCCAGACCCCCTAGCATGGCTGATGAGATCCAGGCCTAAACAGAGGCATTCTTCTGTGAAGCCTTGAGAGTGACATCTGAAGTTGTCCTCTGGCTTCCCCCTCTATGTGCATGCCCCCCCCCTACACAACACACACACACACACACACACACACACACTCTCACTCACACCTAATACTCACATACCCATATGCACCTGCCCACACCCAAGCATGCATGTGCAAGCACACACACTTTGAGAGATGGATCGGCAGGTAAGAGCATTTGCTGAGCAGGTACAAGGACAGTTCCAGGACTCTGACCCATGCAGACAGGAAGACCATAGGGACTTGCTGCCTGCCAGCCTAGCTCTAGGTTCTGTGAGAGACCCTGTTTCAGAGTAATAAAGTGGAGAGCAATAGACCTGATGTCTTCCTGTGGACTCCTCCCATGTACTGGAGCCCTATACATGTACATAACACACACACACACACCACATTTATACACACATACATTCTCACACAAACAAATATATATGATAAATATATATTATATAGTTATAATAGTATATAATATGTAATAAATATATAATATACAATAAACATATAATGCATATATAGATACATATATACACACACTATATATATATATATCCACATGCATACATACACATATATGTAAATAGATACACATACAAAAAGGGAGACAAAAAGAAGTTGGGACAGAAATAGAGGTTCCAACAGAGAAGAGGAGAAGGCAAAGAATTTCTTTATTATGGCTCTGGGAGACCAGTAGGGCCCTTGCCCAGGGCAGAGGGAAGCCAGAGGATCTAAGGGCCAGGGAATTTGTCCCCAGGAATATGAATGGATTTGGCAAATTAGGGGACAAGTTTGGCCATGTGGAAAATTACAGTGAGAGCTTAGGATTTTGTCAATTGTCCAAATAAAATAAAATAAACAACCCCAAGCTGATGAACAGCAGTAATAACTGACAAGGAAAACAGAAAGATACAGGGAGGTGACCTACCACTCGGCCTGGGAATAACCTCATTGAGGTTGTGACGAGAGTGAAAGATATAGTAAGCCTTTAGAAAATCTAGGGGTTGCGGGTGGGGGGTGAGTGGGAATGGGGATGGATGTGGCGGGGAGGGGCTGGAGAGATGGCTCAGAGGCTCAGAAGTCCTGAGTTCAATTCCCAGCAACCACATACATGGTGGCTCACAACCATCTGTAATGAGATCGGGTGCCCTCTTCTGGCCTGCAGGTGCACATGCAGGAAGAACGCTGTATACATAATAAATACAATCTTTTTCAAAAGGAGGCAGTCATTTGGGGAGCCTGCAGGGAGAGGAGGACTGCATGGGGGAAGAGGTCCATCTCAAGGCTAAGAGGAAGACATGGGAGGGCCTTCAGAGCACAGGCGTCTCTTGGAGTCTGGGACGAGCCCACTGAAGCACATGAAGGGAGGGGGGTGGGGTGGGGGGGTGCAGCTGGTGCCTGCCTGCCTGCCTGCCTGCCTGCTATTCCCAGCCAGGAGCCCACTACTTCCTGGAGTCAATCAACTGCAAGTAGGAAATGTTAGAGAGAGGAAAAGAATGTGAGCAGTGAACATGGGCAGGCTTAAAAAAAAANAAAAAAAAACTTATTATCCTTTAAAAAATACAATATAGGGATTATTTGCATAGCATTTACATTGTATTGCATATAATAAGTAATTCTGGGATGATTTAAAGCATGAGAGGTTGAAGGTTATATGCAAACAGGACACTGTGCTGTTGAAGGACGTGGGCCCTTCAGATCTGGAACTTGCGGGGACCTTGGAGCTCAGGGGAAGGAGCCCAGGATGGCTGTCACGGCTATCCAGGTAGATTCCAGGGAGTACCTGGATGAAAACAAAACTCATTTATGAAAAGTAGTTTGGAGGTGGGACGAGCAAAATGCCTTAGTGGGTAAAGGCACTTGCCACTAAGCCTGACTATGCAAGTTCAAGTCCCAGGACCCACACGGGGAGAGGAAAGACCTGATTTCTTTCTACCAATTTCACTTGTGCACTGTGGTTCTCATGCCCACAAAAGCAAATAGATAAATGGGGGTGGGTGGGGTGTAGTTAGAGCTCTGTCTATGCATTCCTCTGCGAATGCAACTCTTCCCAATGACCACCAGGCGCCCAAACCATCTGTGAGCTACCAAAGAAGCCATGTCCTCAACTGGAACACAGAGTAAACCCTCTGTGAGCCACTGAAGCCATGTTCCCAACAAAGATAAAGAGACAGACATGCTTCTTATGTAACTGTGCAATGAGCAAATAGAGTTGGTTAAATTTAAAACTATTTAAAAAAGCAAAAACTTAGCTGGGCATGGTGGTGGATGCCTCTAATTCCAGCATATGAGAATTGGCATTGCGAAGAGTAAGCGTTCAAGGTTAGCCTCAGAGAGTGTGTCTGAGGTTAGCCTATGCTACATGAGAGCCTGTCTAAAAATATCAAGACAGAACACTCTTAAATTGTCCAAACTGGTAAAAGCAGGGCATCACAAAGAGATATTTGTCCTTCATAGACCGTGACCGGCAGTAATGACATTTTTGAGTTGAAGGTTGGTGGACTTGTTTGCGGTCACAGGCTGTGGAGACCGGGTAGAAGTTAGAGGTAGGCTCAGCTGTCTGTGCAGTGAGGAAAGTCAAACACACACAGCTACTGCCTGCTCATGTTGACCTCGGGGTTATAAGTGGGCAGCCCCAGGCGAGGCACTCTGTGGGCTCTGTGAATTATGAAGCATTTCAGTAAGAAGCAGGATACTCAGAAACAGCTGCTCTCTCCTCCATCCCACCTTCTGACTTCCTGTCCAGGGACCTTCTGGGAAGCCAGGGCTCTCTGCCTGAGATGTCTCTGGACACTTGGCTATGTGTGGGCATGAGATCTGCTGCATCTAACCATTTTTTCTCCTTTATTGAAACTAGCGTTTGCCTCCCCCGTGCCCCCAACACACACACATAATATATCCTGATTACAGGTTTCCCTCCCTCTTCTCCTCCCAGGTCCTTCCCACCTCCTTTCCCACCCAGACCCAACACCCTTTCTGTCTCTCATTAGAAAACAAATGTGCTTGTATGGGATTATAATATAATATAATATAATATAATATAATATAATATAATATATAGTACAACAAAAACTAACACATCGAAAAACAAACAGATGAAAACAAACCCAAGAAAAGGTTCAAGAAACAGCTAAAGATGCAGAGACCCACTTTTTCACACACTGAGGAATCCCATAAAGACACTAAGCTGGAAATGATTATATATACTCAAAGGATGCCTTCCCGTCTCCTCTTCTGCAGGGTTCACTGAGCTCTGAGGGGAGGGATTTGACAGACATCCCATTTAGGGCTGAATATTTCAGGGTTTCTTACCCATTTGTATCATGTCTGCCCGCGAGTCTCTATTTGGTCCTGTCTGCTGCTAGAGGAAGCTTGTCTGATGGAGGCTGAATGAGGAACTGGTCATAGCAGGAGTATAGCAGAATGTCATTAGGAGTAGTTTTATTGCTACTTTTGTTTTCTTTTGTTTTGAGACAGGGTTTTTCAGTATAACAGCGCTGGCTGTTATGGAACTCACTTTGTAGTCCAGGCTGGCCTTGAACTCATGGAGGGTTTTTTTTTTTTAAACCAAACAGTAGTGTTTCATTTTACCCTAGGACCCCTAGACTATGTAGTTTCAGATTCTTGGTCACCCAAGTATGGGTTCCATCTTGTGGCGTGGGCCTTTAGTCAAATCAGATACTGGGTGGCTACTCCCATAAGCTTTGTGCCACTTTGCCTTAGTGTACCTTGAAAGCATCAACTTAGAGCCAAGGTTTTGTGACTGAGTTGCTGTTTACATTTTGGTAGCATGCAGAGTTCCTTCATGTGCCAAAGATGCTAGCACGTAGGGGTGAAGGTTCTATGTAGGCATCAGCTTGACTTCTCCATGTCGCAATGAGTAGTGAGAGTGTGGTCTTCAACAAAGGGGCCTTGCTGTTAGTTTGTGGAGAACAGCCTATAGTCCTGGCAACAGCCTGGGCTATTTGGAGGTTTCCATGGGAGCCCTTGGCCAACAATAGAAGTAACCCCATCCCAGTGCTGGAAGCTTCGTTTGGTGACAGAAAATGGCTAAAGGGGGGGGGAGGTATTTCCCTTGCTATTTGGTGATTTCATTTAAATCTCCTTAGTAGATGCAAATATTCTACAAAACTTCCGCTGCATTAGGTTTCAGTGCTGTCCCTCCAGTGGCCCCTAACTTGAGCTGTCTCCCTACATTGCCTCCTCTGTTACCCCGCTTCTCACTTAACCTTCCCATTCCAGCCCCCCCCTCTACCATCCACCCATAACTCTCTATCTCCCTTTTCTAGGGAGACCTATCTAGTCCCCTTCCCCACCATGCTCTTACCCTACCTCTGTGACTCTCTCTTTAGACCTGTACCTCATTTTAAAATTGGGCCATTGTTTTTTCTTGATATCTAGCTTTTTGGACAAGGTTTAACAATCTTATTTTCTCAAAGAACCAAGTTTTTATTTTGTGGTCTCTGCATTGTCCTCCTTGTTTTTATTTTATTGATCTCAAGCGAGCATTCAGTCTTTTCTTGTCACCTAAGCCTTTTGGTGTGATTTCTTCTTTTTTGCTTTAGAGATTTCGGGTGTGCCGAAAGGCACCAAGATGAAATATCTCCAATTCTTTAACGTAGGCACTTAGCACTATGAACCACCATCACTGTGTCCCTTAAGTTTAGATATGTTGTACATCCAAAATGTCATAAATGAGCTTTGTTTTCATCTAGGTACTGCCGGGAATGGCCGTGACAGCCATCCTGGGTCCCTTCCCCTGAGCTCCAAGGTCCCCGCAAGTTCCAGATCTGAAGGGCCCACGTCCTTCAACAGCACAGTGTCCTGTTTGCATATAACCTTCAACCTCTCATGCTTTAAATCATCCCAGAATTACTTATTATATGCAATACAATGTAAATGCTATGCAAATAATCCCTATATTGTATTTTTTAAAGGATAATAAGTTTTTTTTTAAGCCTGCCCATGTTCACTGCTCACATTCTTTTCCTCTCTCAAACATTTCCTACTTGCAGTTGATTGACTCCAGGAAGCAGTGGGCTCCTGGCTGGGAATAGCAGGCAGGCAGGCAGGCAGGCAGGCAGGCAGGCACCAGCTGCACCCCCCTCACCCCACCCCCCTCCCTTCATGTGCTTCAGTGGGCTCGTCCCAGACTCCAAGAGACGCCTGTGCTCTGAAGGCCCTCCCATGTCTTCCTCTTAGCTTTGAGATGGGCCTCTTCCCCCATGCAGTCCTCCTCTCCCTGCAGGCTCCCCAAATGATTGCCTCCTTTAAAAAGATTGTATTTATCATGTACACAGCGTTCTTCCTGCATGTGCGCCTGCAGGCCAGAAGAGGGCACCCGATCTCATTACAGATGGTTGTGAGCCACCATGTATGTGGTTGCTGGGAATTGAACTCAGGACTTCTGAGCCTCTGAGCCATCTCTCCAGTCCCTCATCCCACATCCATCCCCATTCCCACTCACCCCCACACCCTAACCCCTAGATTTTCTAAACGCTTACTATATCTTTCATTCTTGTCACAACCTCCATACGGTTATTCCCAGGCCGAGTGCTGGGTCACCTCCCTGTATCTTTTTCTGTTTTCCTTGTCAGTTATTACTGCTGCTCATCAGCTTGGAGTTGTTTATTTTATTTTATTTGGACAATTGACAAAATCCTAAGCTCTCCCTGTAATTTTCCACACGGTCAAACTTGTCCCCTAATTTGCCAAATCCATTCATATTCCTGGGTACAAATTCCCTGGCCCTTAGATCCTCTGGCTTCCCGCTGCCCTGGACAGGATATTTGTCCTCTAATGGCTTTGTAGTTGGTAAAATCTTTCCCTATTCTTTAGGTTGTTGTTTTGTCCTAATGATGGTGTCTCTTTGATCAGGTTCAGTGTAGCTGGGTTATGTAGGGGGTCTTTGATGCATTTGGGGCTGACTTTTGTGCAGGGTGGTAAGTATGGAGTTACTTGGATTCTTCTGCATGCAGCCACTCAGTTTGACCTGGACCACTTGTGGAAATTGCTTTCTTTTTTCACAGTGTGTATTTCTGGCTTCTTTATTTAAAAAAACAAAAACAAAAACATGTGTCCTTAGATATATGAATTTATACCTGTTTTTGCTTTTTAAACTTGATTTGATTGATTGGTATGTCTGATTTTGCAGGAATACCATATTGGTTTTACTACTATAGTTCTGCGGTGCAATTTGGGGATGGTGACCTCCAGCAGCAGTTCTTTTATTAGGATTGTTCTCGCTGTCCTGTTTTTTTGTTTTGTTTTGTTTTTTGTGTGCATGTGTGTGTGTGTTTCCATATTAAACTGAAAACTGTCCTTTCACGATCTATAAAGAATTGTGTTGTAATTTTGATGGGGATTGCATTGAATTTGTGGCTGGCTTTTAGTAGAATAACCATTTTTACTATGTTAATTCTATCAATCTCTGAGCATTGGGAGATCTTTCCATCTTCGGATATCTTCTTCAATTTCTTTCATTAAAATCTTAAATTTTTCCTCATACAGATCTTTCATTTGCTTGGCTAGAGTTACCCCAAGATATTTGAGGCTGATGAGAAATGTGCTCTTTCTCTGATCTCTTTCTCAGTCCATCTGCCATTTGTATATGGGAGGGCTAGTGATTTTTGTGATGCAATTTTGTATCCTGCTTCTTTGCTGAAGGTGTTTATCTGCTGTAGGAGTTTTCTGGTGGAATTTAAGGAACTCTTATGTATACTATTATGTCATCTGCAAGTAAAGATAATTTGACTTCTTTTCCTTTCTATCCCTTGGAGCTATATTGAATGGATATGGACAGAGTAGACAACCTTTTCTTGTTCCTGGCTTTAGTGGAATTGCTTTGAGTTTTGCCTGCTTTGAGTTTGGCACACCTAAGTCAATGTAGGCTACAGGCTTGCTGTAAACTGCCTTTATTTTGTAGAGGTATGTACCTGTATACCTAGTCTCTTAAGGACTTTTACCATGAAGGGTGTTGAATTTTGTCAAAGGCCTATTCTGCATCTAATGAATTTATCTGGTGGTTTTTGTCTTTCAGTTTGTTTGTATGGTGCATCACACTTATTATGTATGTTGAGCCATCCCTGTATATCTGGAATGAAACCTACTTGATCTTGGTGGATAATCTTTTCGATGTATTCTTGAATTAAATTTTCAAGTATTTTATTGAGATTTTTTGCATCTGTGTTCATAAGGGAAATTGGCCTGCAATTATTTCTTTGTTGGGTCATTATGTGGTTTGGTTTTCAGGATAACTGTTGCTTTGCAAAACAAGTTAGGCAATGTTCTTTCTGTTTTTATTCTGTGGAATAATTTAAGGAGTATTGGCATTAATTCTTTTAAAGTCTGGTAGAATCTTGTGCTAAAGCCATCTGGCCTTGGGCTTGTTTTGCTTGATAGACTTTCAATGACTGCTTCTATTTCACTAGAGGTTATAGGTCTCTTTAACTTGCTTATTTTCTCTTGATTTAACTTTGGGAAGTTGTATGAATTGAGAAAATAACTCATTTCTTTTAGATTTTCCAATTTAGTGGAGTGAGGGTTTTTAAAGTATGTCCTTTAGATTCTCTGGATTTCCTAACGTTGTTAATTTGAATATTCTTTGTATTTTAGTTCTTCTAGACAAGGCTTGACAATCTTTTCTTAAAGAACCAAGCCTTGGGCTGGTGAGATGGCTCAGCAGGTTAGAGCACCCAACTGCTCTTCCGAAGGTGATGAGTTTAAATCCCAGCAACCACATGGTGGCTTACAACCACCCGTAATGAGATCTGACGCCCTCTTCTGGTGCGTCTGAAGTCAGCTATAGTGTACTTATGTATAATAATAAATGAATCCTTGGAGAGAGTGGGGTCGACCGCCGGCCGGAGCTGGCTGGAGCCAGCCGGAGTGGGTGGGGCTGGCCAGAGCTGGCCGGAGCCGGCGGAGCGAGTGGGGCTTTGTTTTTATTTTATTAATTTCAACTCTGTGTTGAATTCTTTCTTGTTACCTACTCCGTTTGGGTGTGATTTCTTCTTTTTGTTTTAGAGATTTCAGGTGTATTGAAAAGCACTAGGATGAAATATCTCCAATTTTTTTTTTTTAACATAGACACTTAGCATTATGAATTTGCCTCTTAGAACCACCATCAATGTGTCCCATAAGTTTGGGTATGTTGTACATTCATTTTCATTCAATTCTCAAAAGTCTTTCTTTCTTGATCATTTTTGTTCTGTAGAGAGTAGGTCATTTTCCTTGAGTTTGTAAGCTTTTTCTTGTTTCTGTTGTTGATATCCAGCATTAATCCATGGTGGTCAGACTGAATGTAGGGTATTATTTCAATTTTCTTGAATCTGTTGAGACTTGCTTTGTGTCTAAGTAGATGGTCAGTTTTGCAGAAAGTTCCATGAAGGTATATTCATTTGTGTTTGGATGAAATGTTTTGTAAATATGTTAGGTCCATTTGGTTTATAGTATCATTTAGCTTTAGCATTTCTGTGTTTAGTTTTTGCCTGGATAACGTGACTATGGGTGAGAGTGGGTTATTGAAGTCTCCCACTATCACTGTGTGAGGGTCAGTATGTGACATAAGCAATAGTAGCGTTTCTGTTATACACTTGGGGTCCTTGTGTTTGGTGCATAGATGTTAAGAATTGCAACATCCTATTGGTGGGTTTTTTCCCTTTGATGACTATGTAATGTCCTTTTCTATCTCTTCTGATTAATTTTGGTTTGAGGTCTATTTTGTCAGATATCAAAATGGCTACCAGCTTGCTTCTTAGTTATATTTGCTTGGAATATCTTTTTCTATCTTTTTACTCTGAGGTCATGTCTATCCTTGTTGTTGAGGTGTGCTTCTTGGATGCAGCAGAAAGATGGAGCCCGTTTTCACATTCATCGTTAGTGTGCGTCTTTTTATTGGGGAATTGAGACCACTGATATTGACAGATATCAATGAACAGTACTTGTTGATTTCTGTTATTTTGTTATGTGGGGGTGTGTGTGTGCCTTGTAGATGTTTCTTAAATTTGGTATTATTGTGGAATATCTTATCTACCTATTCTATTGTGACTGAAAATTTTGCTGGGTATAGTAGTCTTGGCCGGCATCTGTGGTCTCTTAGAGTCTGCCGCACATCTTTCCAGGCCCTTCTGACTTTCAGAGTTTCCATCGAGAAGTCAGGTCTTTTATATATAGGTCTGCTTTAGAATGTTACTTGGTATTTTCCCCTTGTAGCTTTTAATTTTTTTCTGCTTTGTTCTGTTCATTTAGTGTTTTGATTATTATGTGTCAAGGGGACTTTCTTTCTGGTCAAGTCAATTTGGTGTTCTGTATGCTTCATGTATGTCCCGAACCCGCGGGACTCAGTTATTCGTGGGAGCGAGGAGGACCGTTTGTCTGTAAGAAAGGACGGGCGGGAGAGAAAGAAGCGGAGACCATGCGTTTGCGAGGTTTTGTCACGGTCTCATTTACTAAGGCACAATACCCAGTTATATACATACAGCAAAAAGGAGCGGAAAGGGGCAATTGAGGAGGGGGGACAAAGGCTTCAAGGTGAAGGACATATGGGAGGGTGTAAATGGCAGGCTCGGGACATCCGGGACATCCTGTGATTCATTTCCGAGTCTTTGGTGCCTGCATATCTCGAGTCAAACCACGGACGTATAGAGCCTTACGTCCAAGAAAGAATTGTCAGGATCCACAGTCAAGTCCCGTGTTTCTAGTAGGCCAAGCGAGGAGCAGCCTTGTGTGAAAAGAGGAAGGTGACTCAGCTCCCAACAAATGGTTAATTGGCTCTCAGGTGGGAGCTGTTAAAGGCCTGGTTTCTATCAGCCTGGTTTCCCACACATGTACCTTAATAGGCACTTTCTTTAGGTTAGGAAAATTTTCTTCTATGTTTTTGTTGAAAATATTCTGTGCCTTTGACCTGGGTTTCGTCTCTTTCCTCTATTACTGCTATTTTTAGATTTAGTCTTTTCATAGTGCCCCATATTTCTGTATGTTTTGTGCTAGGGTTTTTTAGATTTAACATTTTCTTTGTCCAAGGTATCCACTTCTTCTATTGTGTCTTCAATGCCTGATTCTTTCTTCCATCTTTTGTATTCTATTGGTGATGCTTGCCCCTGAAGTTCTTGAATTTTTTATATTTCCAGATTTCCCTTGGTCTGGATTTTCTTTATTGATTCGATTTCTACTTTCGGGTCTTAAACAGTTTTATTCATTTTCTTCCAGGGTTTGTTTGTGTTTTCATAGATTTCTTTAAAGGATTTATTTAATTCCTCCTTAAGGGCCTCTATCATATCCCAAAAGAATATTTCCAGGCTCCTGTCTTGTGCTTCAGCTCTGCTGGGATACCCAGGGCCTACTGTGGCAGGGTTGCTGGGCTCTAAAGGAGACACATCGTCTTGGCTGGTTCTGATTGTCTCCTTTGCTGGTCTCTGGGCATCTGGGTTGAGAAGACTGTAATTCTCAGTTTTGATATTTGGTCTTATCTTTTATTTTTGTTAGGTGGGTGTCTTGTTTTTTGGTTTCTGGTGCCCTTTCTGGTTCTGAGGAGGGTCTGGTATCTATGTGCCATCTGGTGGGGAATTCTTGTGAGAGTCTTCTCCGAGTGGCCATTGGGAGTTCCAGGTAAAATAAGTTTCTCAGTATTGGGAGCTGATAGAATGGAGATGGGGGCTGGAGAGGTGGCTCAGCGTCTAAGAGCACTGACTGCTTTTCTAGAGGTCCTGAGTTCAAATCTAAGCAACTACATGGTGGCTCATAACCACCTGTAATGGGATCTGATACCCTCTTCTGGTGTGTCTGTAGACAGCTATAATTGTCCTTATATTCATAAAATAAATAAATAAGAATTTTAAAAATGGATATGGGGGCTGGAGAGATGGCTCAGAGGTTAAGAGCACTGACTGCTCTTCCAAAGGTCCTGAGTTCAAATCCCAGAAACCACATGATGGCTCACAACCATCCATAATGAGATCTGACACCCTCTTCTGGTGTGTTGGAAGACAGTTACACTGTACTTACATATAATAAATAAATAAATAAATAAATAAATAAATATAAAAAAAAAGAATGGAGATGGGCTAGGAGGGGTGGTGCTGAGGGGGCCTACAGTAGAGAGGCAAGCAGGATGTTCCATCAGGATCTGCTTAGTCCCCTGGGAGTGGGGGTAGGGCTGGGTTGAGTCTGAAGGGTTGGATTTTGGGGCAAGCACGAAGAGGTGAAGATCTGCAGTTGGGCTACCTGGTTTCCTGGCTGGACTGTCCCTCTTCATTCTCACGGGATGCCTGCTCGAGTTGTGGGAAGGAAGCTTGAAGGAGAAGGTCCATGTGACACCCTGGAGTCTGTGTGACGCCCTGGAGACGGAGGCTGGAGGGGTGGTGGAGAGCAGGCTGCAGCTCCTGCTCTGTCTCAGAGCTGGGGGAACAGATTTGGAGGGGAGGAGGGAGAGGTGGGGATCTCCAGTTAGCCTACCTGCTTCCCCAGCTGGCTGCCTGGTTCCCAGGGAACACTGCACATTTTCAAGGCCCATGTGAGCAGCTGCTTTTGGGGATCGGTGATGAGAAGGGTTTGGTAGCCTTGCCTGGCTTACACACACACACACACACACACACACACACACACACACACTTAGGTGGAAAGAGATTGAACTTGAGGGTTCCAGGATTTTCACACGACCTTTAAATACTCCAGATTTGCAGTTTTCTTCTTTCTTTAATTCAAAACTGGATGGTCTTGGAAAGGAAACATTGAATTGGATGCTGTTGCCCTGTGAATCTGCCTCCCCCTCCCCTGCCCTGGCCCTCCCTGCCTCCCACTCACTACCCAGCAGGCAGGCTTCATCTGGCCTCCATCCACACTCCTCTGTGGGAACTGCTTGCTTAGAATTCACCAGTCCCCCAGAGGCCTCAGCTAGGGGTCTGGGGCTGTTTCCTTCTTCAAGCCAAATTTAAATCTCCTTGAATATCCCCTTACCTTGGCTTTGGGTCACAGAGGAGCCCTACTTTATTGATAATATAAAACGAAACAAAGCAAACTGCTGGCTGCGGAGATGGCTGAGTGGGTAGAGTGCTTACCATGCATGCTAGCTTACAGGCAATTCTACTAATGCTTCCCAGGGACCTAGCAAGGGCTTCCTTCGATGATCGGCTGCTGTGGCCATGACCAGGTGTGGGCTGTGTATGAAAGGACTGCCCGCCACTGAAGATCTCTATCTGTCTCTCTGTCTCTCTGTCTCTCTCCCCTCCCTCCCATCCCTCTCTCCCTCTCTCCCTTCTCTGTGCCCCAGCCTCGCCTCTGCCCTCATGGCTCTGCTCCCTGTCTACATGTCTACTCGTCTGTTCCTGTCCTTTCTCCAGGTCCTCACTCCTCTCCCCACAACCCCCTAACCCTCCTGACACCAGAATGTTTGCGTGGCCTAATTACTCAGGGGCGTATTTTGGCATGGGCTCACCAGGTACCCCCTCGAGACACATGATATTTCATAACCATGCAGTCATGAGGGCCTGAGTTTGATCCCCAGATCACACAGGATAAAACCCTGGTCTGGTGGTAATGCACTTGTGACCCTAGTACTGAAGTGGCAGAGGCAGGGAGATGCTGGAGCTCATTGAACAGTCAGCCTAGAGTGATCAGGTGGGCCCCGGACGCAGTGAGAGACCCTGTCTCAAAGAATAAGGTAGATGGCTCCTGAGGAGCAAATGAATGTGTACACGCCTTCTCGAGGGCACACATACATAGATACACACATGCGCACACACGGAGACATGCACGTGTGTGCACACATACACAAAACAACAAAACAAATTCCTTCCCTATCTTCACTGTTTATTCTGATTTTTTTTACTTTATTGCCTTTCTTTTGAAAAAAATTTACATTTATTGATTGATTGACTGTGTATATGTGAGAACCAGCTATGCACGGGAACCAGGATCCAGGAGGGGGTGAGGGAGGTGAAGTCACCAACCTGTAAAACTGGCTCTGGAGACCAACACTGAGTACAGATCTAATGTATTGTGTAGCAGCAATCATTTTTATGCAGCCTTTGGAACAATGGGGAATTAACAGGAGTTCTGGGGTAGCCAACCATCCCATTGTCACTATGGGGAGGTGCTAGGCTGCCAGTCCCCAGATGGACTTCGGTGTAGATGAGGGAAGCAGCCATCGCCCTGTTCTAGGCCCAACCTGAGGCTCACTAGTTTGTTAGGATCTGCTACCTTGTGTCTTGTTACAGTGTGCCATGCCAGCAGACATGGACATTCATACTACAGTGTGGTGTGGAAGAATTCCTCACTGATCTCTGGGCCCCACCCAGGGGTTGCAGCATCCACGCATACAGAGCATAATTATGGGCACACAAATGATGCTTGAGGCCAGAGGACAACTTGCAAGAGTCAGTTCTCTCTCTCTCTCTCTCTCTCTCTCTCTCTGTATCTCTCTCTGTCTCTTCCTTGGTTTTGTGAGACAGGGTTTCTCTGTGTAGCCTTCACTGTTCTGGAACTCACTCTGTAGACCAGGCTGACCTCATACTCAGAGATCCATCTGCCTCTGCCTCCCAAGGGCTGGGATTAAAGGTGTGCACCACTATTGCCTGGCTTCAGTTCTCAAGTTCTACGAAGAGTCCTGGGAATCAAATTCAGGTCACTGAACTTGGCAGCAAGTGCCTTTATCTGCCAACTCATCTCTGAATCCTGCTGGTCCATCTTTTTGATCTCAGATGACGTTCAGTGGCCCTGTATGTCCACCCATGTGGATTATTCCCTTCCTGAATTCCCATCTCTAAATTCCATCTCCCTTAAATTCCCCTCTGAAGGGAACTCCACATCTCCTTGGAATTCTCTTAAGCCTGCAGGGGATGAGGCAGGCTATGTCTCCCAGGAGGTCTTGACCTCACCTCAACTCTAAGATAGCCAAACCCTTTGTCTCTGGGACTGTCTTCTGACTCTTGCCAGTGGGGACTGAAGCTCTGGCGCTCCCTGCTCCTCCCTCTCTCCTCCATTACCATCTCCCCATCAAAGTTCAGCTTGACTAGAAACACTCCACACCCTCTGATCTCATCAGTGGCCTCTGCTGTCCCCGGCATTTGGTCACTCCCTTGTTGTTATTGGAATGTTTGGGAGGGAACATTGTCACTATCACGTTTTCTTTTTCTAAAAGAATGTCTTGGTATGAACTAGGTCCTGTGCAGTATCACAGGCCTGTAATCCCAAGAAGGTTGGGAAGGCCAAATATTATTGGCCTTTATTTGATTTATTGATTTACTTAGGGCACTGCTTGTACTGCTCCTTTCCAAGCATGACGTCACTTGTTACCTGGAACAGAATAACCTGGGGAAATGGCTGAAACAATGGGTTGTTGCCCTTAACCCGACCACAAAAAGCTTACTCCAGAGAGATCCCTGCAACAGGAGGATCACAAGTTCAAGGTTAGATTCAGCTACATAGGAAGTTTTGAGGTCAGCTTGGGCTACACCAGAACCTGTCTTACTAAAACAAGAGAAGACCAAAAATAACAACGGAGAGGCCTCAGTTAACCAGTTTGATTCTCCCGAGAAACCAAAATGGCACAGAACGTCTCCTCCAAAGCAGCGTGGATGGCCTCATCACTGACCTCCGGAGGACATGTCCATCTGTCTCGCTGAGTTTCCCACCCTTCCCTCAGAGTTCTGGATCCACCCTGCAGGGAGAGGTGAGGTGAGTGCTAGGAGAAACTGTTCGGGTTAGAGAAGGTCTAAGACAGAGGCCAGCTTGTGCCTCCCTGACGTCTCCTGCTAACTCGGCCACACTGCCTTGCGCAATCTCACTGTGAACACTCTCACAGGGCAGGGAGGAGTGCGCAGAGCACCACCAGCACCCCTCTCCTCTGTCCTCACAGGCTGCCTGTTGTCCAAGGTAGGAAGGGTTCTTCGCTATTTTTGAGCTATGGGCAGTATTCAGTGGTCTGAGGAAGCTGATAGGCACTCTCCTTCAAACAAACAAAACAAACAGACAAACAAAAAACAGAAAAGATTTTAAAACAATAACAAAATATTTAAAATTATGAAGGGGCTGTTGGAAGAATTTATTAAAATATTAGAAAACTGCATTTGTAGTATTGGATATTCATCTATATCATCAAAATCAAAAATCACCTTAAGTTCAAAGCACTGATGATCCTAGATGGTATTTTGGGACATCTGCAATGTTACCTGTGATAGAAGAAGGCATGTTATATTTTTATTCTGTAGTTTTAAGCTGGCATATATCATGGATGGTGTTATGGTCTGAAACTGGATTATCATCTAAAAGTTCAAAGGTCTCACTCAGCTAGAGATGCTATCTTGAGAGGTTCTGGAAACAAGAGTTGGAGGAAGTGGGTCACTGTGGGGCATGTTCATATTCCCAAGGAAATTGGGGTTCCCTTTTGAAATCTTAGTCTCATTAACAAAGGAATTTAGAACAGTCCTGGAAGGAAGGGCTGTTCTAAATTTTATTAGAGAAATTTTGAGAAATAAGGCAACTTACTGAGAAAGAACAGGGCAGAAAATATTGTACTTTGGGCTGCTGCTAGGAGAAGGGAGGTGGAGAATAGGGAGACGCCAGGCTGCTTGGGTTAGCCATGGGTGGGGTTTGGGATCGGCATGCAGCCAGGTAACAGACACGGGGATTCAGAGAGCTTCTGAGAAGCGTGGCATGTCAGGAAAGCATACTCAGGCCTTGGTCAGCATCCAAAAGAAAAGGATAAAAGAAAAGGCCACATTGTTCTGGTAACTTGGAAAAGCTGGTGGGCTCTGTAGTGTCACAGGACAGAAGCGATTTGAGCTTCTGCCCAGATGGGGATTTTGGAGAGTAAGTCCCATCTCCTTAGCATGGCCTCAAGTGAACCAACTTTCCTGGGATTGGGGTTAGGGTGGAGGTGGGGGTCAAGGACACCTGATCACTTGATTGACAGGCACAGCTGCATTGACTTCTTAAAGGAGGAGACCATATCAGGCCTCTACTCAGGGATAGAACTTATAACTTTTATTTTGGACAGGGATAGTAGCTTTTCCTTAATGGGTACCAACAAAACCCAAATACCTGCACCTTTAAAACAATTTTTAAAGGTTGTTTGCAGTTGTGTGTTTGTGTGTGCACATATGTGCCATGGTACAAATGTGTTACAGGACAACTTTCAGGAGTTGTTTCTCCCCTTGCACATGTGGGGCCCAGGGATTGAACTCAGATCCTCAGGCTTGGCAGTGGATGCCTTTACCCACTGAGCCATTGCTGCAGTACACCTCCACCTTTAACACTGTAATATAAATCCTAAGGCGGTGGGGAGCTGATACTTACCTTCCCAGGGTTATCTAGGAAACAGGAGGTGGGGCCTGAAAGAACCCATATTGGCACAAGACACCCCAAGACCAAATTCGTAGCCCAAAGGAGATTTATTTATTGTAGAGGGACAGAGGGCAGGGATAAGGGACAAAGATAGGGAGAGAGGATAAGGGAGAAGGGGAGGGGAACAGGGATCGGGAAAGAGTGTTTGCCCGAAGGGACAAAGGGCTGCCTCTGAGAGACGAACTTTGCTCATAGCAAAATAGCATTTTATAAATGTAAAGAGGGAACACTGTGTTAGGATGAGGTGTTTCATTTTAATTGGGCATGTTAATTAGAGTATCCAAAAGAAGGTTTTCGATTGCTGGACTGCAATGCTTTGATAGTTAGACCTTGGTAGTCAGCCTCAGAGGGAGTAGACCTGGGTGGTTAGCTTTAGGAATGTAATCTAATGGTTTGTAGCAAGGCCGAGGGGTGAGGGGGAGGCAGAGCGAGGCCAATCAGAGCCATATTTGGCATGCTTGGGCTGCTAGAATTCCTTCAGGAAGCACATGTCAACATGAGTTTTTCTTCCCAGAACTCATACTCTGTAGACACCTGTTGACTGTGTTTCTAGGATGTGACTCCCTTGGGGTAGGGGGTGTGGCTCAGAGGGTAGAGTACTTCCTATGTAAGCAACAGGACTCAGTTTGGACCCCCAGCACTCACTTAAAAGCTGCTGTGGTAGCATGTGCCTGTCATTTTAGTGCTAGGGACAGGAGGATCCTCGATGTATGTAGCTTAGTGGTGAGCTCCAGGTTTAATGAGAAACCCTGTCTCAAAGGAATAAGTTGAAGACTATAGAGAAAGACACCTGACAGTTTACCTCCAACACACACACATGCACACACACACACAAACACACACCCACCTCTACACACATGTACTCCCACATATTCTCACTCAGGCATACACACATGAACATGCATGCAAATGATCACACATACACACACATACTCATGTACACATGCAATGCATTCCCTATATTAGTTATTAATAGGTAACAAACCCCCGAACCAGAAACTTTGAAGAACAATCTACTATTTCTTATGGGTCTATGGGTGGTCCTACTGATCTGGGCCAGATCCTGTTGTCCAAATGGGTTCTTGTGGTCCCTGGCAGATTGGCCAGTGTCTGGTGATCTAGGTCAGCTTTGGGTAGGACAACATGTTTCTCCGCTGTATGGTTTTCAAACTGTGTTTGCCTCAATTTGATTGCTGTCTTACCAGCCAAAGTAAGTCACTGTGTCCGGCCCAAAGCCAGTGTTGGAGGACACTATCCAAGGGCAAGGGCACAGGGAGGCATAAAAAATGTGGCCACTAATGTAATCAATCTGTCATGGTCACAATTAAAGGATCAGCTTCAAATCCTTGGTGAAGTAAGACAGGCCTAAATCAATAGATAAATACATAAATAATGTTTGAGTGTGAGGTGGCCACTTACAAATTCATCTAGTGGGAGAGCATATCATGTGGCTACAGCTAAAGTGTTAGAAAAATGCTGTCTGTAGAGGCTGGCTGGTTACTCTCCCATTACTTTTTCTTTAAGCTGGACCGAAAGCCTCTTGGGTTGTCCCTTCCCGTTTGATGCACTATCAGTTCAGCATCCCGTGCCATTTTTCACAGAGATGTTTTTCCTTCCCTGAGGACAGAGGCAACAGCCTAAAACACACTTTCTCTGGCACTTGACTGTGAGCTGCTGATACGCATCAGACACTCTGTCAGCAGCTCAGGGTCATAGCTCAGCTTCCCTGAACCAACAAACACTCGCCTCTTAGCCTCGTACATGTCAGCTGAGGAGGTGGCAGGGCAGCAGTGTGAGATACAGAACACAGTCAGAGCGGGAGCTGCCAATCGCGGCCAACAGGGGCCATGTGGGCAAGTTGATCCCCAGTCTTGAGTGGCATTTGGCACAAGATGTGGTCCCGAGTATGAATCCTGATCCACCATGTACAGTCTATGTGGTTCTCAGCAGGTGGGCAGGTGGTTTAGAGCCCTGGGCTCCATGGAGATCCCTCTACCTATAAAATGGAGGGATTCAGTCTTACCAACTTGTGTGAGGATTAAACACACAGTACTGTCATGCTTACAATTCTTCTTTCCTCTCTTCTTCCTACTACCCTTGAAAAATATATTTTTTTAAAATTATGTGTATATGTGTGAATTTGGGCATGTGTGGATGTAGGCTGAGTACAGAAGAAAGAGGGTATCAGATCCCCTGAAGCTGCCTGACGTGAGTATTGGAAACCAAACTCCAGTTCTGTGGAGGAGAAGATAAGCCCCTAGCTACTGGCCATCTCTCCAGCCCACTTCTACTGCACCTATGGACAGGGCCTCAGGCATCCCAGACTGGCCTTGAACAATATGGAGTCGATAACCCTGAAACCCTAATCTTTCTATGTCTACTTCTTGAGTTATGAGGTTGTAACCTCTTGGTACGAGGGTCTCACTCACACCTGGCTTATGAGATTCCAGGAATCAAACCCAAGGCTACTGAGCCACATCCCTAATCTAGTTCTTTATTTTTTTTTTTTAATTTGGGGATCAATAGAGAGGGGAATAGCATGGTACAAGCGATCTGATCAGGAAAGTGAAGAAGGGGGCAAGACTTTCTCGGGAGGGGAAGGAGGTAAATACAGAAGGAGAGAGGCAGGCAAAACAAATGAATCTGAAAAAGCCACAAGGACTATTATTAACTATTCCCCTAGAAGGAATCACCTACAGTACACATAATTCCATGTATATTTAGAGACATATATTTGTCTCTCTATGTCTCTCTATGTCTATGTCTTTCTTTACACACACACACACACACACACACACACACACACACACACACACAAAGTTTCAATGAAATTTTCTCATTTTGGCTAACAGTGCTTCCTCTAAGAGCTACCCAACAAAAACCTCAATACCAGCTATTTGAAGCCTTCTTATGAGTTGTTGGCTAAGGCTGTCCAAGAAATGCTCAAAGCTTACAGTCTCTCTAATGCCCAGTATTATTTCTTACAGACTTAAAATTTTCAATGCATTTACCAGTATTAGAAATACCGTTCTCTGTCAGGGGCCCCTTTGAAAAGGACCACCAAGGGCGCCCGGCCCTGACATCTAATGGCTCACAATTGCCAGTAACTCCAGCTCCGAGGGATCTGACACCCTCTTCAAGCTTCTATGGGACACAAGCATGCCTGCATGCACACACGCAAGCACAGTATGAGAGGGGTTTGGGAGACAGCCTTGCAGTTAAAGCACTTGTTTTGAGAGTTTAAAGAATGGAGTTGGGGTCCCAGGAACTCATGTAAATGAAGGTACCCTTGGTGGCTGTGCAGCCAGGTTCTATCAGTGAGCTCTGGTTTGACCGAGAGACCTCGATGAACAAGGTGTGAGAGTGGTCAAGGGTGGCTCCTGACATCAGCCTTGGGCTTCTACATGTATATATATATGATCACTCATGTCTAAAAACATGTACACTCTTAAGAAGGCTACACACATGAAAAAATGGAAAAAAAAGTCTGTGAGGAGCTACATTATAACTTCTTCGACTCTGACAAATGTTTTACAGTATGTACACATATTAACATATTTCACTGTATAGTGTAGTGTGTCGGTGACAACGCAGTAAAGCTGGGAAAAAGGACCCAGGCATTGGGGACATCTTGCCTGTGTCTGAGTCTCTCGTACTTCTGGATATTAGTTCTTGTCTCTTGTTGATGTTGTTCTTCCATGAGTTACAGACTGACGATATCAGACTAAACCCCTCCTCCCTTGTAAGTCAGTTCCCTCCCAGAAACTGCGATCTTTACCCTTCTTGGAAGTCTTTGACGTTCTAGGACTCCTTGTTTTTGGCTTGGGACGCTTATTTGGAACCTGCTCGATTCTAATGTGCTGTTTTATATTTTAAGGTATGTCTGTTTTTAACTCATAAACTTACCCGAATTCTCAGCTGGAAAGTGGAGGGCTAACACGTTGGAACAGGACAAACAAGCTTTGCCTTTCCCCCTCCCTCTCTGCTAAGATCTGTTAGATTCCATTCCTGAAGCTAGCCCCCAAGGTCCCTTCCCTTATCTGGCCGCTGACTCATCCTTGAGATAGAGCAGCAAAGTCCAAAAATCTAAATTCAGTGAAAATATCCAATCAGGACTTACCAGCTCACTATAGCACAGACTTCGTGTTTTTCTTCTTAAAAAACCCACTCCTGCAAAAAACAATGACTGTCGCTGCTTCCTGTTAGCCTCCACCAGAGGCAGCCCCCACCCCCAACAACTTGCCCCACTGGGGTAACACATCTCATGGGCTGAGAATTTGGTGTCTGGGTGTGCCTGTCTTCTACCAACTCCGAGGGCCCACCTCTCCCTTGCACTGCCAGCTTGATGACTTGATTCATAGAATCTACATTAAAAAAAAGGCAAGGCTTACACTTGGGATCCCAGTGACTGGCAAGAGGAGATGGGTTTCTTGGGGGGCCTGTGGCCAGCCAGCCTCTCCTAGTTGATGAGCTCCAGGCCAGTGAGAGATTCTGTCTTATTTTTAAAATTAAAAGTAGACGGGGCCATGGTGTAGCAGAGGATGG
This sequence comes from Mus minutoides, assembly GCA_902729485.2. NCBI lineage: Eukaryota > Metazoa > Chordata > Mammalia > Rodentia > Muridae > Mus > Mus minutoides. Next base: position 316,649 of record LR755135.1, on the reverse strand, counting down.
CTTTGTCAGGCATCAATGGGAGAAGAGGCCCTTGGTCCTGTGAAGGCTTGATGCTCCAGTGTAGGGAAATGTGAGGGTAGGGAGGAGGGAGTGAGTGGGTGGGTGGGGAACACCCTCATAGAAGCAGGGAGAGGAGGGATGATATAGGAGGTTTCTGGGGAGGGGGAACCGGGAAAGGGGATAACATTTGAAATGTAAATAAAGAACATATCCAATAAAAAGAAAAAAAAAGTAGATGGGGTTGGAGAGATGGTTCAGTAGTTAAGAGCACTTGCTGCTCTTGCAAAGGACCCAGGTTTGGCTCCTAGCACACACATGGAGGCTCACAATGTTTGTGTTCCAGCTCCAGAGCATCTGACATCCTCTTCTGGCCCCCATGGGCAGCGGGTATATGTGGTGCGCATACATACATTCAGGCACTCAGGAGTATATATAAAAATACATCTTAACAAAAAGAGCAGATAGTACCTGAGGAATGGCATGGAAGGTTACTCTCTTTCACATGCATGCATACATACATAAGTGTGTGTTGGGTGTGTGTGTGTGTGCATGCACGTATGCACATACACACTACCCCCTCATCTGAGTTTACACAGAACATGTGGTTTGAATGCTTGACTTTTGGCCTATGTATGTGGTTATATTTTCAGTTACTTTGTATCTTAAAAATGACAGATCAAATCCAGTCAGTGGACCTGAAATACCCTTGGGCACTTTTGAATAGAGCTGTACCTGTCCATTTCTCTCCTAAGTGTTGACTATCTTCTCTCCATTCCCAGTGCTGCTCCCACTGCCTTGGGTGGCCACAGAAGAGGCATTAGGGTGACAGGAGTGGTTCTTTCCAGATGTTGAGACATTAGGACAACAGGAGTGGTTCCTTCCAGATGTTGGGGCATTAGGACAACAGGAGTGGTTCCTTCCAGATGTTGGGGCATTAGGACAACAGGAGTGGTTCCTTCCAGATGTTGGGGCATTAGGACAACAGGAGTGGTTCCTTCCAGATGTTGCATTAGGGTGGCAGAAGTGGTCCCCTTCCAGATGTTGAGCTTCAGGCTCAAGGTGCTCTTTTAACTGGGGCAGCAGGCTTTCTGGAAATAGCCAAGAATTGTGTACCGCACGTGACACTCCCTGATCCATTGCTTACATTTGCGGCTGACTCATTCCCTCCATCCTTGGTTCTTTCACAGTGACTTTAATTACATCATGGGCTCATTGTTTTCTGCCTTGATTTATTCTCTTCCTGCGATTCTTGTTTATCATGTCAGCGACATTGGGCTGGCTCACCTCTGAGGCCTTTGTGAAATGTTCAGGACTCTGGAAATAGGATCCGAAATCATCCTGTTTCTTTGGCTAGTGTATGCAGACACCCCCGAGCTTGTGAAATACACACAGAAAGAACTCTCTCGACTTTGCTTATCACCTCAGCTACCTTATGAAGTAGATAGGGTCAAGGGTCATGCACAAAAGAGTCAGGAGCAGAGATTCTGAGAGAGGACTGCAATTGCCTAGGTCGAGGAGGAGATAGCAGAATGGTCTCTAATGTATGAATATAGCACCTTCATACACACAGGAGCCCCACCTGGCCCTGTCACCACACCTCACCCTTGGCTTTGGCTTCGGCCTTGGCAATAAAGCTTTCTCTGGTCAAAGGAATAATGACAAAGGCTTGCGTGTAAGCAGGAGCGTGAATGACAACCAAAGTGCTTGCACAGTTGATGCGAGTGCTTTCCTGGGAGCATCCTAGCTACTGCCATGATAACTTACTTGGGCTGGGTTAGTGGAGGATGACAGCCATGTGGGGCAGACGAGGCCAGGCCGGACAGGTACTTGGCCAATGAGCCCAGCTGTGGTCAGTACCCTGCTGACCGTCCCAGATGTACAGGCAGGTCATGGATGTTTCTAGGGAACCAGAGTTCTGAATTTTATCTTAAAATCGGCTAATAATTCCCTCTGAGTGTCACTGGGAGGACCAAACACAAGAAGAGAGAGAGTTCCTGGGACATGTTGAGAAGATGGTGGCTTCTCCAGTCAGTGCTCCATGACAGACACAGATTGGGACCTGGGGCCCAGATAAAAACCAAGGACCATCTGCGGTGGCTGATACCTTTCACAGCAGCTCAAGGTGAAATCCAAGGCCAGCCTGGCCTCCAGCTCATCCTGCTTTACTCTGCTGTCTTCCTGCATTCCCCATTGCAGCCTCCTGAGCAGGCCAGGCCTTGAAAAATTCATGTGGCTTCCACTTAAGGGCCTGGAAAAACCAGGCAAATCCAAGACTTTCCCTCTGAGTGTGTGGTTCAGCTGCACGCTGGGCACCGAATTGGAAAAGGGCATCTGCTTTTGCCCTGGGCCTGGGCTCACTGCTGGGTGCACTGGATGACACTCCCCCAACCCCCATCGTGAGTGCCTGCCGTTTTGTTGGGTCAGAATGAGTATCTCTCTGGAGGATTCACTTGCCACTTGGCTTTCTTTGAGTTCCCTTCCATAGGAAACTCCTTTCTCTTCCTTTGAGGCCATTGTCTCCCTGAAAAAAATGTGTCAGGTAAGCTCTTGGTAATTATCTCAAGGGGTGTGTGTGTGTGTGTGTGTGTGTGTGTGTGTGTGTGTGTGTAGGATATAACCAACCCAAGACTGAAATAAGATCAATTAATTTCAAAGTACTACTATCTGGAAGACTGAAAACAAAAACCATACATGTGGAGAACAGTTTCCTTTATAAATGGAAATAATTTGGGATTTTTTTTCATGAAATTCATCTTTCTTTCTCTCTCCCCTTCTTCTGCTGTGGGCAGCTCGCTTCTCTACCTGTTCTGGTGGGGTAGGATGACTGCAGCTAAATGCACCAGGCTCCACCTCTCAGAGTCCCCAAGGCTTGCAGTGACTCACATGGCAGTTGTGGTGGCAGCTGCTCCTCTCTAAAGTGGCATCTCTATGCAAGGAGTTTCTAGCGGTGTAAAATATTATCCTGTACAGTTGCACGGGTTAGCTGAACTTAGCTGGGAGGTTCTGTGTCTGCTGTGTGGTTGTGCCAGGCAGTGGCTCGGTCTGGAGTCATCTGAAGGCTTCGCTGGCTGGCTGGCTGAGATGGTCCTGTCTTTGCACGGCGTGGCTGGCAGTGGATGGTGTCACCCCCGGTATCTAGACATAGCTTCTCCCATGGCCTGGGTTTCTCATCATGTGACACTTGGGTTCTGAGATAAACGTGCCCAGATACCCGGAGGACGCTGCACAGTGCCACGTCTTTGGGAGCACGGGGCCCTCACTCTTTCCGAATGATAAGATTCTTTCTGATGCCCGTTTTTATGATTTCACAGCACGGCTCCTATGTCCTCTGCTCCTGAGTCAGTTACAAGTTTATGAGTCTGAGCAGAGAGCCAGCTGGGCCCAGGCCCTGGGGAGGCTGTGTCCCACGCTAAAGACACAAGTGCATGATGGATGCTCCATCCTAATTAGCTGGGAGGGAGCTCAAGGCTGTTGAGGAGCTGGCCGTCTTGTCGGCACCTGCTGTGCCTGGCTGTGCCCACCCATGCTTCCCCACTCCCCACCCTGCTGTTTCCTCTCATCGCCCGATCACAGTGGGGCCTGTTAGGTGAGAAAGAGGAAATGCAGTTCCTGCCTTGTATCTACAAGAGAAGCTAAGTCAGAAGGAGAATGAGAGAAGCGGACCAGGCAGGCATTATGCCGGGGGCAGTCATGGGATGGAAGGGGCTCAAAGGAGCTTAAGAACAATGGGAGGAGGGGGTCTTTCGGGGAAGCGGGGGGCATTACAGGAGAGAGCAGCATGGATGAAGCTTGGGTTGCCCTGTGGCCTGGGAGACTGCTGTGGGAACGGAGTGTGACGCTGTGGAGTGGGGCAGGAGAGGTAAGCATGGTCCAGGCACCTCCTAGGAGGACAAGGACAGAGCGAGCAGCTCAGAAAGGCTGAGACTTGACTGAACCCAGGGCTCCATGGATCCTTGGTCCCAGCTCCTTTCCAACAGCTATCACATAATTACACTTGCTGTCCTGGGCTTCCCACTTCCCTCTCCTGTTTCCTTGAGGCTCCCAGAAGACTAAAGTTGTGTTGCTTTTCTGCACCATTTATTATAAGGACTTCAATCAAACCGTCTCGTGCCGGATCAGTAAGCAGCCCCAGGGAACTGTCCCTGTCAGCCTCAGGTCTGTGTTTTTGTCCCCATGCCTGGGGACGTGGGGCAGAAGCAGTGATCAAGCAGACCATGAAGAGATGGGGAAGAAGCATCCATCCCCCTCTTCATGCGGCCTGGCCTGTGGGTGGCCTGGCCTGTGGGTGTCATCTTCCCCACTGTCCTTGAGCTGCTTCTTCTCTCTGCCTAAGCTGCTTCCAGGCCAGACTCTGTTCTATGAAACTTCACCCAAGGAAGAGGGACTAAGGGCCTTTTCCTGACTTGCCCCACAAAAGCAAGTTGCCTCTGCTCTGAGCTTGCTTTCTGCCTTTTGCAGGATGAGATCTCCCCTCCTTTTCCCAGCTGTAGAATAATCAAGAGGCTCCCTACTGCTTGGCTCCAGCATGGTTTGGCCAATGAGAGGCACTGGTAGGGGGCAGGAGAGAAGGAGGAGAGGGAGGCTGGGATGCTCTTTGCTCCTCTGATTTTGGCTTAGGCTCCTGCCCACCGCTTTCCCACTCATCCCCAGCCTTCTTCTCCAGACCCAGCAATGCTCCTGTAGTAGGCCTTGGTGGTTTCAGTAGTCTCAAGTTTTCCCAGCACCCTCCTTGGCATTCTCAGTCCTGCACAGCTCTCTGTAAACCGTTCACTAGAGCATCTTCAGTTGATCTATTAGAACAAAGTCCTGTTTCCTGCCAAGATATTGGTGAATGGGCAACTGAAGGTGCCTTCCAGTGCTGACATTTTACACATTCGGCAAGTGGGAAGTGTGCAGTTGCAAAGAACTGGCCACTTTTCAGGCTCTGAGGCCTGGCTGATAACTTTCTGAGCAGCTCACAGTTCTGAAGGTTCAAGGGTCCGGTGCCAGCATCAGGCTGGCTCTGGTGAAGACTTCGTGGTAGATGGCATCTCATTGGTAAGAATGTGCACGAGGGGACCAGAGGACCGGTGGAATGACACAGCAGCCAGGCTCTTTTCTAACAACCCTTTCATCAGAACCACTTCAGGGTTACCTGAGAACTACCTCATCCCTGGGGAACCAGATGACCTTCCAGTAAGGCTCATTTCTCACCAGTTCAACACTGTGGCCAACACTCAGCCCTCTGTAAAATAGCCACACCCCAAACACAACCCAGGGAAGGAGAGCAGCCAGAGCTTCCCAAGTGGGGGGGGACACTTTATGGAGTTATGGGGTGCCTCAGGGAGGAACAGTGGGTCAGGCAGAGGGCAACCAGCAAGGGGGCTATGAGGGGGCCGTGTAACTAGAGGAGCATGTGTCAGATCACCCCACTTTAGGTTGGACGGCTTTACTGTTTTAACTTTGGTGTTGGGATATCTTTCTGAGAGTTAAAGAACAGTGACAAGATACATTCACCCTTAAGATTTCCCCGAATGGAATCAGATGTCAGCAGGCACCCTTTGAGGACAGGGAATCCGAGGACTAGCGAGCGGGTGAACATCTGTGTCACAGTTCATTCCATTTTTGGACTCTGCTTCTTTTTAGGTGAGCTATAACCAAGTTCCAGAAGAGGCGTCTAGGTAGTGTGGGGGAGATGGCAGGACACATGCCCGTGTAATAGTTGGTTCTGATTCATGAAAAGTCCTGCTGGTTCTGACTAGTGGCTTTCCCGGTCCAGTCCCAATAAGAAGTGGGGACATGTAGAAAGAAAACATGGCTCCCAGGAAGGACTCCTGCAGACGTGGCATCAATAAGCTTACCTGATTCTTCTCTTCTTCTCCAGCGTCCTCTTCAACAAATCCCTCAGACTCACTCAAAACATCTGACCTGACCTTTTCTCTAGGGATGCCAGGGAGCACCCTTTAAATCTTATCCCAAAGTGTTACCTACATAGACTACCAATCAGTCACACCCGGAGCTACCTTTCTCCGGCAGCCTACCTGCCTCTTACCTCTACAACTGCGGTTGAGAGCCAGGATCACAGAACCTGGGGAAGGTGCTTCCAGAGGAGACTGTGGAAAGGGGCTGCCCTTCCACTCCCAGGCAGGGAAGTCTGGGTAGAGGGGAGGGGTCTTTTCGAAGCAGGTGGGACAGGCCAGTACCCTACCTGTCCCTACTTTGTGTTTCAAGAAGCATAAAGTTTGGCGTTTGGGGGTGGCAGGAGGAAATGGGTGGCCAGTCGGTCCAGAGTGCTAAAGAGTGTTTCAGCTGGTCGCAGTTGTTCCGCACAGAGGAAGCAGGAGGCCGGAAGCCTCTGGGCAAAGCTGGGAAAGCTTTAAGCTGGGAGTCTGCGTCCCTCCAGCCACCAGCTTTGGTGGGGACAGCAGCGGCTCCCACTGGCTTCTCCTTCAGCTCTGCATTCTGGTTGGTTGTCTCTGCCCATCGGCGGCCAGCTCCAGGTTTGGTCCCACCCCATCTGCCACACTATCACCGGGGATTGGCTGAGCTCAGCAAGGCTAGGCTGCCTTGCCTCTCGCCATCGCTAGATTCTTCATTAAACAAATGAATCACAATCCTAATTAATTTGAGCAACAGAATTTATGTAACTACTCCCAGCAGGATGTCTGTTCTCAGTCGGTAGCGAGATTAATTCCTCTCTCTGGGAAATTCCAGCCGCGCTGGTCAATAAAACCTTAATGATGACAGAAATTTCCCATCTGTCTCTGCTCTGAGCAGGTAACCCCTGCTACCTAGACAAGGGAGAGGACAAGGACAGTGAGAGAAGACTGTCAGCCCGAATGAGCCCTGACCCACCTAGAACACACACTAGGCACCAGCCAGCGACAAGACTGCCAAGCCTGACTTGTCCTGAATTACCTACACCGCGAAGGGGGTGTTAAACTTCTATTTGTGGAATGAATAAAAAGTATGTGTTGCTTTGTGCGTTGCTTAGAAAATGGCCCTAAGGACCAGAGAGATGACTCAGCGGGTTGCTTGCTCATCCTGAAAGTTTTACATCCTGAGTTGGATGTCCGGAACCCACATGGTAGGAGGAATAAATAAACTCCTTCCAGGTTTATTCTGACTTCTGCCCGTGCAGTCATGGCATACACGCTGTTTCCCGTCCCCAATAGCTTTAAATTTTAAATGGTCTTAAGATCCAGAATTGCAAACACTTCTGGGCTTCCCCCTCCCTTTCCATTCCACACCTAATTTTGCCTTTTTAGTCTTCTGGCCTACAGATTGGTCCTTGATGTTGCCTCCTGTAGAGGGCCGGGCCCGAGTCAGCTCAGGCACCATTCTAAGATGGCACCTACATCCTGTTAGAGCTAGTAAACAACCGGAAGACATCTGTTACCACCCCCTGTACAGAGCTAGTAAACAACCCAAAAGCGCATGCCCCTGCTGCTTAACCACCGCCCAGCCCGGGGCTTAACATGAGTGATGGCCCAGCAGCCAATCCAGTTAAGACACGCCTCCTCCTTTGCTATATAAGCCTAGGCTTTTCAGGGCTCTGGGTCTTCCTCTTTCAAGGCTTCAATAAAGCAGTCTGTAGAAGGATCCTGGCGTTGGTGTGTTTTCCTGCTGGCAGGAAGGTAGTGCTATGCACAGCCTCCTGCCCTTGAACTAGTCATCCCTCGCTTGAAACAGGCCTTTTGCTGTGCACCCCAGAAGGGTGTCTAAGTGGAAAACGGTTTGGAATTAGTTTTCATTCCGACTACCCCTATTCATCTGATATCAACCTTCACCTCCTATGCAAAGTGCACGGACTTCTTTGGGCAGGCAAAGCACTGTGGACATGTGTCAGGGGGTGCACAAGACAACTGGTGTCTAGGTTACAATCCTCAGGCAGGCATAGGGTCCTTTTAGTGAGATTACAGGGGGGGGGGCTTGGTGAGGACCCCAGGCTGGTTCTCAGCAGAGGGCTGGCACAGAACGAGCAAGCCAGGTCCCACCCTCCTCTCTGCTTTCCATTACTTTCAGAAGAGTTGCTGCCACCACACCATCTCCAGAGGGTGGCCCCAGGGTGCTACCCACTCAAGTGTGATCTTTGAGCCTCCAAAGCTGTGAGCCAAACAAGCCTTTTCCTATGAAGCTGCTTTCTTTAGGCATTGCACTGTGGTAGCCATAGTAACCAGCAATGGAGGCACATAAACCTCTCAGGGGCCATGCTCATTGTAGTGCAAGAAAAGATTCCATAGAGCAGTGGAGGAGTGGGGAGGACATTTGATGGTACATTTTAAAGCAAGGTAGCGCTTTAGACACATGCATTTTCTCTATATATGTATGTATTCCTCTATACATAAAATTAAAAAGAAAAACATACATTTTTATAAATATTTTTGTTTAATGTGTGTGCTCCTGTCATGGTGCATGAGAGGAGGGCAGGACAACTTGCAGGAGATAGTTCTCTGCTTCCACCCAGTGGGTTCACGAGATCACACTTAAACTCAGGATATGGGGTTTAGTGGCCTTTACACACTGAGCCATTTGGATGGCCCAAAATATAGTGTGTGTGTGTGTGTGTGTGTGTGTGTGTGTGTGTGTGTGTGTGTGTCTGTGTGTCTGTGTATGTGTGTATGTGTATGTGTGTATATATGTGTTTGTCTATGAGTGTACGTATGCATGTGTGTATGTATGTGTATATGTGTGTATGAGTGTATTTGTGTGTATGTATGTGTAAATGTGCATGTGTGCATGTGTGTAGTATATGAATTTATGAGTGTGTGTATGTTTACGTGTATGTGTACGTGTGTATGTGTGTGTACATGTGAGTGTATGTGTTCATGTGTATGTGTATATGTGTACATGTGTATGTGTGTGTACGTGTGTATGTATGTGAGTATGTGTACATGTGTGTAGGTTGTGTGTACTTGGTGGAGTAGTTGCCTATACATAGAAACACTACTTTGGATCCCTAGTGGCCACACTGAGTGACTCAAGATGATTCTCTCATCCCCAACCGTGTAGTATCATTTTTTTTTCAGGGACCAGTCTTCCCATCCTACCTGCACTCACAGAGGACTCTGCTAAACCTTGGAGTAGAACCACCTTTTCTCCTCCCAGTGAAGCCTCAGCATTTCTCAGCATCCCCTCACCCATCCCCAGTCCTTCATGTCAGTCCCCAGGACTTGGAAACACTTTCTGTGAACCTGGCATCTGGCCTTGACTCAAGTAGGAGAATCACACACTCCTTCCCGTCCACCAGAGCAAACTCTTCATTCTCGCCCGCAGCCTAGGGACAGGTTGCTTATGAATGATCCTCTTCCCACTTTAGCTTCATCCATTGGAGACTCCTCCCACGCTTGCTTCAGACCCAGCGTTTTCCCAGCGCCCACATGCCTGTCTCTCCAGATAACTCTTTGCTTTACTGTAACCTCTTGGTAGGATCCTCTCTTCTCACCTCAGCTCCAACTCACAGTGTACCTTTGCTCCAGATGTAGACAAGATCCCCTTAGCTCTTTGGGAAGCTCTCTCCTAGGCCACCTCTATTCCTCTCTGCCATCCTCCAAGCTGCATAAATGCTCCCTGTCAGGCAACCCACAGCTACCACAATCTCCTAAGACCCAACGAGGTGCCAATGGTAACTAAAGAATAGAATACTCACTCAACAAAGACAAGACTAGGTGTCAACACCTAGAATCACCTCAATCATCCCTAGCCCAGATGCCTAGACACTGGTGCAATGAGACAAATGTGAACAGGACAGTGTGCTTCCACTAGCACCCAGCAACTCTACTACAGTAGGCCCTGAGAAATAAAATATAACTGAAGCACAAGACAAGGGCTTCAAAATAGCTATTATGTATATATTCAAGGACCTAAGGAAAAAAATAAGAATGAACTCTTTAAGTCTGTGAAAACAAGACAGTTAAATGAAATAATGCAATAATGAAAACAATGACATGAAAATATGACTAAGAAATGAATCACTAAGAAAAACTAAGACTGAGATAGAACTAGAAATAAAACATTTAGAAAGTAAAACCAAAACGTCAGCAGTAAGTAACCCTCACCAACAAGACATGGAAGAGAGAATCTCAAGTGTTGAAGACAAGATAGAAGAAATGGTAGAGGAAATGTTAAAAAAAATTGTAGGCACAAAACATCCAGGAAATCTGGGACATTATAAGAAGACCAAGTCTACGAATAATAGACATAAAGGAGAAGAAACTCAGATCAAAGGCATAGAAAACATTTTCAACAAAATCATAGAAGAAAATTCCTCGACCTAGAGAAGGAGGTGCCTATCATGGTTCAAGAAATAGAACACCAAAAAGGATCAGAAAATAAATTTCTCATGACATACAATAATCAAGATACTAAATGAACAGAAAAGGAAAGAATATTTAAAAAGCTGCAAGGGATAAAGGCAAAGTAATATGTAAAGGTAGACCTATTAGAATAACACTGGACTTCTCAGTGGAGACTCTAAAGTCCAGAAAGGCCTGAACAGATTTTCAACAGACTCTAGATGATGTATGTATGCCAGCCTGAAATTTATAACCCGAATAACTATAGCTGTCAATCACAATAGATGGAAAAAGAGAAACATTTTATGATAAAAACTAAAGTTAAGCACTGTTTACCCACAAATGCATCTCTACAGAAGATGATAGAATAAAAAATCGATTCTGAAAAGATTAACTACATGCAAGAAAACACAAGGGATAAATAACCTCATACCAGTGAACTGAAAGAGCAGGGTGGGGGACCCACTCCACAAGTAATGGGGACCAATAGGACCAATAGACACTGCTCACTGATAGCAATGGTCCCAGCTCCACAAAGAAAAGATACCAACCAAATAAAATGATACACACTAACAGAGTGAAAAAAAGATCCATCTTTTTCCTGCATCCAAGAAACACACTTGAAGGTCCAGGATAGACATCACCTCTGGGTAAAATGATGGAAAACAATATTCCAAGCAAATGGACACAGGAAGCAAACTAGTGCAACCATTTTAATATCTGACAAAATAGATTTCAAACCAAAACTAATCAGAAGAGATAGGGAAGGACATTATATACTCATCAAAGGGAATAGCCACCAAGAGGATATTGCAATTCTAAACATTTACACACCAAACATAAAGGCATCCAAGTTCATAAAATAAACACCACCCCCACTAAAATAATATATTAACCCTCAGAGTGATAAATGGGTGACTTCCCTAGTCTTGCCAATATATAGGTCATCCAAACAAAAACTAAACATAGATGTGTAACCACTTGGACTTTTCTATGTCTGCCCCAGTTCCTGAATAATAACACCAAGGCTTATTTATGAATTAATATCCTGGGCTTATTCTCCAATTAGCTTGCAACTCTATCAAGTTTATAGTAATCTAAGTTCTGCCACATGGCTGGAGACCTCTCTTCAGTTTCACAACTAAATCTGACTTCCTGAGTCTGGGTAGTACAGCCCCCATGGCCAACTCCTTCCCAGAGTTCCCCTCTCTCTGCTGGATATCCTGCCTAGTCTCTCCTGTCTTGCTATAACACATTCAGCTCTTTACTGAGTATAGTGCACAAGAGGTTATCCCTACACATAGAAATGTTGGAGTCAAATGTCTCACCTAGAATGAATGGACATAGCATATATTTACAAAACATTTCACCCAAACACAAAAGACTATAGCTTTTAAGAAGCCCATGGAATGTTCTCTCAAACCGACCACATACTTGGACATAAAGCTAGACTCAACAGATACAAGAAAATCAAAATAATAACCGGCATCCTATCTGATTAAAATTGGATATCAACAACAGAAAACTTTCAAACTAATGTATTCACTACTTGAAATTCACTACATGAAAATGGGTCAAGACTGAAATTAAGGACACTGAAAAACTTTTTAGAACTGAATGCCAATGGAAACACAACATTGCTAAGCCTATGGGACACAGTAAAGGAGGCTGTAAGAGGAAAGCTCATAGCACTAAATGCCTGCATTAAAAATTGGAGTCCTGAGTTCAATTCCCAGCAACCACATGGTGGCTCACAACCACCTGTAATGAGATCTGACGCCCCCATCTGGGGTGTCTGAAGACAGCTACAGTGTACTTATCTATAATAATAAATAAATCTTTAAAAACAAATTGGAGGGATCTCAAATTAGCAAGTCAACAGCACATCAAAAGAAAGAGCTCTAGAACTGCAACAAAAATAACATCTGAAAGGAGCAGATTGCAAGAAACAAAACAAACAAAAATTTAAAGAATCAGTGAAACATAGTTGGCTCTATGAGAAAATAAGATTGATAAACACTTAGCCAAATTAAAAGACACAGATAGAATATGCAAATTAATACAATTAGAGATGAAATGGAGGGTGTCACAGCAGACACAGAACCTGGAGAATCATGAGGCCATGCTTTGAAGTTCTGTACTTCACTAAACTAGAAATTACAAGAGAAATGGATGAATTTCTTGATATATATGACTTACAAAAGTTAAATCAAGATCAGATATGCAATTTAAAGAGAGTCACAACACCTAGTAAAATAGTAGCAGTAATTGAAAGTTTCCTAATTTAATAAAGCCCAAGGCCAGATGGATTCAGCACAGATTATTAACAGATCTTCAAAAAGGAATGCCAATACTCCTCAAATTGTGGCACAAAATAGAAACAGAAGGAACACTGCCTAATTTTTTCATGAGACCACAATTATACTGATATTCTAACCATATAAAGTTCCAACAAAAAATAAAAAACAGACCAACTTCCCTTATGAACAGATGCAAATGTTCTCAATAAAACACTTGCAAACTGAATTCAAGAACACACACACATCATTCACCATGATCAAGTAGGATTCATCCCCAGGGGTGTAGGGATGGCTCAATATATGTAAATCAACAAACGTAATCCACCTTATAAACGTAAAGACAAGATCTACATGGTCATCTCATTAGATATGCACAAAAGGCCTTTGACAAATTCCAACTGTGCTTCATGATAAAAGTCTTGGAGAGACTAGGGATACAGATACATATTTCTAATAAAGGTGATTTACAGCAAGACCATAGTCAACATCAACAGACCGAAACTGAAAGCATTTCCACTAAAGCCATGAGAAAGACAAGGATGTGCATTCTCTATTATACAATACAGTACTTAAAGTCTTAGAGCAGTAAGTCAACTCAAGGAAAGCAAAAGGACACAAAGAAAAAGAAGTCCAGGTATCTTTATCTGCTCATATTTTATACAAAAAATGACCCTAAAAACCCCACCAGGGAAGTCCTGCAGCTGATAAAGCCCTTCAGCAAAGCAGCAGAATACAAAACTAACACACAAAGATCACTAGCCCTCCTATACACAAGTGAGAAATGTGAAAATTAGGAAAACAGTACCATTTGCAGTAGCCTCAAAACCATTCTGTAATGGCTCTAACAAAGCAAGTGAAAGACTTATATAAGAAAAACTAAGACACTGAAGAAATTGAAGATCATATCAGAAGACAGAAGGATCTCCCTTGGTCATCGATTGGTAGAATATAGTGACAATGGCCACCCTATCAAAAGTAATCTAATAGATTCAGTGAAATCATTTAAAAAGTTCACACAATTCACAAATCTTGAAAGGACAATTTTCAGCTTCATGTGGAAAAAACACAACACACACACAATCATGAGAGCTAAAACAATCATTAATAACTAAAACTGCTGGAGATATCAGCATCCTTGAATTCAAATTGTGCTACAGAGCTGTAGTAATAAAAACAGCACTTTTTAAAAAGCATAAACATAAAAGCAGACACATTAATCAATGGAATTGAAGATCCAGACGTTAAGTCCACACACCTATGGACACTTGATTTTTTGACAAAGTCGGAAATAGACATGGGAAAAATAATCTTCAACAAATTGTGCTGGTCAACCTGGATATCTGCATGTAGAAGAATCCAGATAGATCCATACTTATCACCCTGCACAAACTCAACTCCAAATGGTTCAAAAGACCTCAACAGGAGGTCAGATATCCTGAATCTGATAGAAAGTAGGGAATAGCCTTGAACTGACACAGGAAAAGATTTTCTGGACAGAATGCTGCTAGGACAGGCACTAAGATCAGTTAATAAATGTTCGTGAAACTGTTAATTGGACAAACTGACAGCCTATAAAACGGGAAAAGATCTTTATCAATGATGTGCCTGATAGAGGCTAATATTTGAAACACATAAAGAACTAAAAAAAACTGGACATGAAGAAAACATATAACCCGTGGTGCACGCCTTTAATCCTAGCACTTGGAAGGCAGAGGCAGGCGGATTTCTGAGTTCGAGGCCAGCCTCGTCTACAAAGTGAGTTCCAGGACAGCCAGGACTATACAGAGAAACCCTGTCTTGAAAAAAACAAAAAAAAAACAAAAAAAAAAAGAAAGAAAGAAAAAGAAAACATATAACCCAATTAAAGAGTGGGGTGTGGAATTAAATAGAGAGTTAGTTTTCAAAAGATGAAACACAAATCGCTGAGAAAAACTTAAAATGCTCAGCACTGTTATTAAGGAAATGCAAATCAAAACTGCCAGTAATAGGATGGCCAAGATCAATAAAACAATGACAACTCAGGCTGGATGTGGAGTAAGGGAAATCCTCCTCAATCGCTGGTGGATGTACAAGATGCAAACTTCTATGGCTACTGTGGAAATCAGTGTAGCATTTCCTCAGGAAGATGGGACTTCATCTATTTCAAGCAAGGTGGGGGAAGAGATGGGTGGGTGAAGGAATACAGGGAGGGATAGCAAACACTAAAATCCATCTAAGGGGTCTTATGGAAACCCACTATAGAAGCTTCTTAAAATATATGCATATATGAAAGAATCTAAGTGGAATCACCACATAATGAGGGAAACCTAACTAGATCTCTTGACACCAAGTAAAATGGCCAGGAATGGGTTACATCTAATTGAGTTATTGGCCAAAGGGGCCCCATGGAAAACCCCAGACAACTCAGGCTGTTGCTTGCTCTCCACAGCCTGATCGTAAGGCCCTATTGCTGATGCCAACACCTACCTATCTCAATGAATACAAAGAAGTCAAATGCCTAACTAGAGCCTTCAGCCCCACTGACTAGGGTTTATGGTACTAGAAGGTACACTGAATGCTACCAGAAGAGAAAGCTAAACATTAACCCAGGTTCATACACTTTGATCTACAATGGTGACCTTTCGGTAAGATACTGGCACAATTGTGGCACAGACGTTGTGGGAACAACCAACCACTCTCTGTTTAGATCTAAGTTTACTCCAGGAGATGGAGCCCATCCCTGACACTGATTGGGTGGCCAAGAACTGGAGACTAGACAGGCTATGGACCTAGGGGAAAACCAGAACTATTGTTCTGCTAAAGGTATACAGCAATAAAACAACTCTTAATGACATCCTGCTGTACCATAGATCGGTGTCTTGCTTAGCCAGCATTACAGAAGTTTCCTCCTGCAGAGGATGGGAACTAATACAACTGGACAGACTGCAGAGAGTGAGACCCTCCATCCTAAACAGGATGTCTTCATCAAATCTTTCCCCAACGGCTGAGGTATGGGAAAGAGGTTGAGGAAAGAGTCTGAGAGCCAGAGGGGATGGAAGACAAAGAGACAAGGCCTTACAGACCCAGTAGCACTGACACTACGGCAGCATGCACACCGCTTACACAGGTCCACGTCAGATGGGATTCAAGCACTGACAGGAGAACTGGACTTGAGCCCCCATCCCTAACCTAGAAACGATCTAAAACCACTTTAAAACCGCTAACAGAGGAAAAAGTAGCTTTCTCCAGGGGAGTTTCACTGGGGACACAAACCATTCCCAGCAGAGAGCCAATACAAAAACAAACTCTGGCATTTTTTCATGTATGTCACAACACTGAGCAGTTTTTCTAAACCTTGTCTCTTGTTTAATACGACTTCTAATTTTGATTTTTTCAAATGGGTTTTGTACACATGTGTATATGTGTGTGTTGGGCGCACCTTTTTGTTTCTCTACTTGCTTTGTTTTAGTCTGACTTGCTTTTTTTTTTTTATCATCAGCCTGTTCATTTTCTAAAGAGAGAAAGAAGGCATGTGGTTGAATGAGTGGGAAGGTGATGATGATCTGGGAGAAGGAGAGGGAGGGGAAATGGTGACCAGAATATATGGTATAAAAAAACCTGTAAATGCAGCCAGAGAAACATGACCTTGAACATAACTGAAGAATTGTTTCTTTTATACTTTGATAGTTTCACACATATACACAATATGACTTGATCATACCCACCTCCAGCTCCTCCTCTTTCTCCCCGCCTCCACGACCCCTCCCACCTGCCTTCTCTTATGTCTGTTTGTATGTAAGCTTTGTTCCCCAGTAAGATAGTTAGTACTACCTGCTGCATTGTTTATTGATCTTGCTTGATCGTCAGGGACTAAAGGGGTTTTGTTTTTACCTCTTGGGTTAAAATTTTTATGTTTTCATTCCTTATTTTATAATCTTAGTCTATTTTTTTATGTGTATCTTTGGCCAACATTCTGTAAAATTTGAAGTTTGTATTGTTTTTATTGTTGAATTTCTAAGTAGCTATCAGGAGGACAATAGCTAAACAAGTCACTTTTCTTTAGGGATGTGGCTGCTGGTAGGTAGCCAAAACCTCAGTGTATAACTCAAACACAGGAGTAATTGCAATCAGTGGATTATTTCTAAGTAGAAACCATGAATTCAGGAATAAAATATGTTGGAGGTTTTGGGGGGTTGTTGACAGGAGCCAAGTAGAGGTAGATATTATCCAATATACATGTGTAAACTCTGCAAAGAATAACGTTGTTTCAAAACAAAGATAAACAAGAGTTACCCCGTCACCCGGAAAAGATCCCCGAGGTTTAATGGCCAGCCATTCTCACCTAATCTGTGAGCTCTAGGTTCACTGAGAGACCCTGTCTCAAAACAAAAACCTAACGAAAAGGCAGTGAGATGATGAATACACCTAGATTAATCTTTAGCCTCTAAGTGCATGAGCACATATCTATATACAAGCCCCCGCCCCCTCCCCCTGCCCGCCACCCCAGAGAAAGACACACAGGACATAGTGCATAACGGGGCAGTGAGAGCTGACCATGATTTGAGGCCAGGAAACTTCTGGGCAGGTGGTGAGAAGAGTCAAGAGGTGCTTGAAGGTTGGGACAAACTATACACACCACAGCTGGGGGCGGGGACGGGAGGGGGTGCAGGGGCAACTGGCACTCTGTAAAATTGAGAGAAGCATGCTACTTACTACACAGCAAGTTCTACAGTGCTATGGAATAAGATCGGGTCTGAAAAAAAAACAAAACCAAACTAAAACCAAAACACCTCTCCCCTCACCCTGAATTTGACTGAGAACAACGGTACAGCGTTTCCAGTCTCTATGGGTTCTTTAGTTTCTTAATCTAAGCTCGGACCAAATGTTGCCTCTGCCTTTTTTGAGTTCATATTTAAGAGAGTCCCTTTTGGTGAGTGACCCCCATTCTCTGGCACAACTCTAGGGTAGAAGACCTCCCTCCTTTGCTCCCCATCAGCATCCTCCTGACCCTGCATCCCAGTATGGTTTCTCCAGGAGACCCTCATGGTAATCAACTAGCCTATGGTTAAGAGGGATGCTCTGTTTGAGTCATGTCTTCCAAAATAACAGAACAAGGGGGTTGAGAAGTTTTGGGAAGAGACCCTCATTGTTGGAAAAAGCATCTAGACTCCAGGAGGGTCACACATCAAGGGGACCATTGTGAGGGGTATGGTTAGAATCTAGTCGGACTATCCTTCCTAGTATTATTATAGTATATGATGCATTTCCCCACCCCTACCCCGCATCAAGTCCCTAAGCTGACGTTACTATTCCCATTCTCCTGGGCAAGCCAAACAAGTCCCAACTGTGGAAACAACTGCTCCAAAACACTAGACTGGTGATCCCAACCTTCTATTTCTGGCGAAGGTGCTGCTGTCCTCATTGGTCCAGCTGAAGTGATTGACGTGTGAATAGCCCAATGAATGAATGATGAGTCTTAGAAGCACTCCCAATCCCTGTGGCAGTTACAGACTGTTGCTTTCTCATCACGAGACTTTAGAGTAAGGGGGTTTTTTGCGGGGGGGAAGTATCATTGCAGCAGGGTTTTTTGTTTTTTTGTTTTTTGTTTATTTTTTTCCTTTCCAAAAGTCAAAACTCAGTATCTTTAGTAAAGGGTGGAGGGTACTTTAGTCTCCCCCCAAAGGAACGCGGCATAGCTTAAAAGTACAAATGAACTCTCTTAAGAGATTACAGGATGTCATATTGAACGAAGTACCTCACAGAAAGAGTGTTGCAGTGCTAATATATTGGTAGGCCAAATGAAGGTGTAGATGGCTGGTGACCTGTGTGAGTGGCGACAGAAGATTTAACAGCCCTCAACAGGCTGGAGTTGAAGATGTTCATTACAGCTTCATAGACAGTAATTCTTGGGGTCTGATAGGTCTGGGGCTGGAGGGAGACATGATGGCCTCACTCCTGGGAGTTTGAACACTAGGGTGATACTAATACCAAAATGAAGCCATGCAGGGTAGTGTTGGGGTGTACCTGGCCATACATGGCCTCTTTCCATGAGGAAAGAAGAGACATGGACCATGACATGGTTGGGCAGAGATGGGTTGTCTCAGGACTCTGAAAGGTCTAGCCAAGAAGATGAGGCCTTTGAAAGAGTAGCTGTGGGGTACCACACCTTTATTTTTAGAAGACGGAAGTAGAGATGAAGGGAGAGAAGAGACAAAGAGGGGCGTGGTGGAAGGTATTAGAAAGGAAGGATTGGCTACAATAGGAGCTGAGAGCTGGGTTTTCCAGAAGCCCTGGGGAAAACCTGTGCTTGGCACTTAGCTGTCACTCAGTAAGTGCTAGCTATTATCAGTCCTCTGGGAGAGGCAGTGCAGGGCCTACTTGTGTCCTGTAGTTTGGATTAAAAAAAAATAGTGGAGACGTTAAAAGAGAGTCAGGAAAACAGGCCATTACAGTTGCCTTTTTTGTCTCTCCCTGGGCTTGTTAGAGTTTCAGAGGCTAAGTCCCATTAGGGAATGAGAGGTAAAGATGGAGCTAAGGAGTAAGGATGTTGGTGTGTGCTGCGGCTGGCAGCCCAGAGGTTGAGCAGAACCGTGAGGGGCGGGGTGGAGTGACTACCCATCCAAATAGGGCCTGTTAGCAGTGAGGTCAAGGAAGAGGAAGCTTCCTAGAGAATGAGATGTGTACAGGCAGGTGTAGGCAGAGGCATGCTATCCTCTAATAATGGATGTGGTTGCTGGGGGGTGGGCGGGAGCCTGCTTACTCAATTCTTCTGATCAAAAGAACTAGCGTTGAGAATGTTTTTACTGGGAGATGTTTCACATATCACTCTCTAAAGTGACAACTTACTCGGGGACCACTGATTGTTATGGTCCGAAAGGAAAAGTTCCCCTACTCCACCCCATCCTGCAAAGAGACACAGAGACAAATTTTCACATTTGTTTGACAGGAATGCTCCGCCATACAGAGGGAATAGTCCAATCCATTCACTAAGGATGAGGTCCCCATGTCATGTCTATTTCTCTTGGCCTTTCCTACACCCACAGCTTTGTGTTCCCATGATCAAAGTCATTGGATCTGAGGCATCTGTTAGGTCAGATGAGCCACTCTTGAGGCAGCTAAGACAAATCATACGATGTTGATTTTGAAATGTTGAACTTCAAAAGTAAGGGCTGAGGGAACCAGAAAGACATTTTTTGCAGCAATTGAAGTGAAAAAGCCACTTGGGTTAGCCTACCCAAGCTAAGGAACTGTGGCCTGTGATATAGGGAGAGAGCACGTGGGAGAGGGAGACACCAGACAGGGAAGAAGAGACAGGAAGAGAGAGGTGGGAAGGGACAGAGGCATGATAGGGACCTATGGCAGCAGGGCCTAAGAAGAGACAGAAACTAGAAAAAGACTGCTCTTGCAATGAGGCCAGCACATATATTTGCTAAGCTTTCCAAGTCTTCTTTATTCTCATTTCCACTGACTGTGTTTCTAACCCATTTTTACAGAAATGTATGAAGTCGTGTCTTTAGCTTTTCTAGGAAGAGTTGCGTTTGTTATTTCCATTTTCCATTTCCTATGAACCTTTCCCAAAATTTCACCAATGCGCCAGAGCAGTGTCTCAGTGGTTGTGTGCTCATGGGGTCCAGAACCAGGGAAGTCAAGAGGCAGAAAGCCAGTGAGTGAAGGGAAGGAGGGCTTAGGAATGGCCAGAGCTAATAAGTCAGCTTCTGGAAGCTGCTCTCCTTTTCATCTCCATGGTTGAAGCACCGATCAAGCACCTGGGATGATGGTGGGAGGAGACTGGGAGTGTGGGGCAGGGCACCCTACTTGAGGCAGTAAAGCAGTAATGGGAGGTGTTGGCTTTGAGGGTGTGGGTATCACTGTGGCAAGTGTGTTGGCCATGGAGGCGGGAGAGGCGAGCTGAAGACTTGGCTTTCCATGAAGCCTGGTTTAGGTTAACCCTGAGTTGCTGATTTTACTCACAGCTGGCGACTGGAATTTCTCCCCATCAAACAAAAGGCCAGGGAACTAGGGTCGGGACAGAGGGTCAGAGCTGCTGAACAGGGCCTGGAAGCCAAATGTTGCTAGAAATGCTCAGAGTCAGGGCTGGAGAAGACGAAGCAGACTGTGGGAGGTGGGAGCATGCTGGTCGGCAAACTGATTCTTGAAGCCAGCCCAGCTCTCTCTCTCTCTCTCTTCTTTTGATATCCTGCTAAGCCAATTTCCTCCATCCCCACAGCTGGAAAGCAGTGATAAGCATCCCATAGCCATGAGCCAAAAAGGAACGAGGGAGGGGCACAGAGGGGACTTTATTCTGAAGGGAGAAGCCCTGCCTGTGGTAGAAGATCAAGTGGCACTTGAGTTCCTTGTTGTCCTGTCTCTTTTAGGCCATGTCCTGTGAGAATCCACCTCACCCTCCTCAGTCCTCCATGGTTGGCATCTATCATCTCTCTTAGAGCGGGAGTGGAAACTGTGTGTGTGTTGGGGGCAGGCAGGTAAAGGCAAGAGAGCTAAGGGTGGGAGGATTGCTTGAGCCAAGGCAGGGTCAAATACAGAAATGAAAAGACAGTACCTCTACAGAGGTGACCCTAACTAACTCTGTCTTCTGCATCTTGTCATACTCTGTGGTTCTACTAAATAGAAGGCCACTCACCTATTCCATAAAAGATTCAGAGCCTTCTGCTCCAGTCACCTGACTTCCTGATTTTGCTCAGCTGAGGAAGAGCAAAAGCAACTCAGACAGAGCAGTAGCTCGTTGCCAAGGCAGGGCACTCTTGGGAGACAGTCCCTAAGAGTTGGCCACTTCTTTTCCACATGGGTAACTGTGGAGCAATGAACTAACAGGTGGCAGGACAGACTTGCGCAACTGTGACCTTGCCTCTGTGGAGGTGGGAAGGAGTCAGCCGCTTCAGTTTGAAATGGTCTGGTTGAGAGAGGTAAGACAAGGAGAGTAGCTTGGTAATGACACAAGGCAAAGCTGGGGAGCTGCCTGTGTGGCTTGGCTCCTCCCGGAGCTGTAGAGAAGAGCTGAGACTTCCCGTCTCCTTTCCGTCTAAGTGCACCTCTGATCATTTTTTTCCCCTCCAGTAGTAACTGATACTTTGGTGCTATTTAAGATTCGGGAGTGATGTTTTAGGTAAATTGTTTTCTTATTTTCAAGGGATGAATAGCATTGTCTTAAGTACTAGTCAAACAGACTCACCATTCTCAGATGGCACAGACACTTGGCCCTTTCCAGGTTCACTGTTCCTCATGCAAATCCTCTTCTTGTGAGAATTGGAGAAGTGCCCCTGGGGGACACTGCAAAGCTGTGTGCTAGCTGGCATTCACAGCTGACATGTGGTAAGAGCGCCTTCCTGTTTAACCACAGCAGCTCAGGACAAGGCAAGAGTTACTCAAACAGCACCCTTATAAAAAACGAAAGTTTTTTTTTTTTTTTTTAAAGAACATGTGCAAGCCAGGAGCGTACAGGTTTTCATTTCACTGGCAGTTTTTGCCCCATCAGCGATGTGCTGGGGACATTCTGGTCTACTAAATGGATTCCTCCCTCACCCTGGGACATCACAAAGCAGAATCTTTGTGAGGAAAGAGGAGAGGCAGTCTTCTCCAACCTGTTAAATTCTTCCTCTCTGTCCATCTCACCTCCTGATTTCTCTGTCCTTTGGACAGACTTCTGTCTTGGCCACACACACACTACTGTAGGCCTCTTTACTGGGTTGACTGAGGGACCTTGAGCCATGGGTGTGCTAGCCCACACCTGTATGCTGGCCATGTAGGACTCATAAAAAGGCATTAAGCTGCAGATTAGATGTTGAGGTTGCATCAGAAAGAGTCCTGCCCAAGGCTTATCGGGCATCTTCTTTGAAAGGTTCTAAGAGCCTTCCCCTCCCTGATCCCTGTCTTCATGGTTACAGAATCCAGTCTACACAGTTTTCCAAAATTAATATTGTGAGATAAGTCTGGTGTGGAAAAGGTTCATTTCTTTCAGAGCCCAAAGCGCCCTGTAAACAACTGTTGTTTAGGCAGCGAATGAATTTAGGCCTGTACTGAAGTGATAGGCAGGTGGGCCAAAAGGAAGAGTGGCAGGGGTGAGGATCTGTCAGCAAGTTCACCGCTTAGTGGTCTGTGGTGGGTCGGGTGTCTCTGGAGACCCTTGGCAGCCTTGCAGCCCATGGGCCTTGGCTTCTGGGTGTTTATTACTGAAGTAGGTGAAGACTCTGTGTGTGTGTGTGTGGTAGAGCTCATGCTCTGTGTGACTCTAGGGTGAGCTGCTTGGGGGTTGGGGGGGTGCAAAGGACAATCAACCTGAGGGAGACGTCAGACACACAGAGGGCCTTAATTCAATGGGAGGATGTGCTTCAAAGAGAGTGAAGAAGAGAGAGGCTGGAGAAGGAAGTCTCTATTTCCAAAGTATCTTGTTCGTGCCAAGCTGGTGGCAGGAATTGTGGGGTTGGTTGTGGCTCTGGGCCCACAGCGGGGCCCACTGTTGCAATACAGAGGTGATTGGCTGGCCAAAGAGGTTTCTCCTGGAGCCAGTGAGAATTGGTGGGGTGAGAGTGGGAGGAGGTGGGCTAAAATCATTTTCTAAAGCAGTGCACTGAGTTCCGCACACCCTTTAGGGTGGCCTAGTGAGAAAGCCTGCTGTCAGCCTGCCGGCGTCTTCCTAGGATGGCCGGAGCAGGGAGGCTCTTCCTACTTTTTCATTCCTGGCTTTTCCTAGTTCTCCAGAGTTCTCAGCATTTCCTTCCTTCCCCACTGTCCCTCTGACAGTTGGGTGAAGGAATGATGATAATGATGAAGAAAAGGATGCTTTGTAGAGGAGGAATAAAAATATAAAGCCAACGTTGTGTCTGTAATTGCAGATGGAAACTTTGCTAGAGCCGAGTGGTCTGGAGGCTAAAAACAGGTGTTTTGCTGCTGGCTCAGGATCCAGCAGACCTTCTGAGCTGGCCAGGAGAGTGGTTGGAGGATCCTTGCACAAAGGCCAATCAGGACACTTTCTGGCATGTCTCTGAGTGGTATATGTGGTCTCCCTGTGGCCAATGGGCAGGGAGACACCCAGCGGGTAGGTCAATGCAATGGTAGGAAGTACCAGGGATTGTCTTATTGACAATCTGTAGGGCCTGGTGTGACCACTATTGGGCTCTTCAGAATTCCCAGTGTCATTTCCATTTCCTGGATTCTCCAAGAACTCCTGGGGTGGGCTAGCAAGCAGGCAGGCATGTGGGCAGGGTAGGTGTGGAGACAAATCCGAAGGAAGAGACAGTAAGTGTGAGAGAGAGGTTCATAGAGGAATAGGGAGTGTAAGAAAAGGCAACATCCTCTCCTCTTTACAATGCTCTTGTGTGCTATTAGACATAGTAGGGGTAAGCCCCAGTACTTAGAGCATTCTATAAAGAAGATATGCTAATGATACTGTGCATGTCAGATAACTCTCCTGAGCTTGTAACCTGCACAGAAACAGGCCTGAGCTCAGTTGGGTACCTTAGTCCTGGTTTCTGATTCACTTAGGGAATGTGGAGAGCTCACTGGGGTATGAAGAGGGAGATTTCCTGCCAGATGTCTTCTTCTCCTCTTCTTGGTGTGCCATATAGCAGAGGAACATTGTGCCCCTCTGGCTGATCCAGGAAAGAAAAGGGCCACAAAAGGCAAAGTGTTGGGGTGAAAGCACAGCTGAGGTCGGGGGGCCAATGAAGACTAGGAAGACAGGAAACATTCAGATCCAATTAAATACCAGAAGAGGCACAAGTGTGGGTCTAGGACAGGAAGTCAAGTGACAGAAAGTACGGGCCTGAGAGGCAGATCTGTCCCTCTGCACCACTTAAAACTCATTCTTTATATGTGGCATCTTCACGGGGCCCTGGATAGATACGTAGACAGTTGGGAATCATGCCATCACTGGTGAAACAGGTACCCTAACCACAAGGGGGTTGAGGCAGCCAGTGGGCAGAATACAGTGTGTTCCAGCTCTCTACGCTTGGGAGGTCAGCATGACCAGTTCTCCTTTCTGAGCTCCCTCTCCCCATCAATGTCACCCAGCTCAGCTTTCTTCTTTAGGGCTAGCTCTCCAGGGGGCTCCTGTCAAAAGAACCATGGAGTCTGGCAAAATAAAGGCAAGGTGGGCTGGGGGGGGGCAGGTGCTTTTTCTTGAGGTCAAAGAGCTTTAGGGTATGCATCTTCTGATTTTACTTAAGTTTGACTCCATAACACTAGTAGAAGACAAGAACTCTGCCAGAGGGTGGCTGGAAGAAGAATGGCTAGTCTTCTTCTCTGGCAGGCAAAATGAAAGGTTACTTTTTAGGGTGTGTGTGTGTTGGATTAGTTACGGGAGGTCATGAGTGAGGATGTTTAGGAAGACTGGGTGACTGGTGGAACAGAATACATTCCTTTGTCAATTTTCCACACACTTTTGAGGCACTGGGGCTGGCCACTTTGGAAATGAAGAGGAGAAGCAGGGTCTTCAAGGGAAAGGTCTGGTGGTCAAGGTGGAGCTCCTGTTTCGTTCCTTTAAAGCCTAATTTAGGGCTTGTGCCTGGGGGTGCCCTTCCTCCACTGCCTGCTTTCTTTATTCATATTTTTTTTGTGTGATTATTTTCTCCTCGATGGGGAACAACATTGAATGATCTGAAGGAAACAAAGAAAGGAAGGCTGACCCCGTGGATAAGTCTATTAGATCCAGCCGCCTCTCCAACGAGCTTCTCCTGATGCAGAGCTGGAGGCTTTCAACAGTTCAAAGTGACAGAAAAGGGAGCTGTACACAGCTGCCCTCTCCAAGTTCACCTGCTCCTTAACTCTGGGGTCCGGGCTTATGTGCATAAAGAGGACCAGAAGTGGAGAGGACTTAGTGAGTCAGGGCTAGATGGGAGGCAGTTTCTTTCCTGACTGCATGGAGCATACTCTGGCAGCTAGCATGTAGTAAGAGCTCAATAAATAGGGAGTGATGGTATAGAAGGAAATTATTTGTTGAATTTCCATGTGGGTAAATACACAGAGTTGGCTTAGATAGGGGAAAGAAGAACCATAAATGTGTTGAGCAGGAGGTGGTCCACAGAGAGGAGCAGAATGAGCACTCCACAGAGCGGGGATGGGGATGGATGTGAAAAAGGGACCAGGTAAAACAAGGTGGAAGAGGGACAGGTGACAACCACTGAAAGACCAAGGCAGCCTAGGAAAATGGCTGTGACACCTCAGAACTCATGCATACTTCTTCCTCAGAAAGTTCTTAAGTCTTTCCTGTGAGTCGTGGATCTGGCAAGGAAGAGTCCCCATCTCTCCCTGCCAACATACAGCATGGTCAGAGATCACCATTGCCTGAACTTGGGAAGAGTTGAAGGGGGAGAAGGAGGAGGAAGAGGAGGAGGAGGGAGAAGATGAATCTCCACCTGATGTGGGAGCTGTGGGGTCTCAAGGAAGATGGCCTCTGTCTAGGAGGAAATCAGAATTTCAGTGCAACTGTGGAAGAGTTCTGACCCAAATACAAGCCAGAGGTGCTTGTGAGTTCCAGTGAGATTCAACAATTGCAGAATCTCTTTTTGATTGACTATTTCTCAGAGAGCAGATATGTCATATACTGTGTGTTCATGTGTGAGTGTGCACGTGAGCGTGTCACTCCCCAACCCCCACCTACAACCCAACCTTTGCAGTTCCTGTGTAGTCCAGAGGAGTGACTAACTCATGGTTATGAAGACATGGCCTCTGAGACAGCTGGAGAATGGAGCTGGCCAGTAAGTTCTTGGTCTGCGCTCCTGAGAGCAGTGGACAGTGAGCTTCCCCATTTTTGGAAGCTTAAGTGTTGGAGGTGCTTCAAAGTTCGGTTCTCCTCAAACACTATTGAAGTCTGCTTTTCAAATTTGGGAGACCAACTTTTTTTCATCTTTTAGGCTTGAGCATCACACGTCTAAATGTGATGTCCGGTCACTTCCACTTCACAAGCAAAACGTTTTTACCTAGGCCAAAACAGAAGTGGATAGACCTTCGAAAAGTGATTCTTGTCAGTCAGACTGTCATAAGTGGAGAGGCAAGTCCTAGATCTCAGAACATATGGCGCTTTCAGATTTCATTTTGGTGTCCGAGGGACTCCTTCCATCCTGCTGCCTTGCCTCTGCATTGACAACAGCAGTGGCTCCTACCTTATCACCTGGTAGGTGGGAGAGATGCTAGGGGTGGCCACCAGCATTCTGGTTATGCCAGACTAATTAGTCCCAGGTTCCTACCTACCCATGCCCCAGAGTCATAAATGCCTATTGCTGGTTAAAAACCAAACCAAACAAAAACAAAAAAACAAAAAACATATATACCCTCTACATGTTTCTCTTCCTGTCATTTAACACGTGACTAAATTCTACTCATCCTTCAAAACCCAGCTCACGTGCCTCAGCCTAATGTCCACTTTGAGACTCTCATATCTTCCTAGCAGGAAAGAAGTTCAGATAAGACCTGCCTCCTCTGTACCCCAACAGCACACTGTATTCTAAATTCTTTCTTATACACTCAGAGTGGTGTACTGATGTGGTGACTTCTCTGCTAAACTGGGAGCTATTTGGGGGTCAGGGTTTATGTGTGTGCCCCCCCACAGTGCCTAATATGCAAGAAATTATGCAAAGTCTAACCCATCAGAAGCTGATGGCAAAGTTTAAATTGCTTTAAAGTCAGTGGGCAAGCCTGGCCTCAGGTCTGCCGGCAATGTGCAAGAGTCAGTGATCCAGGGTGGCATCTGTTTGATGTCTGTGAGTTGGGGAGACTTACTCATGGGGGTTGACCCTGAAGACCTGCTTGAATACATTGGGGTGCAGAGTGAAGCTTCAGTTCTAGAAATAGAGGACAGAATAAAGAGGTAATCAGCTCACACTTGAGTATAACTTCACCCTTCGAAATCTGTCATTATGGAAATGACGGTTGGGAACAATGCCCATGGCTCAGGCTGGAGCTCACGTTCCCGTACCACAGCAGACCCCACCTCCATTCCCAGCAAAACTGACTTGATCCAGATGTACTGGATAGTTCTTAGAATTGGTAAGAAACTTGCTGGCTTCTGTCTGAACTCTCTGCCTAGGGGGATTTTCATACTGCCTCCTGGCAGGGAGCAGGTCACCGAAGGAAGGGGTTTGTCAGTGAAAGTTCTTGGTATTTTTGGTGTCTTTTACAGAACTGAAGCCTAGCTTCCTTATAACTATTCTTTTGGGGTTCTAGTTTAGTCTTCAGTACCCCATTGAAATCCAAAATCAAAATCTCCCCTTCACAAAGCAAGCCAGCAGCTCCTGCAATTACTGTACCCCTCCTTCACTCCTCCAGGTAACCCCCACACCCTTTTCTGCTGTGTGTGTTGGACTCCCCCCTATTCCTGCTTGCCCTTCTTTGGGCTTGCAAGAAGTTATCAATATCTCTGACAGTATGTGGAATTAAATCACTCATTTCCTGGACATTGTAATTTAGTTATGAACACAGTCCTAGGAAGCTGTAGACAGAGAAAATCTCAGTCATTTTTCTGTTTCTAGAAATCTGCCCTGTTATGGAGCAAGGCAGTCGACTTCCTACTCTGGGAAAGTGATCTAAGAGCAGGGTGGATGGGAGTCTCCTTAGTAAATCTCAGCCCTGCCTGCTGGGTCAGTCTTTTCAGATGCGTTCTGAGTCATGATCCTGACCAGGCGATATGATTTGACTTTCTCTATTTTTCTGTCCATCAAAGGGCACTCACTACCTTTTGTCTTGTTTTCCGCCATTTAAACAGGGATGAATGACATGGAGCCTGTTGGAATAGGGCCAGGGCAAATCACACAGTCACAGTTCATCACCTGTCCTACCAGCCTGCACACACACTCATTGGACATAAGTGTTATGAGGCCCATCACATCAACAAAATTTGCCTGGGGCTTCTGGTTCTTAGTCATTCAATCAAAACAGGTGACTTGAGTGTGGGATGACCCTGTGACAGGATAACCACCTGGACAGATGTCCCAACACTTGTCTTTTTGTTGGTAAAACCTCCTGGGAAAGCCACTACTTTCTCTTTTCTGATTCTGTGTTTACCGAGCAATGTTGTCTTCATCAAATTGTTTGGCCAAGATGAATGTGCTCTGTGGAGGTGGCTGAGGCTGAACCAGTTGCCAACTGAAAAGGAATTAAGTTGTCGATGAGCCAGCCGTAGATGAGCTTCCGAGGAACTAGGTAAACTAGAATCTTGAGGAAATGGACAAAGCAGCATTGCTGCCACACCCTTGGGATGTCATTCATGGCTTAGGGTTAATGTGGGACAGGAGTCACTGGTAGAGAGCTTAAGGTGAAGATGGAGGGGCAATAATACTGGAGTGGGGAGAAAAGAGAAGGCTATTGTCTGCTGTAATCTTTTAACAAATATTCATTTCCCCTCCAAGGTTCTTAGAAAAAGATAAGAAAGGCTCAACTATTAGCTTACTCACTCACCCTCGTTAGATGCTCTATGAAAGCAACGAAGCCTTGTAATAGAGGTTGCAGTTGGTTTGTAGAGACCAGTGGGAGTCCTCTCTCATCATGATGCTCCATGCTGGGCCATCTGAGCAGCGGCAGCATCGGGGAGTTTGCTTTTGAATTTCATCTTCAGCCATTCTTGCAGTTCCTGCTTGTGCCCCAGCCCCGCCCCAGCCCCAGGGCTGGTCAGATCTAGGCCCTTGTCTCATCAGACACTTGGCGCAGGATCAGGAACTGGCTTATGGTTCCTGCTTTGGGAGTGTGTGTGTGTGTGTGTGTGTGTGTGTGTGTTGGGGGGGGGCGGGAATAAAGAAGGGAGGAAGGGAAAAGAGAGGGAAGGGAAGAGGTGGGAGAGGGGAAAAGAGATCTTTCCATTCCACTGTTGATACTTTCCTAGTGTCTTCCTGGAGAGCAGGGACTAGACTGGTCTGTCTTTGTTTTGAGGATATCAGACAATGTCCCTTCCTAGATTTGTTGCACCCTGGCTTCTCCCTCTACTTTGAAGCAAGAAGATGGTCTTAATAGATTTGTTTCTCCACCCCTGCTCCCTTAAAGCAGGAATTCCTTTTAGGTGGCTGCCCCTTCCTCCCAAGACAACAGCAGCGGGGCCAAAGATTTGAAAGCCTAAGGCTACCAGGTAGAAATCAGACAAAGGGGTAGAAATATAGAAAGTCTCAAGGCAAAGCAATCTCTTAAAAAAAGAAAAAAAAACTTTTAGGGTAAAACCATGTTCCTAAATATAATTGTTTGTGTTCCTTCCTGCCCACTCTTTTCTGTTCTTCTGTTCCGTGATGCAGTAAATCCCCAGTCCCCCCAACTTGTCCCTAGAACTCCACTAACTACCGCTTCTCTCTGGCAAACATTGAATATGGCAGCAGAAAGGAGGCTGCCTCGCAGAGATGCTTCTCACTTCCCTTGTTTGTGGTCCGAGAGTGATTTTCTCACTTCTGTCTTGGTGAGATGCTACTTTCAGAATTGGAGTTCAGAACATCTCTAGATGTGCACATCATGTTTGTTCATAATGAATGTCTCCTTGCCAGTGGCAGAGTTGGTGTGTGAGGTTGGGTGTTTTCTATAGGTCTTTTGGTCTCCTGGTGTGAGGTTGGTGTGGCTTCCGCACGGCTTAGGAGCAGGGGACTGAGAGAAAGGCAGAATAAAAAAGATGAGTAAACGCTCTTTAAATGGTTTTAGAAATACACCCACGTGACACCGTTCTCTCATCCCCGTCATCACTATGAAGATAATTCAGTCATGCTTATCTTCATTCAATCCTAGTGAGCCTCAGAGTATCTCCTCTCACATGACTCTGTTGCCACAAGATGTTCATCTACTTGTTCTTAATAGCATTTGATTGAGGAACACCAGTGTGTAATATCATATGTGATTCATTACATCCTCCTCCTCTCTTACCTCTCAACATTCAGGGTGGTTTACATGGGGCTGTTAAATGTCACTGGACAAATGTTAACCCCTTGGAAGACTTGGAGACTCTCAGAAGTTGATTAGGATACACATTCAATAAGCTGCCAGGCAGGCAGGATCTCATGCAGCCCATATACAATAAAGATCCACTCATCTTCCCATAGACTACTAGTTTATATATATATGTGGGTTTTTTTTCTCATATCATTAGTTTTTATCATTGAAGCAGTTTGTTCCTCTCTTGTGCTGCCGTGAGAAGATAGATGTTGGCATGGCTGAGAGGTGGAGCTGAATTTCAAGTGTTCCATTTTTTCTCGGATTCACGTCTTAGTTCCCTTAGCTGTACAGGCTTAGAGGGTCAGGGCTGTGCTACGGGTGTCACAATGACCCTGAGAGAGCCCTGAGCCTTCAGGTGTTGTTGTTGTGTAGAACAGGATGTTCATGAAGCTGAGGAGATGGCAGGGCTGGGTGCTGCATACTATATGACATTTGTCATGTCTCGGTGACCTTTGCAGGATAGGCTGGGTCCTGGGGCTTTTTACTTTGCATCTCCACCCTCTCCTACTCTTAGACACATGAGTTTAGAGCATGTGTTAAGGATCTTCTCACATTCAGTTCAGTTTGGTGTCTCTAACCTCAGGTTGCTGTGAGGTCTAGGTTGAGCACTGGCTTTCCTGTCTATGACAGGCAATTCACAGGCTCTCTGCTGTAAAAGACTGCCCTTGGGGTGTTCTTTCTGCCTCCTCTTTAAGTTGTTTCCACTTTGCTCTTCCCTACTTCGTAACTGGACCACCATTTGTTCGGAGTGTCTGAACCTGAACAGCCCTTGATTTGGGTCCCTCCTGGTTTGCCTTTCTTTACACCCCCATATTGAATTCGCCTTCCAGCCTTGCTAGTGTTGCCTCTGAGTACATTCTCCACCCATTTCCTCTCCATTAGCTCTGCTGTCAAATCCTTAGACAAGGTCACACCATCACGGGCAGTTTAGATGTATCTCTCAACAGCTTTGTGCTTGCCCTACACAACCAGCAGAGCCATCTTTTAAAAATGTAAATCCAGTTCGTTTGGGTTCTTTCCTTCAAAGCATTTCTTGGTGACGCCCTGGGCTTGGAATAAAATCCGAGTTCCTTGCAACACATAAAAGGATGGTTAGTGCTTCTTTGCCTTCACTACCTGCCTACCTTCTTGCCTCCAGCCTCCCAACACACCCCAAATCACTGTTCCCTAGGGAATAACTTTGCCTAGCTATTTTCTTCTTTCTGGAATGTTCTTTTCTCTGACCTTTGGACAGAATTCTTTTCAACATTAAGACCTTGGTTTAAATGTTGCTGCTTCAGAAAGGCAAACAAGCAAACTCTTCCACAGTGCCAGGGTTCCAAGGCTGCCCAGATCTGGGCAATCTTAATATTTCTTGACAACTGTCCCTTTTCTCTGACAGAGTGTAGGCTCCAAGAAAGCACATACACTGACTTTCATATACTCATGGTATCCCAGGCATTAGTATGTGTGCTGTACACAGTAAGTGCTCAACCAGTTGTTTGACGGATGCATTAAATTTGCCAAGTGAATGCCAAATATATTGGAAACAACGGTAGAAAGAATACTTTGGAAGAGGTCTTCCTGTCTCCTTTCAGATCTTATGGTAACAGAGCGTCCTGGCTCTTCTCAGTGAAATGTTAGAGGGACCAGCATATCTACTTCTCTATCGGTAGTAGCTCACATTCTATAAATGAAGACACTAGCCATGTCAAACTCACTCATTAACTGGAACATGTTAAGTGTGAAATGGCTCCCTCTGACTTTGATCTCTGGTTACACTGTTTCTAATGATACTGATATTCACCAGTCAGGGCCTAAATGGTGCTGCTGAGAAGCAAGAGACTGAGCAGCCTTCACAATTGCATCTGAATCTAGCTTGATAGGAGGCGAATAACACACAAAACAAACCTTTGAATCCATGTCATTGACATTGACTTAAGGAGCACAGACCTTGACGGGTGTGGACGGTGAGTGCTACTGATGAAGCGTGCGCACTAGGCCATGGGTGCTATCCTTTGCTCTTGAGGGTAGCTCCAGAGCTCGATTCTTCCATTAGAGGTGATTTCTGTCTTACTTTGGGCCTGACACCTCTGAGAGTTCCTTTGAGGACGTAACTCACACGGTACTGTGTTCTTCTGTCCTTGTGTATCTCTGAAATGGCAAGGCATTTTCAAGAGAAGCTTGTGAGGCACTTCCATCCCCACTGAAGAGCTGGAGTTGTGTTTCTTTAGAAAGCATCCTGTAGATGCTAAGCTGTAGCTTCACATCTGTTTGCCTCAAGCCAAGAACCCAGGCTTAAGAGCAAATCTGCCTCCTATTTGTGTATCTGGCAACATCACCTGTACCAACGGGACAGCAAAAGCATAGACGCTGAAAGCACCTGAATGTGCACTGAGGCAGGTCCTCTTTCAGCTGATGCAGATATCTAGGGACAGGTCCCTCTTTAGGGGGTGCTTGGATATAAGAAGGGACATAGGTGAGCTGGGTGTGGTGGCGCATGCCTTTAATCCCAGCACTCGGGAGGCAGAGGCAGGTGGATTTCTGAGTTCAAGGCCAGCCTGGTCTACAGAGTGAGTTCCAGGACAGCCAGGGCTAACAGAGAAATCCTGTCTCGATAAACCAAAAAAAAAAAAAAAAAAAAAAGGGACATAGGCTGCAATAGAGTTCTTGCCTAGCATAGGTGAGGCTCTGGGTACAACTCCCCACCCCCACCCCAGCACCATGTGAAAAAGAAAACACAAAAATTTGACTTGTGTCTGAAGAGCACAAATGAAACCCTTGTAGATTAGATGTAAGTCCTGCACTCAGCAAAGCTTGCTCACAGTCTGCAAGAAAGCAAAGACAACAAACAATGGTGTTACCTTCAAGGCAAAAGTTGCTAGAAAGTTCAGCAAATGACAGAAAAGTCCAGGAGACACAGGAATTCCTTCAGATTTCGGGTAGAGGGGGTCTAGTAATTGGAAGACATTTGGGCAAGGAAGCATTTTGTGAAGCTCAGTTGGGGGGGGGGGGTAAGTGGACTGCGGTTGAGAGTCCCTGTGGCCCAGCTCTGTATCAACAGGAGACGGTGTCTAAGCAGCAAGGTGAAGAGAAGCTTGACTGGTGTGGAAGACAGACTGCCCACTGAGTTGTTCCTTGTAGACTGTGAGCTCGCTCCTTGGCAGCGAGGTCTACATCTAATCTTGAGGAACTTCAGCTGAGTTCTTTAGTCACAATCTTCCTGCCCTTTCTGGTCTGAGGTGGGGTGGGGAGGGAGGAATGGAGCAGCTCTGAAAACATGGGAGTTTAAGGACAGATTAAGGCTTTGTCTCTGGGTTTGCACATCTCAACAGCTGGAAGAAGGAGGGAGAGGAAGGATGGGGGCGGGGGGAGAGAGAGAGAGAGAGAGACTTTTTCTTTTGTTTGAGATGAGTTGTATGGTTTGATTGATATGGGTCAGAACCTTAGCAACTGGCCTTCTTTTAACTCCAAACTGGCTACAGAAATCAGTCTGGCCACTAGGCTCTGCAGAGTGGACTGCACCGGCTCAGCAGGCTTTGATTAAGCTAGCGTGGGTGCTGGCTAGAGGGCTCTTTGTGCCAAGTCACCAAAAACACCAGTGCAGACACTTTCCTTGGTCTCTTCCACATGATGTAGATGGCAGCGAGCTTTCGGTTCAGCATCGTCATCTGTTTAGCAGACATCTTCTGTTGAGGTGGGTTTGGCTGTTACCTCTTGAAAGACTTCTGAGTGCCTAGTCTCCATGGCTTGCACAGTTGCTGGCGTGGGTGCTTGGGAGAAAGAACTGCTTACGGCTTCGTTGTTGCTTGCTCGAACTCTGCTGGTTCAAGGTCCAGACTTGCCTCTTCAGATGACACCCTCATTACTTCTTCGTGCCGTTCTCTCTCAGTTGTCTGCTGACCTCAGGCAACTTCTCCACTCTTTGGCAGCTGTTCCTTGCATGGTTCTCTGGACTCATGTCACTCTGGTTAAACACAGCAGTGTCACTAAAGTGAGGGAGGGAGGGAGGGATGGAGGGAGGAGAGAGAGAGAGAGAGAGAGAGAGAGAGAGAGAGAGAGAGAGAAGTCTCTGACCTCTAACTCCAAACTGAAAATCAGGGTAAACTGATGAAAAGTTTCGGATTCTTGATAACAGCACTGAGCTGTCCAACATGGGCATTTATGCTTTAAATACAAACAAAGGTCATGTGTGTCTGCTCATGCAACTCTCAAGGCTTTGTCTTATTCGAGCAAGAAGTGGAAAATTCATGGATAAAATAGAAAGGCTCAAACACCAGGAAGAGCCTGTACCCTAAGCTAACATCTCAGGGGCCAAGGTATCAAAATACAAGGATAAATGTTTACAGAAGAGTTGGTGGAGAAGGTAGACAGTGGCTTGAAGCCCTGTCATGTTCACCTAGGAGACAATGAGATACTTGTGTATGCGTGTGATTCCACAGGCTCACACCTATCAAAGTTTCTATTGCTGATCATGACTGAAGCCCCTGGACTCCAGAGAGGGTTGGATTCTGTCTCACATTTCCAAGTAGAGATCTTTTCCACTAGGACACATGTCCTATTCACTCTAGTTTCTTCCTGTCAATGGAAATACATTTTATCCCTCCCTTCTACTTTCTTCAACTGTGACGCTTCCCCCAGAAAGCCACTTATGGTGTATTCTAACATTATCTATTGATTCCTAGATATCCTACTGAAGAGGGGTGGGACGGGGAGGTGAAGACACCACAGGTCGTGGGGGCTCTTTTTAGGGGTTTAATGCAGTCATGCCTCAGTATCCTAAACCTGGAATTTGTTGCTGTGATATTGGTCTTTTGAGTAAAGACCACATCTGAGTTACTGTGCATTAGGTCTTGGGCTGGAAAGGTGGGTCCCATAGGCTCAGAGGCCATTTTTTGCTCTCTAAAGTCTGGGGCACCACTAGGCAGAAGATGTTGGCTTTTTAGATGGTGTATCAGCTTTCCTGACACTGCTTCTATCCCTGCCTCCTCCCCTTACCTGGCCTCTCCATCACCAGCACAAAACACCACAGACATCCTTTTCCCCCCAACTGAGAGCCTCATTAGCGTGCAAGTAGACAAGTAGTTGTTCTCTCTCAATTTCATGCCCAGTGAGCTCGCTGAGGGCCCACTGCTGCCTGTTGTAAGGTGGATGGTGCGTTTCTCATTAAGAGGCATTTTATGCTGCCTCCTTAGCTTCAGGGATAAAGTGGTGGCATGGGGGGGGATTATTATTATTACTAATGAGAACAGTTACCAGGAGCTTTCCAAAAGTTATGAAACATAGCTCTTACAAATCTGTGACCCTACTGTGAATTAGAGGGCCTGTCCCCATTTTACACATGAGGAAATAGAGGCTCAAAGAAGTTGTATAACTAAGAGGCCCAGCTAGGGCTGTAAAACTTTACCCTCAGTGCCCATTTTCCTTTGAGTCCTGCTACTCGTTATTTTAGTAGCACAGAGGAATGACCTGGCTCTGCTACACTATCTAAGCATGCAGTCTGGAACTCTAGTGCCCCAACCCCCTGTACATCTTCCTGAAGGCACAACTAATGTTTAAAGGTCCAGGTTGAAATGCTACCTGGTGGGACTTGAGAGCGAGCACCCCATGGCCTGGTGCAAACTCACAGATTTTTATACACTACTTTTTTTTCCCCTTCTTCCAGTTTTCTCCTGATATCAAAGCACTTTTATGTCTGAACTCTCAGTGGACCTTGAGAATAATCTAAAAGGCGGGGCTGAGATGATTATTGTCAGTGGACAGACAAGGGACTTGAGGCTCTGGGGGTCTGAGGGAGAGACCCCCAATCAATAGATGCAGAGTGTTTGGGGGTGAAGTAGGAGTTCTGTTTGGTTATGTAGCTGTAGTTCATTCTTCAAGGGAAGCCTGGCTACTCAGAGCTTTCAGTTCAGTTGTCTTGATGAGAGAGAGGGCGTAAGTGTGTGCTCTGTGGCCCAGCTCTGGCTAGTGGCCCTACACGTCGTTCTCATGTGTGTCATTGGGTCTAATTGTCTATTTTCGGATGCAGGTGAAGCCACTGCCATAGTGCAGAGTGTTGTGAAGACCTTGTGGGGCAATGGGCTATACACAGACACTTTGGCCTCCAGTCAAGTTGAGGTCTGAAATCCAGTGGAACCGGTGGTGATAATTTTCACCTACACGGGACAGAAGGCATTCCCTCGTGTCTCCTGGACCCCTGGCTTCTGTTGAAGTTACTGCCCCCACAGCCCCCACAGGAGAAGCTGTGGCTAGTAGTCACATACACAAGGTCCCAAGCTTCTGACCTTCAGGCTAGACTCCACCCAGTTACCTAGCAACAGCAAGATAACAATCCCACTCTAAGAGGGGCTGCTTGGTTCTACTTGCTCTCTCTCTCCCCTCGCTCTCTAACCTTTTACTCTCTAAGCTTTCTTATTCTCTAACCTTTCTTCTCTCTCTCCCTTTTCCCCCTTCTCTCCTCCTGGCCGTGGCTGGTCTCTCTCTCTCTCTCTCTCTCTCTCTCTCTCTCTCTCTCTCTCTCTCTCTCTTTCTACTTTCTCTCTTTCCCCCTGCCTTTCTACAATAAAACTCTAAAACCACAGACTGTCTCTGTTCATCAAGGACCGGACTAAAGACTCTCGCCTGCGTGGGAACCTTCTCTCCCTGCCCTCTCTTCCCCTATCTCTGGGGCCTGGTGCTGCCCTGGGGCCCATATTCTGTTCTCAGCTCCTCTGCTGTATCCAGTGTGGGATGCCAGAGACTGAGAACCTGGTAAAGGGGCTGCCCCTTGTCCACCCCCTGCCGAGTAGGGTCAGTGGCTTCACACAGCCAGATGCCCACCCGGGGCCAAGTGGTCCTCCCATGTCTGCCTGCCCAGAGCACAGGAACTTTGGCCAGACTCTGGCACTCTTTCCCTTCCCCACTCTTCTCCTACACCCACAGCCCCACAGCCCCTCGAGCTTGAGGTTGAACCCTCAGACACCATAGAAAATGTAAAGGCCAAGATCCAGGATAAGAAAGGAATTCCTCCTGATCAGCACAAGTTGATCTTTGCTGGCAAACAGCTGGAAGATGGCCGTACTTTGACTACAACATTCAAAAGGAGTCTACCCTTCATCTTGTGTTGAGACTTCGTGGTGGTAGGAAAAGGGAGAAAATTTACACCACTCCCAAGAAAAATAAGCATAAGAGGAAGAAGGTTAAGTTGGCTGTGCTGAAATACTGTAAGGTGGATGGAAATGACAAAATTAGCCAACTTCGTCGAGAGTGTCCTGATGAATGTGGTGCTGGAGTTTTCATGGGTAGCCACTTTGACAGGCATTACTGTGGCAAGTGTTGTCTGACTTACTGCTTCAACAAACCAGAAGACAAGTAGTTGTGTATGAGTTAATAAAAAGAAGGAACTCATGGAGAGAGGGGGAGGAAGAGAGAGAGAGAGAGAGAGAGAGAGAAAGCTAAACTAGTCTTGGCAAACTGGGATCCTGAGAATAGAGGCTTGAGGAAATTTGTAGGACAGTCCCCCTACAGATTTCTTTTGGGATAAAAGGTGATGATTCACGTTTCTAACTTTAGTCTAATTCTTGCTACTTGGATCACAGACTTTTCTTCACTGCCAGGGTTAACTCTATTGTCAGAGGAACAAACTGGGTACCTCAGGATAAGAGGAGTCTAATGGCCTGCCAGCAGGGGCTGCGTAGCTCTCTTCTTGGGCAGGGAGAGAGCAGGAAGGGCCAGGCAACCTTCCTTTGTAGCCAGAGAAGCTGCCAGCAGTGGTGGCAGGGGGAGAGGAGAAGGGGGTTCTCAGATTCGATCAGGTCCAGTTGGTAGACTATGCTGGACATGAAATGGGAGCAAAGACTTGGTTTCACAATGGGGTATCTTCTAAAGTGAGGCAGAGGAGTCTACCCTTCATCTTGTGTTGGGACTTCGTGGTGGTAGGAAAAGGAAAAAGTTTTACACCACTCCCAAGAAGAAAAAGCATAAGAGGAAGAAGGTTAAATTGGTTGGAAAGCGTGGACAATCTTTTGGCATCTGGTAGCTATCCAAGAGCGGCTCTTTTTTTCTTCTTTTTTTGGTTGGGCAAAATTCTAGTCAATTTGAAAGAGACTGTATTTCACCCAGAATACAGTTTTGGGTCACTGAGCTAGGCAGAGCCCATCGAAGCTATCTATTAACTGGAGAACTGGTCAGGTCTGAGGTGGGATGCTGTGGGCTGTGATGTGTCACTGGACGGCCATTTCACGTCTCTGAGCATGCTCCTTCATAGTAAAGATAGAGACAGTCCTGTTACGGAGAAGAGGATGGTCCTTGCCTTCTTCATAGTAAAGATAGAGACAGTCCTGTTACGGAGAAGAGGATGGTCCTTGCCAGCTGAGGTTTTAGATGCTTGGTAACTGGAACTGTGAGAGTCGGGCACTGCTTGGATTCACAGGCTTAGCTTGTGGTCAAAACTTGGAAAAGGTAGCTTTGGAGAAGCCTCAACTTACCTGGCACCTGTGTTGAAGGGGTCCTCATCCCCACCTAAGATGGGTGGGAAATTTCATGCGGTGTTAGTGACCGAAAGTCCTGTAATCAGGCCTTGCACACCCATCCTAAAGGAAGGAATGATACTGGCAATTAGGACCACCTCAGAGTCCTTAGGTCCAGCATCCCTTGGATCTAGATGCTATTTCATCCCTTTGAGCTAAGAAAGGTCATTTGGGCCTGACCCGCTTTGGCTTTCAAAGCATCTACATAGCTGACACTTCCCCATGTGACCCAGAGACTTCCTCCTCAAGGCTTAGTTCTAAGGTCACCAGTTACACACTTCCTCATTCTCAAGGCACTGTTTCTGCATCTGAGTCTGGCTGCCTGAAGCCTCCTGCTGGCTTCAATAAGCTCTGTGTTGCACCTGCTGTACTTGGGCTGGGAGAGTGTCTATGCTGTCCCTGGGAGAAGGCCCCTGGCCCCAGGGGAGCCACTTTCTCCTGTTTGTACTTTCCTGAGATGAAGCAGCAAGGTGGGGATGGAGAACTCTAAGCCACTTTGGGAGTCTTTTGGATGAGTTTTGTGGGATTTCTCTGCTGGGTCTTAAGATGCTTTATGAAATCCCCCATTTGGGGTGATCAAGGCTTCTACCGACCAGGTGTCCAGGGATCTCTTCTTGGACCTCTGGGGTTTGGCCTCCTCTGCCCACCCCCACACCCCAGGCTTGTTGCCTGTCAAAGGTGCCTTACTCCCTCATTGTCCCCATCTGTGGTCACCTGAAGACCACATGCTTGCCTCCAGCCATGCACAGGCGGTGCTCGGTGCTGCTGCTCCCAGGAGCAACCTGGCTAGCCGCCCTTCTTCATTCCTCATTCCACTGCATGTTCTCACGCTAATATCTTGACCATGGACCCTTGATCTCGTTTTCATGTCTTGTGTTCCAGATACTTGGTTCCGGGACTCTTCCTGGGAACAGCCCATACCTGGGATCTTTTCTGTTCAGGGCTTTCTTGGGCCTTTTTTTCTTCTTCTTGTGGTCTCATCAACAGCCCC
The DNA here is from genome assembly GCA_902729485.2 of Mus minutoides. Taxonomy (NCBI): domain Eukaryota; kingdom Metazoa; phylum Chordata; class Mammalia; order Rodentia; family Muridae; genus Mus; species Mus minutoides. Next base: position 276,709 of record LR755135.1, on the reverse strand, counting down.
ATCCTCAGGGTGTTGCCAACTTCCCAACCAGCCTTCTGGCCCTCACTCTCCAATCTGATCAGTTTGCAGTGTGGTTATTTTATCTTGTATCTTTGTACTTCTGCCTAGGAAGCTACTCCTCATCTTGCCTGCCTGGAAAGCCACTGTGCCTCCCCTCCAGGTCCTGTGAAAGTCTTCCTAGACAGAACAAGGAAGACTCTTCCTAGCTACCTTTGCCACTCTTTGACTCTGCTTTCTGACGGCTAACAAACCCTCTGAGACAGAAAGGGCATGTTCTTTGTCTCTTTAGTGCCTAATAGCTTCAATTGTTGCTTTTAAAGCTGGAAGCCTGGTGGGTTCCTTGAACCTCTAGGAGCAAGGAGTGAAGGAGAAGAGACTCACACTTGGTTCCTTTCAGCTTTGTCTAGGTGTTTGACATTTGTTTGCACAAAGCAGAAGGAAGTTCAGGTTGACTGCCTTGTCTCCTCCAGCTCTGGCCTGAGCTTGGGAAACTGGAAGCGGAGTAGGGTAGAGTGGAAGTGGAGGGAAAAGGGTATGAAGGGGGAAAGTAGAGAATAAAATGAAAATAATTAGCTAATTCTTCCTAATAATGGCTGATTTTCCTGACCTGATATTTGGCATTATTTATAATTATTTGCTAGGAGAATAGGAAGAACCTATTTCAAGCCTCTGTTTTAGGCTTAAAAGCTATCTTATAGTAAAGACAAACTAGGTTCATTCCTAGTTTGATTAAAACCTCAGTTTTTCACAGATTGGTCTATGCCCACCTATAATTTTAACTACAAATGGTTCTGTAATGCTTGTCCAGGAATGGCAGTTATGTCTTTATTTCAAAAGTTATTTATAACCCTTTTGCAACCTTACCTTTGTTTCAAAAGGTTATATGACCATCTATGACTCCCTGGTTATGACTCTATGACTACCTGGTTATGACTCTATGACTACCTGGTTATGACTATGACTCTGACTACCTTGTTATGACTATGACTACTTGTTACGATTATGTGTAGCTGTCCAGCAGCCATAGATGAACTGGGTATACCTGCAAGGGAGGCTGGGAATTAAAAAGGATGGGTGGGCAAGAGAAGGATGAAGCCAAGACAAAGGCTTCTGATCAAGGCTCAAAGTTTAATTTATTTTTATTTTTAAAATTTTTAAACTTTTATTGTTTTTTGGTTTTTTGAGATGGGGTTTCTCTGTGTAGCCCTGGCTGTCCTGGAACTCACTCTGTAGACCAGGCTGGCCTTGAACTCAGAAATCTGCCTGCCTCTGCCTCCCGAGTGCTGGGATTAAAGGCATGCGCCATCATGCCCAGCTCAAAGTTTAATTTTTTTAGCTCTGTGTTTATATAGGGGAAACCCACAGACTCATCCTTTGTTTTAGCTGGATTGAGTTGCAAAGCAAACTCAGCCAGCAGTCATCTCCTCAAAGCTCTGGTAGGGAATTGCAAATTTGGTGAGGCCAGGCACTGACTCCAGCCAGGTTGTAAAACTATCAGGGGTTTGTTTAACCTACTCAAGGGTGGAGGGAAGGGTACAATTCCCCATTTTTTGTCTATTAAAGATGAACTGGACAGAATTTACTTGTTTTTCATGATCCTGTCTAGGGTATAGAGTGGCCAGGTGACCATGCCTGTTTTAGACCCATGTCTATATTGCTCCTTCTTACTTGTCATAGAGAGCAAACACAACTATGATCACCTGGTATGACTCTGGCTACCTGGTTATGACTCTGACTACCTGGTTATGACTCTGACTATCTGGTTATGACTCTGACTACCTGGTTATGACTCTGACTACCTGGTTATGACTCTGACTACCTGGTTATGACTCTTGACTACCTGGTTATGACTCTTGACTACCTGGTTATGACTCTGACTACCTGGTTATGACTCTGACTACCTGGTTATGACTCTGACTATCTGGTTATGACTCTGACTACTTGGTTATGACTCTGACTACCTGGTTATGACTCTGACTACCTGGTTATGACTCTGACTACCTGGTTATGACTCTGACTATCTGGTTATGACTCTGACTACCTGGTTATGACTCTGACTACCTGGTTATGACTCTGACTACCTGGTTATGACTCTGACTATCTGGTTATGACTCTATGTGATTTGACTCTACTTGGTTATGATTCTGAATACTTGGTTATGACTATGACTACCTGTTTATAACTATGACTACCTGGTTATGACACCTGGTTTGACTATGACTACCTGGTTATGTCTATGACTAACTGGTTTATGACTCTGACTACCTTGTTGTATCCACCTTGCAACTATGACTTTGTTTCAGGAAGGACTAACTTGTTATGGTACTGTTCTGCTCCTGTAACCCCTCCTATCTTGCCCACCTAATTCTCATTTGGAAACCCCCTACTCCTGAGCTAGAAAAGCCTTGTCTTCCTCATGTCCAATGCTGACTTCTGGAACCCCGCCTTAGGGGAGGCAGCCCATGTTACATGAATAAAAAGGCTTGCTTTAATTAACTTTTGATATGGTTAGCTTTTGATATGATGTTTTGGGTCAATGGTCTATCCCCTACCACCTTTGGGATTAACAAATAGGGTCTTAACCATCACTTGTTGTGCTCTTCAGAGTTGTGAGAGTGCTTGGTGGCCTGGCAGCTCGGATGTTCAGAGAGACTGAGGAAGACAGACAAGGCTTGGACAGAATCCCTAGGAGTGGTGCTCGAGTGTGGGCGGTTTTGATGAAAGGAGTCATGTCTGTGTCAAAGTGGTCCTCAAGTGGTCCTCTGTTTAGGAGCTTGAGGGACACTCTGATAAGGCCTGCACCTGTTGGGGAAGGAAAGTGGAGGGGACCTGTGGTTGTTGGAGATATGGCTTCAAGTCTCAGAAAGAACTAGCCATTTTCTACTCAGTACATAGTGCTACCAAAGCCTTTGGGAGAATACTGAAGCAGTCTCCCTGGGGAGCTAAAAAAAAAAAAAAAAGACAAGTCCAGTTAAATAGTGCTTCCAGGGCAGGTTCTGGTTCTGACAGCACTGCTAACTGGTAGTGTGGCATTGGCTAGATTCTACAAACATTAGGGGTAGAGCCACACTCCTCTTCTAGCCACATTGTCCAAATCTATCACCATCTTGAAGATCAATATCAATGTCTATTCTTTGTGTTCTTTCTTATGACCTAGGCTGACAGTAGTCAGTGTCTCCTGCCCTTGTTAGAACATGCTGTCACCCAGGTCCCTTGTTTCCATGACCCTTGTGGAATGGTCCCAACAAATAACTACACAGATGGCTGCTTTACTTCTTCAGGTGTCTGAAAGAGTCTCCCTCTCCATCCTGTGGAAAAAACATTCTCACCAGGTTCCTGTCACTACTCCCACTCCTACTCCGGTTGGGCTGTTAATAAAAAGGTCTTTACAGAAACTTTAAGCATGAAAGTTAAGAAAAAGAGAGGCCCTCAGAAGGTCCCCATCTCACTGCCGTTGCCACAAAAAATTTACAGATAGTATTTTGTGGGGTTTAAAGCTATTGTCTTCAAAGGGTTGCTAAGAAACATAAGTGAGAACACAGGGTGGTTCATGAGGGGGTACCTGATGTTACTGCAATTGATAAGGCTAGGGGAATTTGCGAAAGGTGGATGTCTTTACTGTAAAGAAAATTAATAGTCTTGTTTAAGATTCTCAAGTAATGTTTGGGGAAAGGTAAAGGACCTGCCAAAGATTATAAACACTGGGGCAGTAAGCTTGGGTCATTGTTTTTTCAACAAAACATCTGTTTAGGAGAGGAACATTGACCCTTTGCTATGGCTAATGTTGTTAGTTGTTCTAGGATTCTCAGATGGTGGGAGGCCTTCAGTAGGCTCCTGGGCAAGGGGTTCTTGTCTCTTCCCCTCTGTTTCCCTTGTCTTTCTATTTATTTCTGCTTCTCTTCCTATCTTGAGACTGTTTCTTTAATCTTAGGGTTTATTGAAGGTCAAAGTTGTGTCTTCTGCAGTTTCTTCCACACTGGATGGTGACTTATACCCCACTTATCCATGGACTAAAAGTATCAACCCATATGTAATCTGAGGGGGCAATCTGAGCTCATAGACTGGAGGGTCACTATCTTAAGGGAATCTGGAAGATAGAATGTTGTGACTTGAACCATTTTTCATTTTTGATGGTTCAAAAAGGCATATGGCATATGGTTACGACCAAGAGCAACACCCAAAATAGCAGGGCCTTTGCATGGACCCTGATAATCATGATGTACATTGTTAATTGTTAAGGCAGGAACTAAAGATTATTGGGGTTTCTACATCTTAGTTGGCCTTGACATACTGTTCCAGTTGTTGGGCATTTGCAGAGCACAGGGGGATGGCATAGATTCCTTTCCTGTGTCTCCTGAGCATAGCAAGAGCCACCAGGTCTCAGAAGATAAGCTACCCCTGCTATCTGAACTTCCCAAGTTTAAGAGTGAGATCTGGTTGTCATTAGGTTTTAAACAGCATTTAACCACTGCTTGCAGTCACCCATTAGTTATGTCTGTGATTAGAATATCAGTAGACATTCTATTTTGTTCCTAGTTATATGTTTCCTGACATGACACATGAAGGCCTCAAAGAATGAATGAATGAATGAATGAATGAATGAATGAATGAATGAATGATTGAGCAGACTGTTTCCATAACCTCTGGGCTTCCGGTCATTGGGTTTGTTTTCAGTTTTTTTTTTTGTTTTGTTTTGTTTTGTTTTGTTTAAGGGAGCAATTGACTAAAGAGCTCTGAGGCTACAGAAGATGTAGTGTTTGAGACTAGAGGGGAACTATGTACTTTTTCTTTTCTTTTCTTTGTTTTTTCTAGACAGGGTTTCTCTGTGTAGCCCTGGATGTCCTGGAACTCACTCTGTAGACCAGGTTCTCCTCAAACCCAGAGATTCACATGCCTCTGCCTCCTGAGTGTTGGGATTAAAGGCGTGGGCCACCACTGCCCAGCTGTATTTTTTTATTTCTAATGAGACATTTATCACAGGCCAGAAAGTACTTGAAATCTTTATATGTTGTCTCACCTGGCCTTCATGAAACACTTTGAGATGCTGATATTCTCAATTGTAGATGGCAAAACTGAGGTCCAGAGAATGTGATTTTCCAGGCCTCAATTTTGTCGGCATGGCTCGGAAGCAATGGAGGTGGGATGGGAACATGGCTTTGCCTAAAGTGCCTTTTCATTTCCATTCTGCTGCCCGAGGAAGGATGCATGGGAAGGAGGAGGTCGTGGTGCCCTGAGCCTGAGGAGACACTCTGTCCACTCTGCCCCCCAGTTTTGGCACAGCAACTGCAAACTGGTGAATATTTATTTTTCCTTCTTGCTTGTCTTCATCTTTTTCATTTTCCTTGTCCTCTAGACCAGAGCCTGCCTTTGTGCTTCTGATTTTTGAGGCTAATCACTTCCAATTGCAGTTGATGGACTCATGGCCCTCCCAGGCTGGTTATTCTCAGTCATCTAGCTTCAAACCCTATGTTTTCAGGGCTCGGTGGCAGAGCCTGGCTCAGACCCTTGCTGGAGCTTGTGTGTGGTCCAATAACAGACTGAGAGATAGGAACTTGTTTTATTACTCCCCACTATTCCAGCTGAATTAAGATCAAAGGGATCCTTTCTTGGGGAGCCATGGGGAACACAGCGCAGGATGATCAAGAGGGACCACACCTCCTTGGGGATAGAGATAAGGGGTGTGTGTGGCAGGGTAGGGGACAGAGAGGATGATGCCCCCTTCTTTGTCTTTTGGAACTATCACTCTGGCTAGGACCACAAGTAATCTCTTGAGTAGAAAGCCTAAGGGTTATGCAGGAACCACCATATCCTAAAATGGCTTAGTTGTAACATTTGTGATGGTTTTGAGGTGTGTGTGTGTGTTTTTTTTTTTTTTTTTTTTTTTTTTTTTAGAAACTACAGAGAAGTATTTGGAGCACAGTAAACTGGGAAGCTTGTTGAGTTAGAGTGTCTCTCATCCTTTAGGAGAGGGTGATGGGCAGAGTAAAAAGCCCCCAGGTGGCCCCAAAGACTCTGGAGTGGGAGGTGTCCTTGACGGGTATCTTAAGCATTAGTTACACTCTGAATTCCTGTGCATCTTTTTGTGTTCGGAGACACTGCTTATATAGATTTGAGCACAGTAGGTCTTTTCCAGCCTTCCCGGCATCGCTGAGCCTTGGATATGATGGAAAGAAGGTTCAGACCTTGAGGAAGCTAGACGGTATGGGTCTTGTTTTAGTTGCACAAGGAGGCTGTGGTTGCTTTCTTTGCCTCGGGGTCCTGGAAAGCAGGGACAGGAGCAGGTGGTCTCTGCTTTAAGTGTCTTTGGAGTTCTTTTCTGGTTTTCGCCTTCTGTGGGTTTTATAGAGAGATGGGTAGTGAGGAGAGAATGTGTGCCTCTGACTCTCCAGTAATTTCCACAAGACACACAATGGATAAACCATGTGACACAGAGTCAGGTCCAGGGCACCAGAGAAATTAAAATGGGCAATGAGGGGGCTTGGAAGGGCAGCAGGCAGGGCTGAGAGATAGTGTTTCTGAAGGGACAGGAAAGCAAGCAAGAGATGGAAGGGGAGCTGTAGAGAGGAAGGACCCCTGGGAGCCTTACTCCTGCCTCCGGAGACCTGAGAGTAGAATAAAAAGAGGAGCCAGGTCTATGACAGGGTGATGTGGACACACTATGTGTGTGTGTGTGGGTGGTGGTGGTGAGGGGCATGACTGAAGAGATGAAGAGAGATGGGGTTAAAGTTTCCTGGGTAAAGGCAGTATTTACCAGATAGCAGCAACTCCCTGGCTAGTCGCCCCCACCCCCACCCCCATGCCCCCAGTCTTTAGGGGGAGGAGCCATGGCTAAGTATATATATTGTAAGATGTCTGCACTGTGTTCTACCTGTGCATCTATACCTGTATGCCTAAAGAGCTGGAAGGGGTGCCATTTCAGGACATGTTCTGTCAGCTGGCAACTGGCTGCAGGGAACAAGGTGGCTTTCCTGTCTTGATGTAGAACAGAAAGTATATGGTAATGGAGACCAGAGCCTTCCTCCTTAGGCCAGCTTCCTTACCTCCTCTCTAAGCGTGGGGTTGGACACCTAGGCCATGCATTCCAGGCTCTGACACGACTTGGAATCCCTGTTCCCTGCTCCCACTCCCACCAATCCAGCTCTGCAGTCTTTGAGGGAATTTGTCCCTCCCAGGATAGCTGAGTCAGGGGACAAGCTCTTGTTCTTCTTCCCCAGTCGTTCTCTTCCCTGCTTCTCACCTTTGCCTCCTTATGACATGATATGGTGAGAAAGGACATATGCCCAGTCCAGAAAACTTGGAGATGTGCACTCAGAAAAGAATCCAGAAGAGAATAGATTCAAGACGGACAGCACAGCGCTCGCTCCCCCTGCTTTCTCTTCCTGACAGGGAGACTTGGCCAGATAAACACACAGATGGCTTGCATATGAAATGCCAAGCCTTTCCTCAGGACAATGCACACATTTCCTTACATCATTACAGTTCCTCAAGGTAGCATCATAAATACACTCTCTTGTCTACATTGAATGAGTTGTTATTTATTTGGCTGTCGGACATTTTGGTGACATTTTGTTTTCTCCAATTAGAAGCTCTTCTTGGAGATTTATATTTTATGCTTGTTTCTACCCGGACAGTTTTTCCACCCAAGGGTGGACTGTAATCCTAAAAGACCCAAAGAGCTCTGGATCAAATTGCACAAGACTCTCACTTTTCCCTTTTCCCAACTTAGGGTCTGCAGTGCTTCCCATAGCTTGCTTGCCAGGGGAGACTTTTAGGAAAGCACCCACTATCATCTACTCACTCACATACAACACAGCTAAATCAAAGGATCTTGAGAGAAGTGGCTTCTCTCAATACTTCCCACTAACTGTGGGAAGATGTCTACATCCCAGGACCTAGCTGCCTCAGGCCCTGGCCAGGTGGATATGATGGATTTAGGCTGAGAATAGAGAGCACAGGCCAAAGGCTCAGTCTTCAAGCACTGATCCATGTCACATGGGGTCTCTTCCAGTTCTAAGTGGCATGCATTGAAGGAGCCATGCCCTACCCTGGTCTCTAAGTATACTATTTATATGGGTCCATTTTTAGAAACAGACTTAGAGACCAGTCATGGCAACAATCAAGTGGTATCCACAGTGTCCAAGAGTCCTTACTGTAGGGAAATGTCCAGTCTCAGTTTCCCAGCTGATTGCTAACTTGTTCATGTGGCTATAGCACATCAGTAGATATATCCCATCCCTTTTCGTTCATTTATCAAGTGTGAATTGGTAGGCCCTGTGTCATGGCTTCTGGGGCTAGATTTTTGGTAGGTTTGGGGAAGAGTCTGATGTGGTTTCAAGAAGCCCAGAAACAGACTGGGCAGGCTGTCAGGCATCCAGATAACCAAGACGGACTTCACGATACTGGCTCCAAGGAGCGGACAGCTCTAGCTAGCGCTGTGGACTAAGGGCGTCTCTTTGATTAAGAAAGCAGTATAATTATAGCAGGGCACTGCGAGAGGAGCAGAGCTTGAATTGGAGATATGCAATTAAGCCTTACAGGTATGGTAGGCAGAGGAGGGGGCAGGCATGGCTTGGGGGTCTTCTGGACTGTGTCCCTGAGTGTGATTTTCAGTTTATCCAGGGTGAGGGGGCAGGTGGCACACTTTCCCATGAGACCAGGAATAATCAACCAGAAAGGCAAGGCCAGAAGCTGACCCAAGGAGAGGTGGGAAATGGGTCTCAGTCCAGATAAGGGACTCCTCAGGTAGCTGGCTGCCTGGTGCTGCCCAGGAAAAGCTTTCTCTGGTGGAACCCTGGTTTAATAATTGCTGAGTCTCACTTGAGGAAGTGACTTCATCATGGGACCTGCAATGGCAGGTGGTACTTTATTCACACTTCTGTGAAACACAACGTAGGAGGCTTCTCGTGTCATCCCCCCAACTTTTCCTGCCAGCCTATTAGGACCTCACTCCTCCCTCACACAGGGAGGACTAAGCTTAAGAGCAGGGCCATGGGCTTGGCTTTGGTTCCTCGAGACTCATCAGGCGCAGGCTCCTATGTAATTAGGTTGCATGGCATCTTCCTCTGGGTGTGAAGAAACAAGTCTCCGAGAGGCCCAAAGAATGGAATGCTTCTCTAGCCAATGACACTCACTCTGAGAGCCAGTTCTCTGCATACCAGGAAAGGCAGTAGTCAGGTCATGGGGGGTGGGCAGTGGCAGTGAGGAGAGGGGAAGTATTCGGAGAAGAAATAGGGAAGAAAGAAAGAAGAGGGTACTGGAGAACTGGTGTTCACCATGGCTGTGTGGCCAAGGGCCTCTGGCCTCCATTCTGGAAGCACAAGACACCATCTGATTCTAGCCCTCAAATACTTCTCACTCTCGATGGCATGGAGAAGAAGCCTCTTGACCTCGACTTCTTTTATACGAAGGGCACTGTCTGAGAGTTTGTCTTCCCTGAGGTGGCTGTGGCCAAGAGGTTGGGCTCTCAGGAGCTCACTTGGGTCTAAATACTGTCTCTCGTCCTTGCCAGTTCTGTGACATTGGGAGCATTGCTGACGTGCCCTGAGCCTGTTTCCTCGTCTGTAAAATGGGGATAATAATATGCCTGCTGCTGTGTGCTGCAGACAGGGATGATGGGATGGAGGGAGGTGTTGGTAGCAAGCCTCTGAGTGTTGCTTGTTTCATTAAAAAAAAAAAAATGTCCCTTGCTGTGTTTCTCTCACTCCGGCTTGCTACTTGTGTCTCTCGGCAAAAGCAACTCTGGGTAGTTTCCAGTGCTGTGACTTGCCCCCAGCATGTGAAGCTTATGGGACTTTGCGTTCTGAGTCCTGCCCTTGTGGACATTTGCCTCTCTCTCTGGTCTTCTTATTTTGAACCTAGGACTAATTGAGTCATTATTAAGGTCCCCTAATCCTAGAACCTGAGGCCCAGAATAGTCCCTGAGTTCAAATTCTTGTTTGTGCTTCAGTCTGAGCTGTAGATTATGATCTCCCACTAAGACCTCACACTGCTAGTCCTAGTCCAGTTTTCCACAACCCTTTCCTCCTGCTACCCCCAGAGACTCTTGGAGTCAGAGAGGTGGCAGGGGCCCCATAGAACCTGAGATATGGGAATGAAAGGCCTCCTGGGCAGTTGTGAGGTTTCTTTCAAAGTCAATGCTGAGAAAAGCTACGTAGGATCAGACAATTTGGAAAAACACACTAGCATGCTCCTGGGCAGGGGACGGGGTAGGCTCGGGCATTCTGGCTTTGTCTTAGGTAGAGAAGGGGTTTCAAACCAGTGAAGTGAGATAGGTGGCTTTGAAGGGTTGACTGAGAACACCAGGAAGACCCAGACTCACTGGACAGATGGTATGGAGCAGGGACAATCCAGAAAGTGGGAGTGGGGTGGGCAGGAATGTAGGAAGATGGCTCTTCTGTCTGATTGACAACTAATGAAGACTTCTGAGACTTAGCAGGTGCAGCGTCCCACATCTCTCAGCCCCAGGTTGCTTCTGGGAGCATTAATAATTCCTTCCTTGCTTAGGGCCTGGGTCCTGATCCATTGTTGCCCGGGAGCCTCTTAGAGCTGGCAGTCTCCACAGATGCCAACTGTACAGGTCCAGTGTGGAGCCCAGGGAGTCTTATCTTTCACAAGCTTGCTGACTATTGGTGCTCCCCAAGATCCCGGAGACTATGGACTAGGGGCACACACGATTCCAGGGAGAGCAAGCAGGCAGCTCTTGGAAGGACAGTGGGGTCTTTATTGAACTTGGTATTCATGATCTATGGTGCACACCTGCTGGGCTGTACATCCTCAGCCACTTGGGTGTTCTGTCTCCAAGGTGCTAGAGGATGTAAACCATGAGACAGACCAAGACCAAACCATTGAGACGAGGCTTAGAATGGGAAAGTGTTGTAAGAAAAAGATTGGCAGGTGACTTGAGTCCAGGAGGTCAAGGACTTGCCCAAGGTCGCACAGCTCGTTAGCAGCAAGACCATACCAGTCCCGTTCAGATGAACCCAGTCAAAGTGTACAATAAGATCAAACGTGCTTTCGGGACCTCTCTTGTGTGTAGGATGGACCAGGTGTGAGCAGTGCTCAGAGTCGTTGTAATGGTGGGGGAGGAAGGTCACTGTAGGACACTACTGTTATTCCATCTACTGGAGTGTACTAGCAACGGTGGTGGGGAAAGTAAGTAGAGGACCTGAGAGGGGTTGGAGTTCCCAGAATCTCCATGTCCTGGTACTTTTTATAGATCCAGCACCCACCAGATTTCAACTGAATGACTTTCTTAGTAGGGTCGGGTGGATTCCCGGTTCCTCTTATTTACGACAGTAATCAGGTACCCTAGGACAAATGAGGCCCAGAGATGGGCAGAGTTGCTTCCAGGTCTGTGTCCCAGAATCCCATTCCTGCTTTCTGACTTACTGAGGACTGTAAGAAACGAATGCTTTCTAGTTCCCTTGGAAGAATCTCCAGCCTCAGCAGGATACAGGGTGGCAGAGAGGCAGGAAGGCTTCTGCACAATCCTTTTACTCTCTGTGATCCCAGACGAATGTGCTGTGCGTAGAGAAGGAGTGACAAAGACTGTCTGTCAATCTGTCATTTTAAGACCTCTTCAAGCAGGCACACTTTTAGGGACCACTGTGGAAACCTAGTCAGGAAGACGGGAAGAAGCTATCTCTCTATCTGACACTAATCTGAGAAGGGCCTAAGAGTCAGGAGGCCTGGGCCTGGAGCTTGGTCTTTGCCCCAGCTGCTGGTGAGCTTGGGACAAATCCCTTGACCTTTAGGGGCTCAGGTTTTTCAATTGGGAACACTAATTGAACACTTCAGTATAGTGGCAGTGAGGCATGAGCTTGAAGACCTTTGACCATCCCGTTGAGACAAGGCCTGCACGGAAGTTTAACTGAGAAGGGCTGAGGGCTAAGATGGGTCAAGAGGACCTATTCTTCAGCAATCTCACCTGGTAGCTTGTAGACTTCCCTTCTGACACACTCACCTGAGTGAAAGCCCACTGATTAGTGTAAGCCCTACCCATTCTGCCCTCTTGCCTCTGGGGCTTTGGTGGGAGCAAACAGATTACAGCAGCATGGGGCGGCGGCTTCGTTGGGAATGAAGATTCAGGAGCCAGGTACCCTGGGAGCATAGACGAAGTTTTTTTTTTCTCTGATTTTTCCAATTCTCTTCAACACCATTCTAGGTGCTACTTCCAAATTCATCTTAAAATGTGACCTTTTTTTTTTTTTTTTTTTTTTAAAAATTACAAACCCTCCCCGCCCACTTAATCTGCCTTATATAGTCCAGCATTTCAAATTCTTTGTTCAAAGCAAAACAACTGCTTTTGGTCTATGACACAAGACCTTGGCTCTCTGAAATGCTATCTGAGGGTCCAACACTCTTACCCTGTAACAAAGACAAGGTTTTCAATCTTCCCCTGCAAGCTTGTCTTGTTCATTGGAGTCAAGATTGAGTGCCAGAAGTACATACTTTCTTGGCCTCTGGGAGTGTGTCTCATCTAGAGAGAGGGGGACAGACACATGGGATCTGTGCATGCCTGTGTCAGTGCCTGTTCACATATGGAGATGTGAGAATCTTACACTTGATCTTAGCCAAAAGGCTGAGAAGCAACGAGGTGTGAGTTGTATAAGAAGGGTCCTTTTGACTTACAGGGCTGGAGAAGCAGCCACGGGTCCTTAGTGATTGGAGGATTCAAAGCCTGGGGTAGATAAGAGTGGAAAGGATGGGGAGGAAGGGCAGGAGAGAGAGAAGAGGATGGGAGGAGATAGTATCTGAATTGAGTCCTTTCTATGGGAGCCCAGAGGGGTTGGAGAGAAGCCAGGCTTTTCAGGACACATTGCCTTCTTCTGAGAATCCATGTTCTGAAAAGAGAGGGGCCTCCTGAGTACCCTTTTCAAGATGGATTGTGGCTTTCATGGTGGTGGAGGCCTTGGGGAACAGTGGGTTATAGTGGCTGAAAAGGGTTCATATGGCTCAAGCACCTGAGAAGACCCTTGCAGGAATCTGTCGGGGACTGATGGCTGTGGAGTGAGAGAGAGCGAGGAGGGGGGTGAGGCAAAAGGCAAAAGCAAAGACAGAGGCTTCCAGCTGCTCAGTGCCTTTTATTTCAGTTGTTCAAGTCATAATAGGATAAAACAGCAAGAGAACTAGAGGTCCTAGGGTCCAGCTTCCTTTCCATTAGATAGATGAGAAAAGCTGCGGCTTGGCAGTGGGACCAGAGCAGACAAAACTGCTAAATGTGCATAGGGCCCGTGTCAGGTACAGGTGGATCAGGCTATCTCTCCTCGAAAAACAATGAACATCCCAACCTACTAGGTAGCTAAGAGTAGGTAGCATCCAGCTCTGGATGACAGGGACTAGCCAGCGCAGTTCAAGCAGCTCTGAAGGCACCATATTGATGCCTATTTAAGGAGGAGGCCAGAATGCAGTTTTGAAGGTGGTTTTTGCAAGATAAGGCATGTCTGCCTAACATTAGGCCTGTTGGTTCTGGATAATAAAAGACAGGAGCTACGGCTTTTAAAACTACCACCCAGAAATGCAAATTAAGCTGTTGGAAACTTCCTGAAAATTTGTCAGGGAATTAGTGTGTGGCTCTCCAGTGACCACAAAACTTTAAGGAGCAAGAATTTCCAAAGCCTGCCCTAGCGTCTGCATCACCTCAGCTCTGGAGGGCTGATTCTGAGAACTAAGTCTTGGTCATAGAAAGTATCTGAAATAGTTCTTGTTCTGTAGAAAGAGAGAGAAATCCGGGTTAGTATGTGACCTGTGATGATTTCAAGGGCTATAAAACGTGAGTGGTTCTAACTCCTAGAATCCCTGGGGAAGGGCTCGGGTCCACCCAATGCTTTAGTTTCCTGATTATTGTAATTATGTGTCCATAATGTATGTTACAGGCAAGGAAAACAGATAAGCAGGCCCTAAGCTATAATACTCTAGGAGCTCTGTGGTCTCAGACATGGTCTTTTTTTAAAAAAAAAATAACTAAGGGCTTGGACGTGCTGCAATCTACTTTGGTTTAAATGTTTACTTGGGTGTTTCTGCAAGGCTATGTTGATGAGAAAAGGACATTTTTTTCCTGTGTAGGATAATGCAGATTTTAGTAACAAACTTTGGTTGCGTTGCTGTTGTACAAACAAAACTCAGGTGGAATATCTCCAATCACGGGAGGGCTGGATCCCTAGGCCTCAGTTTCCATCACTTGTAAAATAAGACATTTGTAGCCTGGTGTGGCAGCACAGATATGTAAACCTCCCCCCCGAACCTCCCCCCAACACACACACTTGGGGGACTGAAGCAGGAGGATTGGGAGTTTGAGGTCAGCCTGGCTACATAGTGAGCTACATATAGACTCTTATTTCAAAAAATTTTTTTTAAAAAGATGATTTACAAATTTCCAAGCCAATTGCTTCTTCTGCAAGAACTCTTCTTGGTTATGGCACTTTTATTGGGGGTGAGGTAAGGTAAAGGAGAAGACTCCGAGGAAACTCTGGATAAGGGACTGTGAGAAAATCCACTCGGCTGGTTGAAGGCCCTTTGGAGTGGTGCCCGTTTGATGAGCTGTGCTTTTTGTCTGATTTTGACTTGCACTCTAGATTCTGTGAGCGGTATCGTGTCTCACTTGTATCAAACATTTGTTTGCTGACACGCTCCTGCGCTCTCTTGGTGGTACCTCATAGCCTGTCATGCTATGCTGCTGATGTAAGACACGTCAGCTGATGGGGGTTACCGAGAGAAGAAACCTCGAGGGAGTAGCAGGTATCACTCCCTGACTCCCAGACTTCTGGTTTCCTGCATTTGTTTCCAACCCTTAGCTGCTGGATTCCAGTCACTGCTCTCTGTACAAATCCTTCACAGGTCTGAGGCCAACTCTGATTTCTTTCATTGTAGGTCTTTGTCTATATTGACAACGTCTCCCTCTTCTTCTTCATTTCTAGATCCCTGGTTACCTTATTGATGAAGACAGATATTCCTGGCTTAGTTCGGCCTTGCGTCTCCTAGTTCTAAAAAAAAAAAAAAGCAAAGGCAGGAAAAAAGGGGTGCTGTGGTGGGGGTAAACACTGTCCTACCTTAAATCACTATTGGTTATATCCAGGAATGCTCACAAAATAACGTTTTCTTCTTATTCAGTAACTAGACAGCAATTTTGTAAGGCAGTCATATCGTTTCTTCCTTGACTGATAACTGTGTCTCAGCTCTCACCAACTGTGTCATGTCCAGTTGCATCTTATGTGGCCATGCCCTTTAGTCGAAGGCCACCAGAAACATACCTTTGGACAGAGTTCTTTGTTGGCTCATTGCAACCAAAAAGATACATACACTACTCATGGGATCTTGGGAAATTGAGTAAGATGTTAGAATAGACTTAAGGATTTGGGCTTGCTTTAGGTGATCCGGAGACTCAGGGCTTGGGATTTCTTTGGACCTGATACTGAGAGGTAAAGGCATTCATTTTAAATGCTCATCCTAATTCATTTTTGTTATATGGTAATGGTGTGTATGACACATGCTTATATGTACATGGGTAGGTGCAGATTCATGTGTGCATGCATTACTGGGTGGGTGGAGGCCAGAGGTCCCCAAGTCAGGTGTCTTCCTCTATAGTTCTCACCTGGTTTTTTGAGACAGAGTCTCTCACTGAACCTAGAGCTCATGGACTGGCTACACTGGCGACTGAGCTTCAGGCTTTTTCCTGTCTCCACCCTCCCCCCCCCCCCCCCCCCCCCCCCAGCGCTGGTGATACAGTTGTGTATTGCCACACCCAGGGTTTGTTTCTCATTGTAATGTGGGTGCTAGGGACCCAGATTCAGGTCCTTTTGGTTGTACAGTACTAAACATTAAAACCACTGAACTGTCTCCCCAGCTCCTCACAGTCTCTTAACCCAAAGGAAATCTTATGGGGTGAATGAGCCTTCTACCATGATTGGTAAAAAGCAAAACCATCACTGCTCTTAACTAGACCTGGTTGAGGTCTGCTCATTTTTCTGTGACTTGAAGGACACCCAGATCTAGTCACATGGGGATTTGACTGGATTCCTCTTGGGTTAGGTTGCTTCTTCCTCTTCCCTTTCTCACCACTCAGAAGGGAAAGGGTGGAGCCAGCACCAGGAAATGGAAGATGGCATCTACCCAGGGGCAGAGTCGGCTCCTGCACATGCGTCTGTGGCACAGAGTGGGTCTTTTCTGTTCTCAACATTCTCCCAGTTAGAGATTGGTCAGGGAATGGCACCTGTAACTGGATAAGAGTCCATTTTATGCCTTTTGGGAAGAGTCTTTTAACATGATGAGACTTAAGGGCTGCACCGAGTGCAAGAAGAATCTGAAGAGAAGGCTCCAGCTGCCACACAATATAGTCCTTAGAACAGACCCAAAGATGATGGATGGGTGTCCAACTCTAGGCCAGGCAATCATGTCTCCAATCCAAGTAACATTTTCCTAGACATCCAGCAGGCTTTTCTTTAATTCAGAATATGGGCTGTTCTATGTAAGTCTGAGGTGTTTATACGCATGTAGCAGGCACCTTGCCTGGTCCTTCTAGACTAAGTAGGACATCAAGTGCCATGAGACCTTAGAGTAAAAAACAGCCACGTCTGGCCTGCACACTTTCATGTGAACTGGCTGCTTGGGTTTCTAGAGTCGGAAGCTTGTGTGAGTTAAAGGAGCCCAATAGGATAAGGGAGGGATTGGAGCCTTTTGGTGATGGTGTCGATTACTGCAGTATGCACAGGATGCACACAGAGTTAGTGGTCGCCTAACCACTCAGGGAGGGTGCTCAGTTACTACCCCATGTTCATCCTGTCTTGGAACTTTTTTGGGGGAATGTCATTCTCTTAATGTTGGCAATTTTTAAATATCCCAAAGTCTCTAAAGAGAGAGGGCAAGGTAATATGTATGCATGAGCCTAGTGTCCACGAGGGAAGCAGAAGGGTTAGTCCAGTGTCCCAGACATCCACCATCCACACTCTGTGTCCTTTGACCTTTGATGTCACTTATTCCAACAAGGGTGAGATAGGCTTTCAAAAATTTAAAGTTCTCCCTCACCAAGTGGGAAGCTTCCTTTGAATAGGAGGGAAACATGGCGGAGAATCTCCAAAGCAAACCTTCCGTTCTAACAAGAACCATCTCAAGACCAGGCTCCACTTGTCCTTGGCCATGTTTTGCTGGTGAGATCACAGTGACATAAACAGAAACATCTTCCTGAAATGGGGTCAAAGTTGAGATTTTGTTTTGTTTTGTTTTGATTTTTTGAGACAGGGTTTCTCTGTGTAGCCTTGACTGTCCTAGAATTTATTCTGTAGACCAGGCTGGCCTTGAACTCACCAAGACAGAGATCCACCTACCTCTGCTTCCCAAGTGCTGGGATTAAAGCCAAACTCTAAATTTAAAAAGAAAATGTTTGGAATTAATCAGAGCTGATAAATTTATGTATCCCAATACTTAGACAGAAAGCGAGCTTCTGATGGATTTAAAGGAACTTAAACATTTGTCATCACCCAAATTCCTTCTGATTTCACTATGAGCTGACACAACACAGGGCGGTTATTTTATTCTGTAGGGACAGAAGGGCCTTGATGGGTGTGTTAGGTGGATAAAAATCCATAGAATTGAGATAAGTGACGGTTGTGTTGAGAAGTCTTTGAGTTGAGGGTTTAATTACAATAAGACAGACAGTAGTGTGTGGCAGAAGCATCATGGGCCTTGGCGGGAGCCCCCCACCTCTGAAGTCAGGGCCATGCTGATCAATCTGGGTATATTCTGGCTTCTTTGTGGTTATCTATTCCCTAAGAACATATAAAACCCCTCGGTTTGAGCTTCCCTGGGATGGATGGCCTGGCGTTGTGTGTACTCTGCTTTAGGGAGGCACCACCATGAGGAGTAGCTCTGTGGTCTTCTCTAGTGGTTTAGTTGTCAGCAGTCTTTGTTAATGGTGTTCAAGGCTCCAGGGAGTCCACGATCATCTATACAGCTTGAGAATGCCAAGCCAACACAGAGGCTTGTGTGGAGCTTGCCCTAGACTGAGGCTCAGGTTCCTTTAGTGCATGCACCTGCCCTTACTCCAGTCCGGAGGCCTGGGGGCGGGCCACACCCATTTTCTCATACTCCTGAGGTAAACACAGTTGGATTTGTGGAGCCAGCACTTCATAACAGGACCAACTATTAGGCAGGGGCTTTTTTCCTTAAATCTTCCTTGGCAAGAGAGGACAGGGCTCAGTGATGCCTTGTGGCAGGCTTGGTAGCTCCTGGCAAAGAAGGGAGGAATCAGCAGGTGCCCTCGAAACTGTTAGCTATGTAAGTTCTGCAGGGACTCGGACCATTCAAAGGGAGGTTGTCATCTTCAGAAGGAGGAACGGACAGGCTTGCTTTTGTCTAGAGGTAGAGAGATGTGGAAGGAGGGCAGGGATGGAGACTCCTCTGAGAGCACAGGGAATCCAGGCCCCATCAACTGAGAGGTCACCTTACTGGGCCCTGAACTGGGACCATGGGCCTGTAGGAGGTTCACAAAAGTGAGAAGAAAGAGGGAAGAAGGAAGTGGGCCCCAAGAACGGCTAGGTGTGGTGCTCTCTCCTGTTCTACAGAGGGGGTCTAAGTTGCTCTGCAGTGCTTTTCTTCTTCACTCTACCCTGAAGGGGAAGGGTGGCCACAGGGCTGGGGAAGGACAGGCTAAGCGCTGGCTCAGGGTCAGTGCTAGGACATAGCAAATGGAGCAGGTAGAAGGACCTGGGGGCTGGTGTGAGAGGGTTGTGGCTGAATCCCAGCAGGAACCCAGAGGCTGGCCCAAGACCCCATTGCCTCCTTTGAACTGAGGAGAACAGTCCCCTGGAGTGAGCTGACCTGACCCCTCCCCAAGCTCTGGAGACATGTCTGAGGCCTGAGGGCACCCCCATCCTTTTCCATGAAGTGTTTCTCTCCAACGGCTCCCATTCCAAATCCATCTTCATTAGTGACAATAAACATCAGAGTCTGAGTCCTTAGAAGGCTGCTCTGAGATAAGTAAGGCTTTTCATAGTTAATTTATGAGTGCCCTCTTTGGGGTGTGGTGGGTTAATTAAGAGCTGAATTAGATGGAACTGCATGTCCCCAAGGATGTGAGCAAGCTCTTTCTGACAGAGAGAGAGAGAGAGAGAGAGAGAGAGAGAGAGAGAGAGAGAGAGAGAAAGTGACTGTAGGTTTAAAAGGAAGGCTTGGTGGGAGCGCCATCTACTCTTCTCACCATGGCCTTGACCTTGGGGCTGGAGACCCTTACTTTCTTCCTTCTTCTATTTTCAGTTTGGAGGCTCTGTAGGCCCCCTTTTCTGCTGTACTGGGACTGTGTAGGACCTTGAAGCCAGAATGCCTTTCCTGGCTGGCCCTGGGTTAACGATTCCCAGTTGGGCAGCTTCCTATACAGGACAGAGTACTGCTAGGGTTTAGTTTCCGACTCTAGAGTCGGGAGAGTCAGCCTCGGATTGCTCTCTGACATTCCAATCCCATTCCCAGGGCTTCTAGTCCCAGACTTAAACTCTTTGCGAAGACTGAGTAGATGTTTCTCGACATCTATGCAGCTTCATAGCTCATCAAGGGCAGTGACTAAGAACCATCTTCTCCTGAGAGAACATTTCCCCTGCCCTCACCCCTAAAATCCAGGGCCTGACTGGGAAAGAGGCCAAGCTGGGCTCAGGAAGGGTTGAGGAGAAGAAGGTCCTTGCCTGTGGCTGCTGGCAATCCACCTGGCCAGCGTTGCTATAGACTAGACTGCAGGACTCCAGCAGTTTGGTCCAATTGCTTGCCTATACATAACTGAGGAGACTGAGAGCCCCAGGAGGGCAGGCAATATGGCTGCCCTTGAGTGAGTTAGTCTAGAGATGGGGCAAGGGTCAAAAGCTATTGACTACAGCACACGTGATTGTGTGCCATACACAGGCACCTGATTTGTTCTGAGTTATTGAATCAATGGGCTCTTTAGAAACCCTGCTGATATGGGCATACTCCTGTCCAACAATGTCTTCAAAGGCCACTGGGGACAGGTGTGCACCCTGGATGCAACCCTGATTCTTTGGTCTCTTGTTCATACTCACCTCTACAGACATGCACATCCCTTCACACCTGAAGATACAATACTGTTGGCACCCAGTATTCATATGCAGAGACACTAAATGCCAGACACTCACACGGTCTCTTGACCTCACCTGAGTTTTGCACCAGGGAGAGTGCAGGGCTCAAGTCCAGACTGCCTTTTTTATTGTACTAAGCACGGATATCTCCGTCCGTGGCTTCTGCTCAGCCTTCTGAGCAGTGGGTTGCAGACTCCATAGCAAGTGGAAGACGAACATTCTTGGGAAAAGTAAGAGAAAGAACAGCCCTTGGTGTAAGTGGGCTGGCGATGCCCCTCCACAGCTCACAGGGTTCTCAAGAGACCAAGACCGCTGTATGCTCCCTCGTCCTTCACCGAGGACTTTGTGACATCTTGCACTCTGAGGGTCCATTTCTCTCTCAGGGCTTCCCCTCATTCAGCAAGTCACGTGATCTCCTAGTCTTCTGCAACTTTGACAAGATCTATAGTCTGACTCTCCGTGGGAGAGCTTCCTTGACTTTCTACACTTAGCTGGTTTCTTATTTGGGGCTCGCCTCCAGTCTATTTATACTTGGGGGTGGATGTGGCTTCTTGGCAAGCCCTTGTGAGCCTCCCATTTTTGACAATGCTGCTCAAGATAGCCATTCGCCTTGGAAGCTATCCAAGGTTGGGTCCTCATTCTGACTTCAGGAAGCACCTCAGAGATCACCCCAAGTCCCCATATGCGCAGGAAAAGGAGGGATGTGACCAGGACCTGTTGCAGCAGGACAGGGGTGTGTGGCAGCCAGGCCTAAGCCTCCTGTCTGCTCTTGGATTTCTCTTTCCTGCCACCATCTCTTTTCCCTCTTTGCTTGTTTCCCACTGTCACGTTCCCCATCCCCCCCCCCCCGTTCTAGTGTATCTTGTTTTCTATAACATTTAATGTTCTTTGCCACGTTAGCTTACCATGGTCAAGCCTGTGCCTTTTCCCAAAGGAGGTTGTTTGGGGGTCCTCTTCTTGGTCGTGCCATGACTTGTAGAGGGCCCTGCGTATTTCTTTTGGTTGCTGCAGAGTCCTGGGAAGCCAGTGGGGTGGGCTTAAGGGGGGTTCACACTACTGTTCAGGTAAGGATGCTGAGACCCATGAAAGAGAAGGTAAACCTTCAGCCTTTTTTTTTTGGAAAGTGCCTGCCTACTTGTCTATCCTGTTGCTGAATTCTATGTCAGAAAAAATACTTCACCTGGAAACCGTTGCGTAGGGCTAGTGCTGTGTTGTTCAAAGCACATTGTATAGCAAGCTGGTACTGAGAAATCATTGCGGGTATTAGGGTTCCTCCATAAAGGTTGGAGAGTACTTACTCCCTGTTGGTTTTTCTCCAAAGTTCCTTGACCATAGAAGCCTTCATTTCTGGAGATACCACCATTGAGTGGACACAGACTGGGAAGCGCCAATCTAGTTTAGTTTTTGTGTTAATCCGGAAAATTTTTCCTTCTCTGGTTCAGGGGAAGGTAACTGCCACATTTCTTGTTTTTGTTTGTTTGTTCATTTGTTTTTTGTCTCTTCCTTGGGCTTCCCTAGCTTTCTCCCTTTAGCCTCCAAGGCCACAGGACACTGTTCCATAGTTGTTTTCTCTGACTCCTTGAGTAGGAGAAGTTAGAGCAGGGGATGGCTCATTGTAGGGCAAAGAGAGTGGCTGGGAAGAGCCCCATGGAGGGAGTCACATGGTGTTGGGGGTGGGGGGTGCACCCACAGATGATCCCTGAGCTTGCAAGACCAGCAGTGTGGATGTGGAGGAATAGAGTTGCAGACTACTGCCCTTAGAGCCTGTTCTGTGGGGGTCTCTGTTATCATTGATTGTGGCCTCTGCCCGTCGTCCATCCATAACCCGTGATTTTTTTCTGGAATCCCCTTCCTTACTTCCTCACTAAATTGCAATTTATACTTATTGTTTTACCTGGGAGACCATAGAAAGGCAGGCATCTGACGCCTGCAATGGCCTTTCTCTCCTTCCAGGCTCAGTCCAGGGTGGGCTTCTTAGAGTTTGCCACTGAGCACGACTTGCACAGGTAGCTGTTGGTACAGGAGGCCAGGTCTCACAGTGAACTGATGCTAGTGATGCTCGCTTGTTTTCAGAGAGGAGGGCAAGTTGGCTCTCCGTGCTTCTCCATCCTCCTCTTTCAGGGACACTTGCAAAACAAACATCCTCTGCCATACATAGCTGTATTACTGAGTCTTCCATTTATCGTCCTTGAGGGCTCTGAAGGTCTCTTGAAGGCCATGTATACTTGGGTCCCTTCCCTGGGTTCACAATTGGCTTTTTCTTTCTTTCTTTTTTTTTTTTTTTTTTTGCCTGCAAATGGTGGTACCCTTACTTGTAATGGCTTACACTGGCCCAGCAGCCTACCCGGTGCTTGTACAATGGCCCTCAACCTGTCATTCACTGTACAAGTGATCTGGATGTGAGGTCGGATGACTTGAACTCCACAAAGCTAGACTTAATTCAACAAGCCACAAATAAGGGAACTAAGTGCCTTCCGCACAGGAGTCCCCTGAGGGCTCAGTGGAATCCATATGAAGGTGTTCTGTCAACTTGAATAAACTATGAGTAGCATGTCAATCTCCTGTTTGAGGACAGAGGACCCCTCCTCAAGGTTCCATGGAAGATGCAATGAGAGTGATCAGCTTAACCACAGGATTTTAGCAAAGAGAGCTTTCCAAGGTTTCTGCTGCCAACATCCTGACTCTCAGGCCATCGATGCCACCCCATGATTCCCAGGCTTTTTACTTTTTAGCCCCTAATGCAGGACCTTTTGCTAGGGCTGAGTAACTATGTCACATAGATTATGTTCTGGGCCCTTGAATCATTGTTACCAGAGTTGTTAGGGTCAGACCTTGGGCTTGGCAGCCTCTAACAGGCCAGGCTCTGACTCCCTTCCTCAACTGGCCCATTATACAAGTAATAACAAAGAGCAGGGAAAAAAAAAAGATATGTATTCAATGTGACCACACTGGGAAGAGGAACAAAGAGCCCTATGTCCCTCTCCCCAAGTCCCTTTTCAAGGCCTATAACATAAAGTTTAGGCTTAAATTGAGGGAGACAGGTATCCACGTCTAAGCAGCCTGGTCAAGATGTGGTCCTTCTCATTGTTAATGTCTAGGCTGCAGACTCTCCTGCAAGGTGGTCAGACAAGTTGTCAGAACTGCGTGAAATCTCTTCCCAGGATCCTGGCCACTTCTTTCTCTGGGTGTGATTATGATTATTCCTGGGGGAATTCCAGTTTTTTGGGTTTCATTGTTTCAATGGCCTGATAACCTAAGTGAGTAATACTAAGTGTCTCTTCAGAATATCAGAGGGCTGGAGAGATGGGCTCAGCAGCTCAAAGCTCTTGCCTCCCAAGCCTGATGACCCGAGTTTAATTTTTGGAACCCATGTTGGAAACAGAGGACAGGACATCCTCATCCCTGCCAGGATGGCTACAGGATAAACTGGATAGGATCCAATTGTGCCCTAAGTGGTGTACGTCCTCTGTGTTGAATGAATGAATGATCCGTCTGAAGAAAACAGTCTGCTGTTTCCCTGGCCATGGGATCTTTCTCAGATTGCCATTTGGAGACTCCCAGTGGATCTGCAGGTTGCAAGGGACAGCTGGGTGTCACTTGGACTTGTTCCAGGAATACTACCAGATTGTGCTTTCTGGACCCTTCTGTGGAATCCCTCCTGCTGTGATAAAACCTGGTGACCAGAAGCTTATTTTGGCT
>LR755135.1:218165-252841 GCA_902729485.2 Mus minutoides | reverse complement strand
GCCCTCCAACCCCCCCCCCCCCCGCACAGTGATGTACTTCCTCCAACAAGGCCAGAACTCACTAACTGGGGTGTCACCGGTGTCACTAACTGGGGACCAAGCGTTTAACTGCTTGCACCTATAGGGGACATTTTTCAGTTCCCTTCCCCATGTAAAGGTGCACCCTTTGCAGACTGACTGGAGTCTGGGGCTGAGGGCACAGTGGAGATTATCTGACTGCTCTCTATATAAAGGGAGGAGGCTGTGTGGAAGGACGGGCTGACTCAATCCAGGGACCAAGATCCTGGAATCCTGCTTTTAAGTTCTTTGTATCTACTCACTTGTTGGTCGCCTTGACCTTACTTTGTGTGATCACTTCCATGATTCATTTGTAGGCAATTTAGTAACCACTAGCTATGATAGAGGTTTCCTGGATGCCACTGGTTGGGCAATTGAGAGAGATGGTTCAGGGTCAGAACGGGCCATTGTCCACTTTGAAAGCTAGGGGCCACAGGTGATGTTAACAAAGGGAAGGGATGGTGGAGCTTGCAGATACCCCCTTCCCACCTCTATGCTACAGAGCATATTAAATGGGACTTTGTCTGGATATGGTCTCCTGTCTCCTGCAGCTGCCTGCCCATGAGTGACCCCTGAAGTCATTGTGCTATCCCACAGTATGGGGACAGAGGGAAGCAGAGCCGGGAAGCAGATTTGCCCTGCCTTAAGGAGTGTGACCTGAGAGCCCGTCCTGTACCCTGCAGGAAGGAAGGCATGAACTAAAGTTAGGAGCTGGCAGAGGCAACGAGCTTTGAGTGCAGGCATGGTACCTGGGGGCCTCACAGGTGGAACTCCCCCAGTGCTCTGGCCCTTGCCCGGGTTTCAGGCACTGACCACAACCACCTCTGCCAGTGATGGAGTGTTTACCTTCATGTGTTCCCACAATCTCTCCTTGCACAACCCCCTGCCCAGGACTTACTGGCAGGTCAGATCCTGCTGGGCTGCTTTAACAGTAGCCTCTGCAGTCTGCAAAGCTTCCTAGGAGCCTGACCCTGCTCTTACCCGTGCCACCCCCCCCCCCATCCCCTGCCTCCTGCTCACTACCTCTAGCTCCAAAAGCTCTTCTATTTATGGTCAAAGTCCACTCCAGGGAGTTCAGTTTCTTTTTGTTTTACAAGGTTGAGCAGATATGTCACTGAGGAAGGGATAGGAGCCAGCGGAAGAATGTTTCTTAGGTAGTCTTTTTGCCGCAGTACTAATGATAGCACTAATAATAATAGCGCCTGATGTTTAGGGAGTATCTACTGTGCTTGCTACTACTGTTAAATGCTTTAACTCATGTACTTCTTTCCTTTACTTCCCCCCCCCGCGCCCCCCCCCCCGCAACCCAACGAGGTATGTAGTACTGCTGTCCCCACTTAGGATGGAGGCCGAGGGTGGACAAGAAGAGACTGTTGTCTCACTGTACTCTTATCAGGAGACCTTAATCTTCAAGTGAAGAGCTCGCTAAAGGTCACTGAGGTAGAGGTGGCCTAAGTGGGTAAACCATGCTCATTGAGAGAGGAGGGGTTTGAGTAAGACTGGAAGGGGGCCTGGGTGAGAGCTGCTGCTTCAGCCGGCCCTTGTGCCACATCCCAGTTCACAAACAGAAGGTTGCTCCTGTGGTCCACCCATAACATATCCCTGGATGAGAAGTGGTGTCTGTCTAATCTGCCTCACCCTACCCTGCTGTGCAATAAAACTGTAGGGCTGCTACCCTCTTATTTCCAAGTTGTTGACTTAGGATGTATCTTTCTTGTGGCTTGAGGCAAGTGTCTACACTGCCAAAACCTTTTCTAGGGACCCTCCATAATACTTCTTTTGGGTCCTTTGGAGCTAAACTGTTTCCCTGTGCTCCAGGCCTGGGCTCTCCTTCTTTCTCTCCACATTTGGTTGGGATTAGCAGTTCCTACTCTCTGAAAGACGTGAAGAACAGGTTAGGAGATGTTTGGTACCTGGCTGCCTTAGAATGTGTTGTCTTGCTGTTCCCACAGCCTGCCCTGCAGGCTGCTGTTGGGAGAGGTTGTCCTCTTAAAAGATGTCTTTCCTTTAGAGAGTTTGGAGTCAGCATCTAGAGTGGGGAGACACCCCCAGAATGGGTGTGTTCCATCCCCATTCCTTGGAAAACAGCAGAGCCACACAAGAGCCTAGCCACCTTGGAGATGGGCAGAAGTAACTCACCCTGGACTATTTGGATGAGCTGTCCACAATAACCCTGTGAGACCACTCCATAAGGCCCCCATGATCTTCAAACGTTGGGAGGAAAAAGGCACTGAAATACACTAAAAGTTGGCAGAGACTTGGTAATAATGTTGGGTCAGCGGTTGGATCCTGCCAGGGCCTCTTGGAGAGAGCATTTCTGCTCTAGAGTGAGATGGTGAAGGGAGAGATGGAACTGTGTTAGGGTCTTTGGAGACCACATCAGATGAAGGCCTACCTGCTAAAGAATATTAAGTGGGAAACTTCTCAGCTCCATTAGGGAGCTGGACCTGGTGAGGTCTGTCACAGTGCTGGGGAGGCAGCTCATGCCAGCCTGTCCTGGGCCCCTGCCTTGCTCTGAGCCCATTTGCCTGTTGGAACTTTGGTGTGCTCAATTGTAAAATGAAGGTATCTCTATTCACCTGCCTCTCTGCTTGTCCTAATGGTGTCTGGAGTGGTTGATATAGTGGGGTGTGTGTGTGTGGAAGCAGGATAACGTCTCCAGAAGATCCCCTTCCTGACAGAACACATCCGTTCCTCTGAATTCCATGGTCTTCAGCTTCCCCTTAGATCCAGTACTTGCCATCATCTTATACTGTGTCCACTCCCAACCCAGCACACCCCGTGCCCACCCACTATACTGACACTCAGTTCTTTGAAGGTGGGGGGCTGTTACTGGTTCATTCTGACGTCTTCTGTGCCTGCTTGTGGCCTTGATGATTCTTTGTATTGGCTGAGTGAGGGCTCAAGGCAGTGGGCTGGGTCTTAGGGCAAGGTGGGTGGGGACAGATGAGGAAGAGGGGTTGCTGTCTGCTGGTGCCACTGCTCAGTCTTTGAAGAATCCACATTCAGATTCATCTCTGTGTGAAGCTCAGAGGTTCACAACTTGGCTTATAGGCTAGCCCAGCCCATATCTGCCAGCCTCCTGGTCAGTGTGTCGGTGGCAGGTTGCCTGCAGAAGGGCAGAGCCCTGAGGACTCTGTTGATAAAGATGATTGGGGGAACTGCGGCTGCAGGGTTAGAGCCTGTCTCTCCATCTGGACTGCCCATGTTCCTCCCTTTGGCTTCTCTTAGATGCTTAGAGATAGGCTTTTGATATCCCAGAGCCACTCAGTTCTGTGACTTTCACTTTTCTGACAACTCTCTCTCTGTGTGTGTGTGTGTGTGTGTGTGTGTGCCCAGTAGGAAGGGGAAACCCTGGGGACACATCCAGTCATGGGTTCAGGGGGGAGGTGCAGCGTTTTGTAATCTGTTAAAAGACAAAACACAGAACACTGTTGTGATTATGGGTCTAGGCTGGCCTTGCCCAGTCCTTGTTTAACAAAGCTCTTAGCAGCCTAATGAAGAAGGTTCTAGCCCAAGCACTTTCTCCTGGGATTTCTTTTTTTCTTTCTTTCTTTTTAAAGGAAGAAAAAACTTATTTTGGCTTATGGTTCCGGAGGGCTAGAAGCCCACCGTGGTGGGGAGGGCAGGGCACCCTGGCAGGATCAGGAAGATGTCTGATCACATTAAATGGAGTTACGTTATAAGGTAGTAACAATGACTCTACTTGACACCTCAGGCTGATACATAAAATGCTCAGGACCATAAATGGCTGGTGAGCTTCCCTATACCCCTAAACTTTACAGGCTCTTGGTTACTCTCTAGAACTTGATGGTAAGACCCAGTTGTTGACTGGGGTTTCTTTGTAGGATGGGCCAACTTTGCTTTAGGCCCTGCTACATCCACGCCAGTGAAGTCTGCTTTGATAGGTTTAGAAACCTGGGAACAGTCACGAGGCAGAGTTTCATGGTTCGTGGCAGGCTCAGGAATTAGGCGTCACCGTTGACTCAGTTGTCCTCATGGTAGGTCATTGTTTTCTTCCAAAAAAATATGAAAGCAGGTGCAAGGGAATGGATATGCTTGACTAAGGTCTGAAGGCCAGAACATTGGTGGGAGCAGGGTTTGAACTCCGGACAGTGAATCACAGTTGATCTTTTCATGAAGCCGTGTACTCAGCTGTTGGTCGGCAAAAACCTCCCTGCCTCTGCTCTCATGACCTGCCTCTTAACTTAGGTGACAATTTTCTATAAGCCTTTCAGCCTGGATTTCTGGAATGTCCTCAGGCCCAGGCCACTGTTAGTTCAGGTTTATCTGAAGACACCAAGGAGGAGGAAGAGATGCTGGCTTCGAGCCACTGGGCTTTGCAGTAACCTGGAGAGTCCACCATCAGCTGGGGAAACCAGGATGAAAATATCAACCTCCTACAGCTCACATCTTACTCAGGGGTCTGGGGGTTGTTTGGCTTTATGAGGTCTGTCGCTGCCCTGGTGCTTTAACCTGGGTCCATCCATCTCTTGGTCACAGGTGGGTCCTAGAGAGTCTAGAGTGGAGGTCAGCCCTGACTGGGGGCTGGGAGCCGGGGGCCAGGGGCCGGGAAGCAGTCATAGCCAGAAGGGCTTGTGTGATGATATCAGTTACAAAAACCATTGGAAATAATTGCTGGGAACTTGCAGCCCAGGCTCTGTGATGGCTTGTGTTAACTGATTTTCATTTTTGAGTAAGTAAGTGATTTGTTCCCGTGGGTGAAGCAAAAGCTGGTCCTGTGGAAATGTTTCCTCCTGCCTCTCTGTCTGAGAGCCAGGGCACTCCTCGCCCCAGAGCAGATGTGGTTTCTGTGGGTCTATGTGGAGGCGATCTACACACACAAGTAGACATGTATAGATGGTATTTTAGAATATGTGCCTGAATATTTCTCTGCAACATAACGTCATAATATCTTGCATGATGTTCTTTTCCACTTAATGGACTATTTTGGGAGACCTATGTGAGGATCCAATGCACTTCCTTGTTGGAAATTTAATTTTGCAGCTGGAAAAAGTTCCCTCTCATGGCTGCAACACAGACTACGTTTTTCCTATTTTGCCAGGTTCTTCAGTGGATCTCTGCAGACAATCACACCCATCTGACTGCAACCCTTAAGAATGGGGTCTCAGAAAGCCCCCTCCCTATTTGCTTCTTCCTAGTTAAGGCTGCGGTGTAGAAGTCACTATCACCCGTTTTCTTTTCCATGTGGTGTAAGGGCTGGAGATGTAGTTCAGTGGTAGAGTGCTTGCCTAGCATGCACAAGGCCCTGGCAACAGCAAATATTATTGGGGCGTTATACTGGAGCTGAATCACAGGGTGTTGTGAGGATAATGCATATATACAGTAATTGCTCAATAAATTAGGTGACTGGTGTTGTTATAAATCCCTGCCTGGTGCTCCGTCTGCTGTCCTGTCTGGACTCTTCAGTTTTCCATGCCCCACCCCTACCCCTCAATGTGAACACACTTAATATACCGTCTCGACACTAAGGCAGACCAAGAGGGTCAGGTGGAGTGAATGGCCCTATTGTTCCTGGCCTTAGTTCCCAGAGCCCTGCAGGTGTGGCAGTGACTAGGCCTGGGCTGTCCAGTGGGAGAAGTGACCTCAGTCTTCTGTCAGGGAGGACAACTCGAGAGGAAGGGGGTGATTTTGGTTTGGCAAGGGAGGCGATTTGACTGCCTGCCTACTATTTCCTAATGGTTAGTTATTGCAGCCGCAGTGGGGACTGGACCGGATGGTATTGATGTTGTAATCTGAGTTCAGGAATCAGTTGGAAGAGTCTCCAGGTGACCCTAAAGACTCAGGAATGGGAGATATCCTTGATGGGGTGTCTTAAGCGTTACACTCCGGACTCATGGACATCTTTTTTGTTTTGTTTTGTTTTTTTCGAGACAGGGTTTCTCTGTGTAGCCCTGGCTGTCCTGGAACTCACTTTGTAGACCAGGCTGGCCTCGAACTCAGAAATCCGCCTGCCTCTGCCTCCCGAGTGCTGGGATTAAAGGCGTGCGCCACCACGCCCAGCTCATGGACATCTTTTTAGTCTCTGTGGCACTGCTTATAGAGGTTTGAGCATAGTAGATCTTTTCCAGCCTTCCAGGCATCTCTGGGCCTTGGATTTGATGGAGAGGAAGTTTGGACCCCGAGGGAGCTAGAAGATATGATATGGGTCTTGTTTTTGTTGGATGAGGAGGGCGAAGTTGCAGTTGAGGAAGGGAGAGAGTCTGAACTCCTCCTGGCCTGGCAGGGGAAGTGAAGAGGTGCCCACCATACTCTATACTGCCTTAGCTCCCCAGAGTCAGGGCAGACAATGGCCTCTCAGGTGGTCCTTTGAGATAAGAGGCTGCAGTCCAAATTAGAGACATTTGCTCTGGACATCTGCTTTCGATATCTGTCTCCTGGGATGAGTGAATGTGGCCAGTCCAGTTGAAGGTCC
Source organism: Mus minutoides (assembly GCA_902729485.2). Lineage (NCBI taxonomy): Eukaryota > Metazoa > Chordata > Mammalia > Rodentia > Muridae > Mus > Mus minutoides. Next base: position 246,348 of record LR755135.1, on the reverse strand, counting down.
CATGGAGGCAGGAGTCTAGAGAGTCCCATTGCCAGGTCTTCTCTTCTTCAGGGAGCCTTCAGGACTCTCTTGGTGTGACACTCCAGGTTACTTTGATGAAGGAATCCTGAGCAAGATTTCCGAAATGGCCTTCCCTCTGTCTCCTGGCCTTCCCCCCTTGGACTCCTGCCTGTTAGAGGCAGTACCTATTCCTGTCCTGCCTGTTGCCCCTGCCTGCAGAGAATGTTCCAGAAGTGCCTCCAACCTTCTCAACTCCAGCTAGGGTTTGCTGCAAGGTGGAATTGGGGACCAGGAGGTGTCAAACCCCTTGAGGAAGGGGGGCGGGCCGAGAGAGATGCGGGAGGTGGACAGATAAGCAGTTAAGAGGGAAGACTAGAAAGGGGCAGGCCAGAGGCCAGAGGCCAGAGGCCAGAGGCTAGAGGCCAGAGGCCAGAGGCCAGAGGCCAGAGGCTAGAGGCTAGAGGCCAGAGGCTAGAGGCTAGAGGCCAGAGGCCAGAGGCTAGAGGCCAGAGGCCAGAGGCCAGAGGCTAGAGGCTAGAGGCCAGGGAGGGGTATCAGGACTGGGCTTATCAGACAAGGATCAGGCTTCCCCAGGGCTTGTAGTGTGAGGAAGTCTGTGACTGTTCTGGATGGCTCTTATTCCTAGAGTATGGCACTAGTGACCTCAAATAGTCCCAGAATAAGATCTTGAACTACTCCCTGGACCTAGATACTGCACCTCCCGTTCTATCTGTGCCACTTTTTTGAGGCCTTGTCCACAGGTCTTGTGGGTGGTATTTATTGTCCACAGTCTCCTCTCTCTGGCACTTGACAGGCTCTGAGCTGGACTGCGTACTCTGTGCTCAAGTGTCTCATCCACGAGCAGGAGCAGAGGAAGCCTTGGGGCCAGGAGCTTGTCTTCCCTTCCTGCCCTGGTCCCCGCCTCACCCCGCCCCGCCCCGTCCTGCCCTGCCTCGGGTTGGCCTCCCTTCACCATGGAAACAGCCCATAGAGGCCTGAGATCTACTCAGAAGGAGAATTTGAACTGTAGCCCATAATCTCCCTCTTCTGCTATTTGTCCCCAACTTCCAACATCCTCTTAACCTGAGGGCCCCTGAGGCGATCACAGGATCATCTTGTTGTTAGGTAAGGGACAGAGTCTCAGAGTCTCATACATACCTTGATATCTTGTACTTTGGGTCAGAGTGTTTGCCTCCTCCAGACTCTGAGGTCAGTTTCTCAGGAGCTGGCTCTAGTGCCAGATAAATGGTGGTGGTGGTGGGGGGGGGAGTGGTATCAGCGGTGGTGAGCCTGTTTAAATGAGCTGGACCCAGGGCTGAGGCCATTGTTCCATTCCCCCTTGCAGGAAGGCTGTGGAGTAGCCCTTGGGAAGCAAGCCCTACGTCCCAAGAACATACATGTCCCTAGCCAGGCCTCTGAATCTTCATTTGGGCCACAGAGCTAAGAGTGGCAAAGGCCAACATGAGTGGGCTGGGAAAGGCTTTTCCTCAAAGGATGGCCAGGGCAGGCTTATTCCTCAGAAGGAAGTAGACATTTGGCTTTCTCCAACCTCTCCTTCCTTTGGGAACTTAGGGGACTTGGATACCACTTACCTTGGCAAGAGTTTTCGGGACCACGTGAGTCAAAGGAAGGAAGATAGAGCCTGGAGTCTGCCTGCTCTGGCTTGATCCTCACTGCAGATCACTCTGCCTCCCTTCCCTGGTCAGACTCAGGGAAGCCAAGAGCCTCTGTGGATGGTGTGGAGCTGGGAGCTGCTCAGTAACAAGTGTGTCACAAGATGGCTGCTCAGTAACAAGTGTGTCACAAGATGGCTGTTCAAGTCTTGGTCTGGCTCCTGATCAGAGCAAGCCCATTAACTTCTCTGTTCCCTCCCTTTCAGGATTTGGTGGCTTCCTCTCTTCTCCCTGGGGGACTTGGTTCTGTAACTGAGAAGGAGGGGACCTTCTTTGGGAGTGGCTTGAAGGAGCAAGACAGTCAAGAGGGAGAAGGACTTTTGTCCCGGCCCCTCAGCCTGGATTTGAGACCAGGGGTTAGAGGTTACAGCTGCCAGCAGGACAAGCTATTTGCCGTGAAGGTCACTGGAGACTAATATAGTATTGCTGTTTTGTGCCACAGGGCCCTGGGAAGATGGTACTTTTCCTGCATCTTGGGAGAGGGGAAACCCACCCTTCAAGCCTCCTCTGCAGGAGCAAAGAACACAGCAGATGACTAGTGGTGGTGGCTGGTGATCGGCTGGTCTGGGAACAGCACAATGTCCCTCTGAGGAATTCACAGTTCTGTGCATACAGCAGAGAGGCGCAGCTTTCAAGGGGCCTCCACTGGAGTACTTTGTGGGCTCAGTCGAGTGTGTTTAGCACTGGCATGTCCCCGTTGAAGCTATGTGCACACCAGGGCTGGCAACCTTTGGTCACAGAGACAAGGGAAAAATCACATTCAAAATCACATTCTGTAATGCTGAGGGCCTAGCAAGTGTCCAGTCACAGGGAAGGTTTCAAACATTTGTTTCCTTCCAACCATGGAGACATTCCCTCTAATTTATCCAGAAAAGGAGCGCATCTTGAAGCGGGGCAGAGGCAGAAGCAGGAAGAGTATGAATTTGCTTTTTCAGGAAGCCATAGACTCAAGTTGAGGCTAACTATCTCTCCTGTGTGGCCAGTCATTTGCCCTCTTTGGACCCCAGTGTCTCACTCAGCACTCTCACAGGGTAATGTTTCTTTGCAGGAGTCCTTTTCCTCTATCCAGTGGGGTAGGTCTGCGGGGTCTACCTGCCCTGTGCAGGGTGGTCTGGTTAGGACTTTTTCTATAGGTACTGAAGCCGTTGGGCCTGGAAAGACTGTTGGGATTTGCCCTCTGCAAGCTTGTATTCTTGTCAGTGTCCCAGGGAGACATGGGATGGAGAACTTCTGCTGTACATCCTCAATCAAAGCCTGGGCCATCAGTCTCCCACGACAGACTGAAATGACAAGGAGGGTGGCCCAGACCGCCACCAAATGGACCCCTGAAAGAGATTAAAGTGCCGCAATGCCAACCCCCAAATCCCTTAACCTATTTCCAATTGGCTCTGAGAACCGAATGCTGGGGAAGAGGAGAAAATGCCTAGTTTTGAATTCTTGGTGGACGGAGGGGGCTCTCTTCAGGGAGGCTTCTATGTTTGGGGGCTCCGAAAATCCCATCCTCAGGTTTACCTGGCATCCCCTGTCCCTCCTTAGGATACTTCCTTGAGCCAGGCTGGCCCAGTGTGGCCCCAGTGATGTGCCCTGGCTTGGCTACTGTGTAGTAGCTAAGCAGTTCTGCAAATTGAGCAAATCCCAGGACTCATTCGTCCTTAAAAGAGGGAACAACAGTTCCTACCACATCAGGCTACTTTTGAGGCTCCAACAAAACAATCCCCATGTGGTGAAGTGCTCAGAGCCTGGCTCAGGGGAGAGCCCCGACTGTCAGCCATTGCTACAGTCTTCTTAGCTACTGTCAAACAACAGCAGGCTGCTTGCTCTTTCCTCCTTTGCCTTGTATGCCCTGTCTGCCCCATAGCTATCGTTCCTGGAGTTAGCTCCTCCTCCAGGAAGCCCTTCCTGAATGACCCTCGAAGGCTTTATCTTCCCCTGACTTCCCAGGCCACTTAGAAAAACGCCAATTTTCAGTGACCATTCTTTCTAAAGGTGTTTTTTTTTTTTTTTTTTTTTCACTTTTGTTTTAAACTATGCCTATGTATGCGTGGGTCTGTGTATGCAGGTGTAGGCCAGAAGAGGGCCTCAGATCTTCCTGGAGCAGGAGTCACAGGCATTTGTGAGCTGTTTGCCATGGGGCTTGAGAATTGATGTGCTCTTCTAGTGGAGGCATCACTGCAGCCCCTCCCCCACTGCACTTCCCCCCCCCCCCCCAGTGACTATTTGCTGTTTCACTGTGTAGGAGCCAAGCGTCCTGAGCTTTACAAAGCCTTTGCTTTTCCTTTCCCTGACAGCACCTGCCACAGGGTCTTGCACACAGTAGGCACCTAAGAAACATGTTTTTGTTATGTGGGGGCAACCCCAGGTAACTGGGAACAGAATCACAGTCTAGTTTCAGAGTTTATAAATATATTGCTCCCCAGTTCTTCACATTTTAACCTCACTGTCCTCTCCATTCAAAATATAGCAAAGTTTGAAAAAATGACTTGCTGGGATCAGAGAGTCTCTAAGCCTGGAATATTCTGGGGTAGCTAAGATTCAAGCAAGAATTAACCTAGGTAAAAGAGATGGTTATGGTTCATCCAGGGTTTTGGGAGCCAGGCAGACCATGGACAAGTGGGAGGGGCCTGAAACCTGGAGTGTTCTTGCAAGGCCAGCTTTCTCTCCTTGGCCATTTCAAAACACAGCCACTTACCATGGGGGTGGGCAAGTGACTGAAGTCCTGTGGCCACCTTGGTGCTGAGGCTGAGGTCTGGTGCCCTATAGCCCTGGCTGCAGGGGGTGGGGTGGGGATGGGTGATCCCGGGTACAGCTGCAGCTGGAGCTACTGCTTCAGGGATGTCAGGAAAGGTAACGTTAGTTGTCTTCACTGAGGAGGAGGTGGGGGGACAGTTTTATAGTTAGGGGTTGGCAATTGTAACCAAGACAAATGACCATGTGGCCTACTGGGACGCTTGGAGCAGAGGCCTTCATGTCATCTGGTTCCATGTGGAGCCTTTTCTGAAGATATGCCCCTTGGGGTCTCCTGGAGAATCCTAGACATTATGTTATTCCCTTCTTAGCGAGCAAGTAAACATCCACCCAAGCTAACATGGGAGTTGTTGCCCTAGGAGATAAGAAAGAACATCTCCACTTTTCCTGTGAGGAAACTGAGGCACGGGGGGGGGGGCTGCATCGCGTGCTCTCACAGCAGACCCACAAAGGCTCCTCTGCACTGGGAACTTCCAGGTGAATATAACCTCACTAAAAAAAAACCCGTTGTTCTCTGCACCATATCAGGAGTGACAGACGGATGGACAGACCGTGTTCTAGGAGACGTAAGAGACGGTGGAGATAGAAGCCTACTCCTTTGGACAATCGCTACCCCTCTGAACAAAGTCTACCACTGCCTTTGGTCCAGAGCCCTGCAAAGTACCTACACATCTTCAGATGGGAAACAGGTCAGGATGGGGTCTGGTTTTTTGCCCACGGGAGCCTTGGTGGCCAATGGCAGAAGTGGGTTTTCCCTCCTCTCCAGCTCAGGGCCACAGGCATTCCTCTGCTGGCTTCGTTTTTCCTCCAGGCCACACTGAGGGCTCAGGGGTATGTTTCTGTTGTCACTAGCTATAGTGTTCGGTGCTTCTGACATACAGGAGATGCTCAGTCAATGTTTATGCAGAGAACGAAGGACCACTGTAGTGCCAGGGCTTTGCCGCTGTCCTGGTCCCACAAGTGCAGCTTGTGGACTGGTTTCTACCTGGGAAGACAGATGCAGCCTAGGAAGTAGGGCCTGGGCAGGATGGAAGACTTCCTCTAGCAAAGGAACTCTAGTGTCCGACTAACTGGCCAGCTCCACCCAGCCCCTGCTGAAAAGGGATGACAGGATCTGGTGCAAGTGAAACATTTCTTTGGTTGTGGGTGAAGGAAGAGAAGCAGGGAGGAGGGGTATGTAGTGGAATATCGACTTCAATTCTGGGTTCGGGAGTCTCTGATTGCCCTGCCAGGGTCAGGTTGGGGCTGTAGCCAGACTTGGATATCCAGAGGCTTTGGCTGCATAGATAGAGCCAAGCCTTCGCTAGGGGCATTGTAGGGGGAGAGGGCAGGCCAAGAGGTACCCGTGCTGCTGTCGCTTGGCCTCCTCAACTCCGGGGTGGGGGTGGGGGTGGGGGTGGGGGTGGGGGTGGGCGTGGCTGCCTCGGCCCGCCGGTGGGTTGGCTCCGGAGCACTGCTAGTGCCGGGTGTCCCGGCGCTCCCTGCCTGGGCTGCGCGGGCCGGGGGAGGGCGCGCGCTGACGGGGTCGGGCGGAGAAGGGGCGGGCGGCGCCGGGGGTGGAGCCCGGACAGCAGCGCCTGCCACCCGCTAGCTCGGCGCTGAAGCAACCACCGCCGCTTTTGGCTCCAAGACGCAAGGAGGGTACTCCGTGAGGCTCTGGCCTCCGAGGCTGCTGCTGTCCTCCGGAGCCTGGGGCTGCAGTGCTCGGTGTCCCGGTGCCTGGCCCTTCTCTCTCTCTCTCTCTTTCTCTCTCTCTCTCTCTCTCTCTCTCTCTCTCTCTCTCTCTCTCTCTCTCTCCTCAGGAAAAAGCACTGTGCAGAGCAAGCCACCCGGGGCTAGCGCCCCCGAGCCATGGAGAGGGGCCCGTGAGGGACGCGCGGAGGCGGAGGAAGAAGCTTGGGAGGAGGGAGGCCGAGGAGCAGGGCGCGGGAGGAGGAGGATGCCGCCGCCACCTCCACCGCCACCACCACCACCCGCGGGCCCCCCGGAGAGCCTGACTCTAGACTGAGGATGGAGCCAGCGCTGGGCGCTGCAGCGGTTCCCGGCGCGCCCGCCACCAGGTATCGGCCGGGTCTCCGGGGCCCCGGGGCAGGCGGGAGCGGACTGCACTGCAACAGCCGGGAGGGGCGCGGGCGCGGCGGGAGACGCCCCTAGCTCAGGGCCGGTGTCTCCCGGCGGTGCGCGGAGGCGGTGGCTAGGGACCGCAGAGTGCTGGGCGCTGGGAGGGGTTGGCTGGAGATAGTAGCCCTCCCCAGAGCTCCGCGACCGCCCCTGACCTCCTCCTCTGGTGAGGGTAGCAAACTTGGGATAAACGTCAGCCCGGGGCTCCCGTTCTGCTGCTGCGGTATCCACTCGGGTGTCTGCTCCGGGTTGATCATGCAACAGCCTGCTAGACCCGAGCGGACGAGGTTGCCAGAGACCCTGAGGTTCCGGTGCCTCCTCTAACTTTCCAAACCAGGCTTACACCCTGAGGCAAAGCGCTGTCCTGGCCTCTTGCTTCTAGCCTCCGTCTTTTATCGGCCTCTACTATGCTGGTGATGAGCTGGGCCCTTAGGAGACTGGGGCTGCCTGACGGTACAGAGCCCCCCACGCGAGGCCAAAACAATCCTAGCACCTCTCTGAGTAGGATGTGGGGTGGTCAGCTTCTTTCGAGGTCCAGGGAGGGACACGGTGCTTGACTTTACAGTAACAATAGACAGTGGCCCTAGCTGGAATCCATGGGTTAAAAGGCCACTCTATCTGAGGAAGGAAGGTCTGCTAGGATGGCACCTTGGCTTGATGTCAGGTACCTCACCATGTCACCTCTCCCTACTCCAGGTCTGCCCCTTTTCAGGATTGCATTCTTAGTACCCACTTCCTGGTGGGCTTAACAACCGTTTAAGCAAGAGGCTTCTGAACACCAAGGCTTTTGGGGTCCAGGTACCAGGGATGTTATAGCTGACCGCTGAGAGGTTGAGGCTGGGACAGGGAGGTGCATGTCCAAACAGTGACAGGAATTCAGCCCACTTTCTTCTGGTGAGACCTATGGTGGTGGCAGGAGGCAAGCATCTTGGCTGGGCAGGGAACTGGGAGCCGCTTGGGAAAACCAAAAAGATACCAGTAGATGTAAGAGGCAAGTCGAGATGGGCTCATAGGTCAGGGGGATACTCTCCCGGGTTTCTTAGCCCCTTAGATGGGTCCAGGCTGTCTCACAAAGAGATCTTACCTGGCAGGCAGTTCCCAGGCTCTAGTCCCCAGTAGCTGCCAGCCACACTTGTAGGCATCATGATGACCCTGTTTCTTTTTCAAAGTGCTTCTATAGTCATGACTCACACTCTGGAGTCACCAGGGAGGTATCAAGCTTCCACCCTAGTCTATTCCCCACCCTCTTGGGTCTTTAGGGAGCTGCCAAGGAAAGGAGGGGGTGGATATGCCCTTGGTCTTGGACCCCTGCAGGAGCCTAGCATGACACACTTTCATTGCTTGCTGGTCCTCGCTGATCTTGGTGGGTGCATTGGCTGGAGACCAGCATATGGTATCTGTGGGGAGAGGAGGGGTGTGCAAGTGAGAGGAAGCCATTGCTGACTATGCCACCAATATCGCTGGAGGTCTGAGATCAGGACCCCCCTTCTTTTTCCCCTAACACCTTGGTTTCTTCCTCTCAGAGCAAAAACTCCCTCCCGACTCCAAATCCAAATTTTCTTCTTTGCCTAGTGGTTGTGAAGCTTTGGGTTGAGCATCCTAAGTTAGCTCACTTCCTCCTACCCTGGCCCCCACGGCCTGTCTGCTCAGTGCAGGCTCTGATTCAAGGTGTGGGTTTAGATTCTCTGTGCCCTCTCCCAAGGGCCCTGGCTCTAAAGGGAGGGTGGCATTGGGGAATGCTAGTGCAGGGAGTAAGTCAGGCTGCACTGGAGGAGGGACCTAGCTTTGTTCCACTGAGTCTGCAAGAGCCCTGGGTGTCAGGTTCTCAGTGAGGTCTGGTTTGTGCGCCCCCTCCCCCCCCATCCCCAGGCCCCTCTTGCCCATCTGCTTTGCCCCATCCTTTTTACATTGGGAGTCTGAATTGGTGTGAGGAGGGAGCATTTGATAGTCATAATCTGGTTCAGAGAAGGTCCCGAAGCCCTGAGTCACTGTATGGTTTCCATGGAAACAGACTTGTACAGAGGACTCTATGTAGCGCGGCATTGGAAGTGGGGAGGGAAACATATAGTAAAATCAGGCTCCACAAGTGTGATGGAGCTGGACCAACTCCCTTTGGTGGGAAAGACAGAGGAACAAGGAAGGTTCTGGCCTCCGAGGGGAGGCTGCTTCTCTCCACCCGCACACAAGGGATTCTCCCTTGGGGGCCACTGACAGGCAACCGACACCTCCACCTCCGCGGATCTTTTGGGCAGGTTCCCAAGCTTCTGGTGACCTCTCAAAGCCTTGGTTTCTTTCTTTGTAAACCGAGGGTTGCAAGAATCCTCACCTAAAAGATCCCTGAAGGTCAAGTTCATTAATGTGGAGCACATAACAAAACCACAGAGTGTGTTGGGAGTGTCATGGTTATATAATGGGGAAGGGGTTCACCTGGCTCCCTCGCCTGTATCCCAACTGGCGGTCTGACATCTGTCTGGACTGGCCTGCTTGGGAAAGGTGGTCTTCTGTAGCCCTGGCACCCCTGCTGGGAGTCAGCCACTCAGTTCATCCCATAGAGACTTATTTAGGATTCTTCAGCCTGGTACTTTGAAGCCCTGGCTCTTATTTGAGACTCTACCTGTCCAGGAATCTTGTATGAAAAAGCCCTCCAAGGCTACATGGCTTTGCCTTAGCATCCTGAGATCCTTGGGGCTAGGACGGAAGAGATATAGACAGAAGGGGGCCCTATGGGAGAGAGTCTCCCAGCCCCAGTCTCCCAATCCTGGGGAGGGTGGCCCATGAAGTTATGAGAATCAGGACCCCAGAGCACAGTCCTTAGGTTGGCGCCTCCATTGCCCAGCTGGTGGGGCAGGGAGAGGTTTATTCTAACAGTGCCAACTTCAGCAGCGTCGGGGAGCGTAGTGGGTTGGGAGCATGGCCTAGGAAGATTCAGGCTGCCAGTGACACATTAAGAAGATTCAGGTTGGCAACGACACACAAGCAGAGCCTCCTCCCCAGACCCCTTCTCACTGTAGCACCCCCATGGCTTGCAAGGGCCCACTCTTAGAAGGTGGAATTTTGCCTCAAATTCCCTAAACTCCTTCTACCCACCCATACCAGCTATCTCAGCTGCAGGGGAGTTATCTGCTGGCTCTTGTATTTTACAGATGCCAAAAATAAGATTCCTGGGGGTTGCCTGCTCAGCCAGGCCAGGTCCTAAGCTAGCTGTGACCCCTCCTCGGCTAATCAGCAGTGTGTGTGTGGGGGTGAATGGCAGAGGGGGCTCTTCCTCCCACCCCTACCCCTCCATCCCCCAGTCAGCTCTCCAAGAAGCTTGGTAACTGCCTTCCACCCCCACTCCAGCCCGTCCCCACCAGCTATCAGGGTCTCTGCCTTGAGTGCCCCTGGGCCACTTTGCTGTCAGGGTCTCTGCCTGGGGTCCCCCTGGGCCACTTTGCTGTCAGGGTCTCTGCCTGGGGTCCCCCTGGGCCACTTTGCTGTCCTCGTTGGTGTTCACAGCATCTTACAATTTAATATCCTCTGCAAATTTCATTAACGGAGTGTTTACTCCCTCTCTCAGGATCATTAATGAAGATGTTAGATAAGATCTGGCTTGGCAGCGGCCTGGCAGGGCAGCCCTGCCCCCACTCCCGGCCTCTTTGCCTTCTAGCCCTTGCCCGTGGCCCTGCCTCCCCCCATTCAGGACTCTTGGGACATGCCCCCTCCTGCCTTTAGGCCCCATAACAAGAGTTGAGGGCCAAGTCTGTTTGAATTAATTTTGTAAGATTACTCAAGGCGCTGTATCAAATGCTTTGCTAAAAATCAAGATATATTACTCTGCCTGCATTTCCTTCATCTACCAGCCTTGTAATTCTATCAAGAAAGCTATCAAGTTTGTCAGGCATGATTTGTTCTCTATAAATCCCCATGGTGCCGTGTGGGGGCACAGGGTTCCTGAGTTTTCTAAATGTTTAGAGATTCTCTCTTTGTGCTTGTTCCTTGATGAGAGCCAGAGGGCTGGGAACTGGGAATCGCTGGGAGCATGGCTGCCTTCACAGGGACGGGGAGGAAGGTGAGGGCCTGCTTTTCTCTGGAGACTCTGGGGTGCCCGTGATTTATTTGGGACTTCTGAGTGAGCATGTACCCCAAGCTCGGCATCATTGTCGGGGGTGGGGGAGTGGCGGGGGGGAGGATCCCTGGAACTGTTTTTTTGGTTTTTTTTTGGGTTAAGGATTCTGCAGGATAGAGACAATGGCAGGCAGATGAGAACTCATGTTCTGGATTCTACTGAGTCTTGTGAATTGGGTGTGACCTTCCCTTCCTGTGTGCCAGGCTCAGTCAGAGAGGCTCAGGCTGCCTGAGGCTTAGGGTTCTGCCCTCCGCCTTCCTGCACTGCTCAGGCATGGTATGCCTACAGATCAGCAGGATCAGGAAAACTTAAGTAGGAGGTCCAGCTTTTGTGGGGGGGGCCGGAGGGGAAGGGAAGGGAGGCACACAGGGGAGCTCGGATACTGGGGAACCTCCCCGCCCGCTCTATGCTACTTCTGAGTTGTATGACCCATCCACCTAAGTGTCCTTTCTTTAAAGAGGGAATTCCGTGCTATATTATTTGTGTGTGTACCCATGTGGATGTGTGGATGTCGCAGTACCTGGGAGGAGGTCAGACGATAACTCGTGGGTGGTTCTTCTACTGTGTGGGTAAACTCTGAACACCAGGCTCACTGGCAGTCACCTTTACTTGATGAGATAGCTCTCTGGCCCATTATGTAACCTCCCTAAGTCTCACTTGTGAAGTGGACACAGATGTGTCTGTACTCTGAGCTTGCAGTGCGTCTCCTGGGGTGAGGCGTGGCAGCCACAGCACAGTTCTGAACTCTAGGGAACAGCTACATTACACCTCACTCTCGACCTCTTTGCTCTTAGCGGCCAGAGATACTCATTCTACCCGTCAGGAGCATGGGTAGAGTGTGAGGCTCCTTAGGTCTGTTACCTGAGAGGTGGCAGGCAAATGAGACAAGCCAGCTCTGGTGGCAAGGTCAGAGCATAGAGAGAAGGGTTACCTCTCCCGGCATTGAGCCTAAGCCCTGCCTTTCACTCCACACCTTGTAGTCATCAAGTCATGCTCTGATGATCTCTGGCTGCAGACTATTGTTACATTCCTGGGTCACGACTTCTGAGTCACAACTCCCCCGGAACCCCAAGTTGGGGTGGAGAAGGCAACAGGGACGCATCCACTTGTGGTCATCTTTGTTCTTGTCATTCAGTAGGGAAGGGTGAACCCTGGGAGGCACCAAGAGAGCCAGGTCCATTCACATGCCAGGTCAGGAAGCCACAGGCAGCCCCTGTCCCCAGCAGGTGACACCATCAGAATCTGATCTTGTCAGTAGATGTGGGGCTGAGGACGGTAAGGTCATGAGCTCCTCTAGCCTATTTGGGGCAACCTCATTGGTCCTGGTGCCTGGTGCTCGCTGCATCTACATCTCTGGTGTCCTGGTTGTTCTTAGGTGTGGCCTGGGGCTTAAGCTCTGTGGTTGTAACCAGGGTTTGGGTCATCATCATCGTGGTTGAATGGATACCCCTGCCTCCATGTAGACTAGCTGGGATTTTTGCTGAATTTGCTTCCCACTTGTTTGGGCCTTTCTGCTCCTCACCAGGGAGAACACCTCTTTGTGGCTTTTTAGGTCCATAGTCATTTCTGGGTCGGCTCCATCCCACATGAGCCCTGGTGCCCCGTCCTCTCTCACTGTCCCAACCCCATCTCTTGCACGCGCAGGGCAGCTGGGCCTCACGCAGGTGGCTGGAGACCAGGATCTAAGGACGAAGGCACAGGGGGTCCCTCTGCCAGCTGCCAGCTGGGCAGTGGCTGCAGCTGCTCAGGCTCCTGTTGATAGTTTATCATCTGTGAATTTGGGAGGATGACTGAAGCCCAGACCAAGCCGGGATCCAATGGGTGGGGCCTCAGTACTACTCTGACTGGACAGGCTCTGGCTGTGCTGAGGAGTGGGGGAGGGGCAGGAAACCAGGGCCTTCCCGTCTAGTGCTGGGGCAGTAGTTCCGCCCCCCGCCCCCCCCCCCCCAGGCTGGCCCCTGACTGATCTCTCCTCTCAGGTTCCTGTCCACTAGGCCCTGTGTCAGCACAGGAGGACGGTCACTCACCCCACAGTAGGCTTTGCTCCCAAGCCACCAGACACCTGTCAGAAATTGCTTCCTTTCCCAAAAGCTGAGGGTCCTGTGGGTGGGACTCAAGCCACACCCGTGAGCCTTTCGGAGGATTGTTGTGGTCTAGGCTAGCCCCTGAACTCACACCCGTGGACACCCCTCCATGAGTCTTGCCTGTACCTAGGTTGTGCTGAGCCGCTCCACCCTTGGCTTCCAGCTTCCTGCTTCTGGCTATGATCACTCTGTTTCTTTCATTTCGTACCTCAGGGCAACCGAGGCCAGCAGAGCTTGAGGGTCTTGTTCCAAGCTTCTGAGCCGTCAGAGAGCTGGAGTGAGAGTCTCACCCAGCCTCCCTGTGCAGATCTGTCCTCCGGTGCCTACCTACTTTACACAGGGCCTTGAGACAAGTGTCAGTGCTAGTGTCATGGTCACTAGAATGATCTGCCCGGAGATGTCATTCAGCGCGTCAGGCGATTCTGCCTACGGTGAAAAGATAAAGGATTAGTGACTGTCTGTATGATTAGGTCTGCCTTGCGGACCCTGGCCATTAAGACCTCTTCTTTCTGGGGATGCTCAAAAGGGGGTCTGGTTGTGCCTAAGAACTCCAGAGGTCAGTCACTGAACACCTTGCTGTGTCATGCAGATCCTGTAGACCTTACTGAGGTTGGAGTGGACATGGCCATGGTACCAAGGTGAAGCTCTTTGCTTCCAGTGTTCTCTGGACTGGTCACCATCCCTGCGTGGTCAGTCCGTGTCCTTCAGACTGCTAATTCTGAAGGCTGCTCCAGCACATAGCGCCAGGGAACTAAGTGGTCCTTGGGTTTTGTGGGTTGTGTGGGATCTTGGGTTCATGGTGCTGTGTGGCTTTGGAGATGTCTTGGGAGATCTCGTGACCACAGCCTCTATCAGCCAGATGTCTTTTGATCATATGCTTTGCTGCTATCTCTTGGGTCTTGTGGAGCATGCAACTGAGTTATTTCCCTTTTCTCATTGGTTGCCAGGAAGCTCGATCCCATAAGCCTACACATTGGCAATTAGAGCTGACCCGGCTGGCCCCTTCTTTTAGACTTTCACAATCCTGTGTTCTTGTTGCCTCATTTTCATGACTGAATTTTCCTTGAGACAATATAATCCCCTGGCTGTTCTGTTTCTTTAGCCTTTAACTAAACAAACATCGATGGTGGGTGGGTCAGGGCTGGCTAAACAGGTTAAAACATGTGGTTCCCCTGAGGCTACCATCTAGCTAACTTCTTCCCTGCCCAAGTCCTCTGTCCCCTGCTTGGATGTCTGCATAGCACGCTGGAGCTTTGGAATCTCTGTGTCCTGGCTTTGTTTAGGTAGCAGATATTCAGCTTCATGTTCCCCTGGCTCTCTGTTCCCTGCTCCCCTTAGCCCCTTTAAGAGCATTTTGAAGAAAGAAGCCACCTGTGCAAGCTTAGCCTCAGCCACTCCCTGCACAGCTCCCAGCTCCCTGCTCCCTCTGAGGCCCTGCAGGTTCTGTGGGACCTCAGCAGTCTGCAGCCAACCGCAGGTCCTCACGTCCACCTGAGCAAGGCTAATGCTTGGTGCTAGGACAAGGAAGTCTTGAGCAGATGTGTTGAAAGTTGGGGGTGGGGTAGGGAGAAAGGCTGGTAGGCAATGTCACTGGGGCAAAGAAGAAAGCCTCAAGGCTGGGGTGAGGTGTCAGTGATGGTTTTCAGTCCCCAACCCTGTCCTCAGACACCTCTCCAGCTCTTCCATGGGGACAAGGTCACCGTGTCTCCACAGATAATAAACTTCAAGCTCATTGCAGACTGTGCCCACTCCTTTGTAGGCTCTTGGGTCCTCTCCTCCCAGGCAGCCATCCTGGCACAGTGCACATGGTTCCGTTGTGTGCCCCAACCAAGGGCACAGTTGGACACGCGCTTTGTGCTTTCCCTTGACATGGTTTTCTTTGTTTGCTTCTGGCTCATTTCCATAAGCATCCTCTGCCTCGATCAGAAAGACAGCCCCAGGATGGTAACGTCAGTAATGAGGGAGCCCAGTTTCTGTGGAGTAGAGCAGTAGCCTGCACCCTTCCTTCAGGAGCTTCAAAAAGATTCCAAATTGTGTGTGCAAAACTGGGCACAGGAAGCTTTTTCTGGGAAGATGGACTTGTGTTTCCAGGGAGCCTGTGGAACAGGGAAGGTAAACAGGCTCACTGTGGTTTGCTGAGATACCCATAGGGTGGCAAGAGGGACTTGGTGAAGGGCAGGGCCCTTGGGTCCTTGGGCCTATGAGGACAATGTCAGATGGGGAACCAGGCTGGGGCTGGTGGTTGGTGGGGCATGGCAGAGACACGGGAGCACTGATTTCTTCTAGAGAGTAACTTGAGTTTGCCCACAGTTCACCCTCTGTCTGCTGTGGACTTAGCCTTAACTGGCCCT
This sequence comes from Mus minutoides, assembly GCA_902729485.2. Lineage (NCBI taxonomy): Eukaryota > Metazoa > Chordata > Mammalia > Rodentia > Muridae > Mus > Mus minutoides. The sequence continues at coordinate 231,269 of LR755135.1, read as the reverse complement.
GAATGTGGGGCAGGTCCTTCCAAAGGCAGAGAGGTCCTTGTTACTGTTCTGGAGGAAAACCCCAGGCACAAGGAGGTATAGGTCTTGACGCAGTGTCACTCAATCTAGGGACAGGCAGAAGCTGCCGGCCACTCCTGTTAGTGGTGTACTGTTCCACTGCTTCTTCAGCCTGGGCAGCATGAGGGCCGTGCAGGGGTAAAGCCAGACTGCCTATTGCTGCTTGCCTCTTGGTGTGCAGCTGAGGAAGAGTATCTCCGTGGCTCAGAAGCCATCATCCCTCTTCACTGCAATCTGCAACATCATACTTCCACCCACCTTTGGTTTCCTAACACAGTAAGAAGAGGAGAGCTAGGAGGCTGTGCTACCAGTTCTAGCCACTAGAGGGAAGCAGAAATACCATCACAATAGCCTAGCACAGAACATTAGATCAGGGCAAGTGGCTTGGGAAGGAGGAGTGGTGGGCAAAGGCCTACAGTAGTGTCTCTCTCTGTTAGAACAGACTCTTAAGGGTACAGGTAACTAGCTAGTTCTGAGGTGCTTCCCTAAGACATAAAGCAAAATTTAGAAATCTAGGCAAGGTTCCCAGCAGGTAAACAATGGAGCTGGGTTGTTCCATGGGGCTGGTGTCAGAGGTCACTTGTCAAACACAAAGCAGAATCTTGTCCTAGTGCTGGGCATGAGTAAGTGCGTCAGGTCATTTAATAAACAATGCTCCAGCTAGGCCACCTTCATAGACAGGGAAAGTAAAGCTCAGGCTCAACTGGTGCTTAGCCAGTGTGTGCTTAGCCTCTGACCTGCAGGCTGGAGCCCTTAGCTGCAAATTGGAGCTTCCCTGTGCAGCATTCTCTACTCTCAACCTGACCACAGAGCTGCAGTCCGAGCCATCTCCAGGCTGGTCACCAGGTCCTCTGTTTTCTAACAAAAAGGTGGGATTCTGCGCTCCTGTGCCCAAGGTTTGATTCAGCAATGCGGGAGGCCATAACAGAAGCCCAGGAAGGGTCGTGGGCCCCCAAGTCTGGCTTGGGAGGACCAGGGCATTGACAAACCTCAGAGGACCTGGCCCCAGAGCCTTCGGTTTCCAGGGCAGATGCCTCCAGCATACCAAGGACCTTTGGCCAGCTCTGGGCTTGGCTGTGCCAGGCTGGCAGGAGAGCAGAGCACTTTCAGGGGCTCTGACATCCTCCTTCCTGTTCTCATGCTCTGGCTTTGCCCTCCTGGAAAGTGGGCACATGGCCCTCAGTCGGGCCGCAAGCTGGTGACCACAGTGTACACGCTGAAGCTTGAGGAGTCCCCTCACCTTAGGCCTGGCTTTGAGTTTCTTCAGGGTGGGAAGGGAACTTGGGAGAAAGAGCTCGAACCATCTGTTCCCTTCTGGGCCAAGATGGAGGGCCCTCCTCTGAAGAAACTCAGTGTGTAATTCTGTCTTTAGAGTTGGAATTTCAGGCCTAGGGGTCAAAAAAAGTTGTCTTGATGCAAACCAAAAGGAATGAAGTAAGCGATGGGCCAGGAGCAGATCCAACCAAGAGATCTGAACATGACTTGGAGATCACCTAGCCTGAGCTGGGAGCTTGTCTCTCCCCACTTCTTGGGGCATGAACTTGGAAAAGCTGTTGTAACCGAGGAGCCTCAACTTTTTTCCCCTGCTGAATGGGTTGTGAAGTGCTGACATCCTAGTCTTGAGGTTAGGGTTGGGGGCAGTGCACCTGAGCCTGAGGGTGGGAGACTGGGAGCCCCTCGGGAGTGCCGACTTTCCTTGGTGTTGATTCATATGTAGTTTTTGGCTAGTGCCTGTTGGTCTGGACTGCTGGTAGATGCCTACGGAGAAACACAGCTGAGTTTAGTGAGGTCACAACTGAAGCAAGAGGGCTGGTATTCCCTGAGGCACTTGTCAGGGACCTGGAATTAAAGTAGAGAGGGCTGCCCATTACCCTCAGGCTTCCCTCCACAGGGCAGAGGCCTCGGCCACAGGAGTTAGGATGGGTGTTGTCCAGATTGTGTGACTTTGAGTACACTGAGAGACTCTTCCTAAGAACGCGGACTGTACTGCGTCTTCCCCTATTAACTGTCTCTTGGTGGTGACTAGGTGCTGATTTGTGTACATTTTAAATAGGACCCTCAGAGTCCAAACATTAGTAGGCATGGCCATTTTGGCTCAGACCCTGTGCGTTTCCCCAGGCAAGCAGAGCCTGCAGCTCCATATTCTTCCTTGGGACAGTAAGCCAATCGTAATGGGATTAGAGCACAGGTCTGACCCTGATCCAGAAGGACTCAGATGTTTCTCACATGTGAGCCATAGACTTTAAATTCTCCATTTGAGCAATGGGAGTGGACCCCTGTCCCACCAGAGCAGTTTGTAAGGGTTGACAGGGTACCCAAAATGGCAACGCTTATTTGCTTGGGAGATGGGGGTTCACTGACTTGTCTCCTAGAGCAGTCAGGACACACAGCAAATTGTGGGAGGGATGTATACAAAGGATGCGAGCTTACACACCAGCCATGAGCTTACACATCGTGGGCCATGAGCCAACCAATACATGGACCTCATGGCAAAAAGGATAACATGCAGCCTGTGACTCAGAACTCATAAACTTACCTGCTTCTATTCTGGCCCCTCCTGTGCTGGTTTGTGGATGGCCTGGGACAGAATTGGGTGTATGTTTGAAGGCCAAGTGTGCTTAAGCATGAGGAACAGAGTTGTGTCTGAGAGGGGAGGTATACAGATTCCAGATGTGGGTTGAAGCAGGTCGTAGGCCCCCGTAGGCACTGCTTCCTGTGCTGTGGGTTATACCTGCTTACAGAGTGAATGTGTTTATTTGGCTAAAGGCCTTAGCCCTGTGCAAGCACGTAGTATGTGTTACCTGAAGTTGTACTGGCTTTGGCGGTTTACTTGGACTTGGTAAAGTTTGCCTTTGGCTTTCAGGTAACTGCATATGGTTGGAAGAAGACCCGTGTCCCCAGCTGTCCCTTTGGAGCTAGCTACCTTCTCCACCTGAAGATCTGGGGCGATCCACCTCCATCACAGTTGAATTCCAGAAGGTGAGGATTGTTTCCACTCGTTTCTAATACAGGACCCACCCGGGCTTCTCGCCTGAGACACTTGGGTGCACATGCTAGCCGTGCATGCTAGCCCTGGATGGTCAGAGGGAGCATGGCTTGTTAAGGGTGGGATATACAAGTTGCAGCTTGAAAGTTAGGGCTTCACGGCTCAGGGATGAGGATGGGTCAGCTGGAGCCCCGAGGCAGTGTCAATGTGGAGAGCAGGCAAAGTCACGTGTCGTGGCCTGGGGGCAGATTGTGGGACACAGAAGAAGGGCAAGGAGAGAGGAATTGGAGCCCAAGTCAACCTGCCTGCTGCCTCCACAGCTTGTTGGCCACGGAGCTAAGGTGCAGATGACTGGTCTGCCTTACAGCAGTCCTTCTTTGGGAGGTGTTGAGCTCCTTGGCACTGAGTCTGGAAGCAGCCCTGGTGTCTCTCAGAACCTGGTGGCTGAGGCAGCATCCCCTGGGCTACCTTGCGAGAAGCTTGGGGCTTGCTTGTTGTGAGCCCATGGGATAGGCTTCCCTTTTCTATTTTCCTGTGGCTCCTCCCTCCCCCTCCTCCATTTTTTGTTTTGGTTTGTTTGTTTGTTTGGTTTGTTTTGTTTTTCAAGACAGGGTTTCTCTGTATAGCCCTGGATGTCCTGGAACTCCCTTTGTAGACCAGGCTGGCCTTGAACTCAGAAATCTGCCTGCCTCTGCCTCCCAAGTGCTGGGATTAAAGGCCACCACCGCCCAGGAGTAGCTTGGGGCCAGAAACAAGCCCTGAATCCTGTGCAGAGAGATCTATCTCTGCCTCTGTAGCCTCTGGGCCCTGCCCTTGCTCCAGGCCTTTTGACTTAAAAAAGGTGCCTAGGTAACTGGGCATCTGGAGGCAGCTGGGTGTCCTCATTTGCAAGGTAGCAAGGCCATGGTCCACCCACCGTGAGCAGTTCCTGGCCCAGCTGGATTCTGCTGTTAAGTCGGAATTCATGGGACACAGGGATCTCTGCTCTCCCGGATTTGTGTTTGGGGAGAGGAACTTGGTGTGTATCCTTCCTTTAAGGGTAAGAGGAGGATAGAGAAAAAGACCATTGGGGGGGGGAGCAGTGAGTATCAGCCTTTGTGACTTGAAGATGCCAGCAGGAGTCATCCTCTGGCCCCACCAAGTGTGGAAGCTGGGAGAGTTGGGTTTTGACACAGTAAGTCAAAAAACTAGCTAGGAAAACCAGAGCTCCACACAGGAGGCCTCTGCAACCAGAACTCTCTTAGCTCTTGGGGTCCAGGGAGTATGTTTGTTTAGCTCTCTGAAGCTTCCTGGAGACACCAAAAAAATGACAGTTCAGTGTAGGCGCTGTAGGTCCCATGGCATGTGTGAACACTGGGTATTTTCCTGGACCCCATGGTGGCTCTTGGCTGTGTGAAGCACCTAACCCTTGCCAGTCTCCTGTCCACAGACCCGGTGCCTTGGAGCAGCAGCCCCATGACGGTGCCCAGCCATGCAATGTTCTTGGAAGGCTGTCCTCCTCCTTGCCCTGGCGTCCATTGCCATCCAGTACACAGCCATCCGCACATTCACCGCCAAGTCTTTCCACACTTGCCCTGGGCTGACAGACACTGGGATGGCAGAGCGGCTGTGTGAGGAGGGCCCTACCTTCTCCTACAACCTCTCCAGGAAGACCCACGTCCTGATCCTGGCCACCACACGCAGTGGCTCTTCCTTTGTGGGCCAACTCTTCAACCAGCACATGGATGTCTTCTACCTGTTCGAGCCGCTCTACCACGTCCAAAACACGCTCATCCCCCGGTTCACCCAGGGCAAGAGCCCCGCAGATCGCAGGGTCATGCTAGGTGCCAGTCGGGACCTGCTGAGGAGCCTTTATGACTGTGATCTCTACTTTCTGGAGAACTACATCAAGCCACCTCCAGTCAACCACACCACCAACAGGGTCTTCCGCCGAGGGGCCAGCAGGGTCCTCTGTTCCCGTCCAGTCTGTGACCCTCCAGGGTCCTCTGACCTGATCCTGGAGGAGGGGGACTGTGTGCGCATGTGCGGCTTGCTGAACCTGACCTTGGCAGCCGAGGCTTGTCGTGAGCGCAGCCATGTGGCCATCAAGACTGTGCGGGTGCCCGAGGTGAATGACTTGCGGGCTCTAGTGGAAGACCCCAGGCTGAATCTCAAGGTCATTCAGCTGGTGCGAGACCCTCGTGGCATCTTGGCTTCTCGCAGTGAGACCTTCCGGGACACCTACCGGCTCTGGCGGCTTTGGTACGGTACAGGGAGGAAGCCCTACAACCTGGATGTGACACAGCTGACTACGGTATGTGAGGATTTCTCTAGCTCTGTGTCTACTGGCCTCATGCGGCCCTCCTGGCTCAAGGGCAAGTACATGCTGGTACGTTATGAGGACCTGGCCAGAAATCCAATGAAGAAGACAGAGGAGATCTACGAATTCCTGGGTATCCCCCTGGACAGTCACGTGGCACACTGGATCCAGAACAATACAAGGGGCGACCCCACTTTGGGCAAGCACAAATACAGCACGGTGCGCAACTCTGCAGCCACGGCTGAGAAGTGGCGCTTCCGCCTCTCCTATGATATCGTGGCCTTTGCCCAGAATGCCTGCCAGCAGGTGTTGGCTCAGCTGGGCTACAAGATGGCCAACTCGGAGGATGAGCTGAAGAACCCGGCCATCAGCCTAGTGGAGGAGCGTGACTTTCGCCCTTTTTTGTGACCTGGGTGTGGTGGGGGTGGGAGGCAGGTGGCTCTGGTTTTGCTGACGGGGACCTACTATGGGCCATTTTTTAACTGTTGCCTTATCTCCCTCCTCCCTCTCCCGCCCTGTCTGTATCCACTCTCCCCTTTCCTTCGCCTCTCCCACACCATCTGTGTGCCCTTCTTGCCCTTGCCCACTTCCTTTGCTCCTGCCCCTTTTTGCCCCTGAAATTTGCACTATGTCTCTGGAGGGGAACACTGGGCAGAGGACGTGTGATGTGGGGTTACGCCCCCCACCCCATTTAGACACAAGGATGTTGGGTCTCTGTGCAGATGGGGACGATGTTTACAGGCACCCAATCGCACATTCATTCATTCACACGTGCACACAGGCACACGATGAGAGGCACGCCAGCACACAACTGGTAGTTTTGCAATTGTCTTCTCAATGTAAGAGGATGGACACAAAGGGACCTTACCTCCCCAGTTTAAGGAAAGGGTACATCCTCGCCCCCTCCCTGCTCCTTCCCCTGGAGTAGGGCACCCGTCCTTCCTGCTCACCCTTGCCTGGTGGTGAGCAGGGTTTTACTGTGAGGTAAATTGGGACTACTTTCTTTCTATTTGATTTGTGGTGAGCTTGTCTGTCTGAGTCTTGTGGCTACCCCTAGACCAGTAATGGCTAATGAATCTTAGAAGTTTCTGATTGATCTTGGGGTCCCTCTGTGATATTTCTTTGTGCCAAAAAAAAAAAGACAAAAAAATGTGGATCAGTTTGCTAAGTGAAAATTGAAATGCTTTATTTGTGTTTTCTGTAAATAAAAATGTGCAGTACTGCCTGAGTGTGATTTGGGGGAAGCCTTCGGAAGGGTAAGCAATGGGATTTGGATATTTCCAGCTTCGGCGAGAACAGGAAGAAGGAAAAGTGGGAATTAAGTGGCAAACCTGCCTTTCAGAACTATTTTATTAAAACAAAACAAAACAAAACAAAACAAAAACAAAACCCCTAGACTATCCTTTTAAAGTTCTTTGATGATTGCATACATGTAAAAGCTCTGCCTTGATCTTACGATTCCCAGCTCTGCCTCACCCCCACCCCATCACCCAGGAAGCTCCAAGTCCCCATTCCATTCCCTCGAGGAGGTCCTGCCATCCACATCTCCTGTCACCCTCCATGCTGGCTTGGGGCTCTCAACTCTGTTCCCTTCTTATCAGCTGAGGTGGGTGGTAGCTTCTGGTCAGGGTGCTCAAAGTATTTAAGAAGGGGCTTAGGGATAGAGTAGTCCAAGGAAAGAATCAGGTCTGGAGAACTCTTTCCTGTACCAGAGGCTCCTCCTTTAGTTAGGGTTTGGGGGCCAGGAAAGCTGGGGAGAAGGGGCATCCAATGTGTGGGTGGCTCAGGGCAGGGTTGTGCTTATAAACCTGCCTGGAAGCTGTCTTAGGAGCCAACCACGTTTCCTGGTGCACACCAGAGTGAAACTGCTGTGCTCACTCTCTATCTTTCCTTGATGATCTAGCAGGCTCTTCTAAAAAGCTCCCCCACTCTTCACCCCAAGACACATGTATAACATGAGATTTCCTAACAAGTGAAAATGGCGTGTTTTACCATGATTTAAGAACTAAAGAGAAACTGCTCCATCTGCCTGGTTAGATCAGGTGACCCAGTATTGAACCCTTTCTCCCAGCAGACCACAATGCCCCGCCCCCTGCCCCCCCCCTCCCCCCCGCAGGCTGCCATCTCTAAGTTCTCAACTACATAAGAGCTTTACCATAAAAACTTAAACCTTGGGCTCCAGGCCTTACCACTATCATTATTTTATGTATATGGTGTTTTGACTGCATGCATGTGTGTGCACTGTGAGCATACCTGGTACCTAGGGAAGACAGAAGAGGTCGTTGGATCCCCTGGAAGTTATGGTTGGTTGTGAGCTGCCATGTGCGTGCTGAGAATTAAGCTTAGTCCTCTGGAAGACTCAGCTACGTAAGAACAGCCAGTGCTTTTAGCCATAAAGTCATCACTCCAGTCTCCACTGTTTTTAAGTGCCTTTTCCCATAAAATAGTATGCAAGCATTACCACCATCCTCCTCCATAACTTCATCTTGCAAAACTATAAAGTCTGTTTCTTCAAAAGAACCCATCCCTATCTCTCCCACAGCTCCTGGCTACCATCTCTCTATGTTTCTGACTACCGTGAGTACCGCATACAGACGGAATCATGCAATATTTGTCTCGGTGACTGGCTTAGTTCTCTGAGCATAATGACTTTAAGGTTCGTCACCTTGTAAGGTTCATCAGCTATCCTTCCTTTTTAGAGCCAGTGGATCCCACATTTTATTTAGCTGTTGATCCTTCAGTGGGCCTTGGGTCACATCCCTGTTTCAATTGCTGCGAATAATGGAGACAATGAGAAGAATGCATGATTGCTGGGTCCTCTGGCAATTCTTTTTTAAAAGATCTTCTCTGTTCTCCATAGTGGTCGTGGTATTATTTTTGTGTGTGTGTGCATACATTTCTGTGTGTGGTTGTGTACCTGTGTGCATGTGTGCAAGGCGGCCAGGGGAAGGTGGCCAGGGGAAGGTCCCTGGCACTCTACTCCTTTGGGGCAGAGTTTCTTCCTGACCTGAGCCAGGAGCTCGTGGCCAGCAGCCAGCAAGCCATATCAGTTCTCCTATCTCCCTCCCTTGCAGCACTGGGGTTACGACAGAATACACCGGGCTGGTTATGTGGGTGTTGAGCTTGTGAACTCAGGTTCTCATCTATGCATGGCAAACCTTTCTCCAGCCTCTGTACTACTGCAGAGTGCCATGCTGCACAAGGTTCCAATCACTCCACATTTTCACAACTCTTCCCCTCCTCTTCCCTTTCAGTGGTAAACACCCTAAGGTGTGTGAGGTGACAAATTGGCCTATTCACTTCCATTTTCCCTCACCAGAAAGGTCTGGATGGTGTCTTAGGTCATGTGCCCAGATACCATGGGCTCTGGCTCCAACTTTGTTGCCAAGTTCCATCTTCCTAAGGCACTGCCCCTGGCTGTATGGGCTAATGGCTTCCCAAGCTGCAGAAAGAGGAAAATGGGAAAGGAAGGCATAGACACACCTCTACTCACATGAGCACCGTCCAAGAGTTACATCCCTTCCCCTTCCGTTCCTGATCAGGCGGACATAGCCAGATGGGTCTCTCATCTGAGTGGCTTGTCCTGTGAAAGGGGCTGATAAATCCAGGACAGATCTCCTTGGGACTCAGGTTTGTCCTGTAGAAGAGGAGACAATATGATCAGTACTAAGAAACTGGTCTGGAAAAGTCTGTCAAGGTAGGTGGGCTGGGCCTGGGCTTTTCTAGTTTTTAGGATTGTATCCAGGCCATGGGAAAGAAGTTAAGTCAGTGATGTTGGTTCAGCATCTTGTTTGTTCCCCGGGTGGTCGTTCTAATACTAGAGAAGGCTAGCTTGAATCAGGACCACTTCTGGATGGTCCTTTCCCTGGTAAAGCAGAAGTGCATAGTGCATTCATGTGGATACATGTGTGTGAAGGTCAGAGTTTCCTCAGGGGGTGCCCACCTTGTTTTCTGTGTCAGGGTCTCTCCCTGGGACCTGGGGCTCACTGAAGAGGCTAGGCTGGGTGGCTAGTGAGCTCCAGTGCCAGGATTACAAGCACTCACTATTCTGCCTGGCTTTTTAAAATATGAGCTCTGAGATTTGAACTCAGGTCCTTGCACTTACACAGCAAACACTTTCCAGTCTGAGGCATCTCCCCAGGTGCCCAATCAGCTTCCCTCTGACAGACCCGAGCCTCTCCTTCAGTGAGTGGCTTTCCATAGGAATTGGGAGATTCCGGGGATTCCCTCAGCTGGAAGGAAGTGCTGATATGAGGCTGCCTGGGGCTTTCCAGAGAAAGCTCTTGGCTGATGGGATTATTCACTTCTGAGTGTATTGGTGCATTTTGACTCTTTCACATGCAGGCTCTTTCAAGAAACACTGCCTAGTGAAGGCCAACTGGTGAAAACATGGCCACAGTAAGGGCAACACACAGGTTGAGCCACAGGCAGAGTTGGGCACCGCATTGACTCCATCTTAGAAATCTGAAGTTTGCCATGATGGATTCCACAGGCTTTTCCTTCAGCTTCAAGATCTCATTCTTTGTGCCCTTGTTCTTGGGTATTAGTGGAGTCAGGGTCATTTTAGAGTGGTGGTGCCTGAATTGGGTCTTAGGGAGGGGAGGGTGGGGCTAAGCATGAGAGGGCTGCTGCCAGCTTGGAGAGAAGCAAGGGTCACAGTGTGGATGGGAGGCCTTGGGTGTTAAGATGGAATGAGACACACCAGGGATGTGTGGGCTGGACCAGCCCAGGCCCTCATCTTCTCAGGCTTGCAAACTTTGTACTTCACCAGGAATGTTTAACCTACAAGGGTGCCTCCCTGTCTTAGTCAGGGTTTCTATTCCTGCACAAACATCATGACCAAGAAGCAAGTTGGGGAGGAAAGGGTTTATTCAGCTTACACTTCCATACAGCTGTTCATCACCAACAGAAGTCAGGCCTGGAACTCAAGCAGGTCAGAAAGCAGGAGCTGACGCAGAGGCCATGGAGGGATGTTTCTTACTGGCTTGCTTCCCCTGTTTTGCTCAGCTTGCTTTCTCATAGAATCCAGGACTACCAGCCCATGGATGGCACCACCCACAACGCCCCCCCCCCCCACACACATCACCAACTGAGAATATGCCCCACAACCGGATCTCATGGAGGCATTTCCCCAACTGAAGCTCCTTTCTTTGTGATAACTCCAACCTGTGTCAAGTTGACACATAAAACCAGCCAGTACACTCCCAAACCCCAAATCTCATGTAGTCCAGGCTGGCCTCAAAGTCAGTAGGTAGCCGCTGATGACTTCAATGTTTGATTCTCAACCTCCTGAGTGGTGGGATTATGGGCGTGTGTTATCACACTTGGTATTATGGGATGCTGGGATTGACACCATGGCTACATGCCCACTAGGCAAGCATACTTACTACTAACTCGGCCACGCCCCAGCTCTGCAGTAGACTTTGTTTTGGAAAGTGGGAAAGTCCCCCACTTTTTTTTTTAAAGATTTATTTTATTTATTATATGTAAGTACACTGTAGCTGTTTTCAGACACTCCAGAAGAAGGTGCCAGATCTCGTTAAGGATGGTTGTGAGCCACCATGTGGATGCTGGGATTTGAACTTATCACCTTCGGAAGAGCAGTCGAGTGCTCTTACCCGCTGTGCCATCTCACCAGGCCCCCCCCCCACTTTTAGGATAAGACGAGATCCTCACACTTTTCTCTGCAGCCCTGCACATGCCAGCCTCTGTTCTTCTCGGGCTGCACTCTCTTATCTCTGTGTTTACTTCAGCCGTTGAACACTCTGAGGTAGAGTTCTGCAACCACGGCCGCCATCTATTTACACACGCCTCCCTTTAACGGTGAGCACACATGCTTTGGGTTTAGCCAAGCTCCCTGTTTTGGCCAGTAGAATGAGGACGGCTGCAGGGGGTAATGGAGTGGCTGTCTCCTCTGCCATGTGAGATAAGCTCCAGGGTAACTTGCTAGAGAGTTTAGGACCACAGGCTGGGTACTCAAGGACCCGCTAAGGCCACTCACAGGCTGGTCCGGCGGGTAGTTAGTTATAGGCAGCTGGCTGAGTTTAGCCAGGGTTCCGAGTCAGCCCTGAGGACAAAAAGCACATTTGCGGCTCGAAGATACTGAGCTTCAGCACAACTTACTACATGGCCAGATCTGACCGACACATAGACTCTGCTCCATGCCGCAGTCTATACAGCCTGTTCCTCATGTCTGAGCTACAGCTATTCCTTTCCCTAGCTAAAGTCTGTTCATTCTTTCGATCCCAACATAATTATCAGCACTTCCTTGATTTTACCAGGTCGGCTGGCTCATTTATCTCGATCATGGGCCCTTATATAGATGCTTCTCTATCCTATATATCCAGATCACAGACCCTTATAGCACTGTGCACATTTCTTTTATCGTGTTTACTGCAGAATGTAATCACTACTTTTACAGCAGGACCCAGTGCACAATGGGTGTCCAGTAATCACTGGCTGAGCGAGTACAAGACTGAATGAAACAGGTGTTCCCAGGCTGATAAAAGAGCTTGCCCCATCTGGGGCCTTCACATGGAGCAGGCAAAGTCTCTCAAGGATCCGAGCTCGGGACAGCTTGTGACCTCCCAGGAGGTGCTGGCAGGTGCTAGGAGGCTGGGCTTTGTTCCACATCCTTCCCCGACACACCAACATCAGCATTCCAGTACCCTTGTGATTTCGTCACCTGCCTTGATGTTTGTTGTGTTTGCTGGGCTGACACCCTAAGCAACAGTGGCTGTCGGCATGGTCTGGACTTAGAGTTTACAAATCACCCTCACCTGTGAGTCAACCTTCTCCAGTGGCAGCTTCCTGCTGACCAAGGAAGTCCCTCTTTCTAGCCAGGAAATGATGCTCACAGTGCCACGTACACAGGACTGGCCCTGAACCCACGTCTGTGTGTTGTTCCAGAAGGCTGAGATCCTGAGGCACGCAGGAGTCACTTCCTGGTCTTGTCCCCAGACTCAGGGCCGGCCTCACGCTGTGAAGCTAACACTGGTTGCATCCTGTATTTTCTTGCAGCACACATTTCCTCTGTTTGTGTGTTCCTACCTGCTCACCTGCTAGTCACAAACACATTGCATGAGATCCCCAGGAGCCCAATAGGGACCCTACTTCCTATAAGTGAGGAGGATATTGTCTAAGAACAGACCCACCTTCCTGGATTATCCCCCTCTGCAGGAAAAGCTCTCTCTGGGGAAGGATCTCTTTAGGCCAGAATGCCTTTCCTAGTTGGAAAAGCTCACATGTGGAAGAAGTGCCTTCCTGCACCCAGAGAGGAAGCTCACAGGCAGCAGTGTCCTGAAGGCTGCAGAACAGGTTGGCCAGAGCCAAGCCTTAGGAACAATCACCATGGTCAGGATTCACGCAAGTCCAGCTGCCGCCAGTGACTGTGTGCTCACGTTTGTATGTTCCAAGGGAGCTCAGTCACACTGAGGGGATGTCAGGCCTGCAATCCTGCAGCCTGCCTCCCAAGGCACCCACAAGACAATTGCTAAGACATGCCAGGGCTTCCATGAGAACATTGGCTCTGCTGATTTTGAGTCTTGCCTCTCCTGGAACTGTTATAATTGAAAGTCTGGCTCTAGGCTGCTGTCTGATCTCTGCCATTTATTTACTGTGCGATCCACAGTACAGAAGTAATCATGAGACCTGCTCTCAGAGGAATACTGTGAAGATGTCCTAAGTTTGGGTGGTATATTTAATTGCACAGAGTAGAGCTTGGACTGTGGACAGTGCCCAGTTGGTGCTAACTATTGTCACC